>JARJEI010000013.1:6002672-6602672 GCA_029955415.1 Lottia scabra | reverse complement strand
GATTTAATTTCTAGAAAAGTTAGTCGAAAATAAATGATTTTGATTTAATTTCTAGAAAAGTATGTCGAAAATAAATGAATTTGATTTAATTTCTAGAAAAGTACCGGTATGTCGAAAATAAATGATTATGATTTAATTCCAAGAAAAGTATGTCGAAAATAAATGATTTTGATTTAATTCCAAGAAAAGTATGTCGAAATTAAATGAATCAATTTATTTCGAGAAAAGTATGTCGAAATTAAATAAGCAATCGGTCTAATTTCGACATAGTATGTTAAAATTAATGATAATATAATTTTTTTTTTCTTCTGTTAATATGGCCCCAGAAGGCTTCCAATCACAGGGGCTTGTAGTAGTAGAGGCCTATAATATGATTGTTTTTTTTTTTCCAAGTATGTCACAACCCGATATTTTACCATCTTAAAGACAAGCCCCTGTGATACAGTAGGCCTAACCCAAATCGTTAATGAAGAATTATATCAGAGATCATCTGTCTAACAGTTAACTTTAAACCAAATGTCATGTGATGAGAAAAAAAACCACAACAATTAAAGTACAAATGATTAATTTCAGGTTAAGATAGTACGTACCGTACCCGTCTTATATATTTAAGTACCGGTACACAAACTAGTTTCTAACAGGTTAACATCATGTCAAATCCAAAATATAAGTGGGAGAAGTTGGAACCTATGACAGATATTAGGGTATTTACAACCTTGGTATCAAACGAGTCATCATTGTACGCAGTTGGTGGATGTGATGAGAAAGGTACACCAATTGACAGTTTAGAAGTTTATAATGATGAAACAAAGAAATGGACCAAATTAGAAAGTATGCAGACTAAAAGAGCTGGTGTAGCTGTAGTCATAATAGGGAAAAAGTTGATAGCTATTGGTGGTGTATCAGAAACACAAACACCATTAGATGATGTAGAAATGTTTGATATAGAAGAAAAGAAGTGGAGTAAAGTAGAAACATTACCTGAACCTTTAATGGGTGTATCTGTGATAGTTAGAGGTCAGTTTTATGGTCTTTATTTCTTTAAATGCCTTGTCTAAAGACATTTAAAATGTGAAACTGGGCTTAAAATTAGTCTCGAGGTCAACATAACATCATTGTAAGATTTTACCAGAATGGATAAATATACAAATTTATCTGACAATTATTGTACTAGACAGAAGAAATTTTACTTTTATAAGACAAATTTTCATGTACCGGTAGCAAGTTTGTTCTGAATTTTCCTCATATATATGATATTATATATCTTAGAGAAGTAAAATTCCTTGAAATTCATTTTGTCATTTTTCCCTTTCAGATAACAAAATTTTATTGATTGGTGGTATGGCCAAAAATACTAACCCAAAAGATTTATTTTTAGAATTTGATATTGAACAAAATAAATGGAAACAGTTACCTTCCATGCCTTCACCAAGATATGCTTCATCAGCATTTCTTATAAATGATAAGCTTTACGTTTTAGGTAAGTTGCCTTTGTTTATAGAGAAGCAAATATATTTTTTTTCTGATAGAAGTGATATTATACAACAATGAATAAGTTGCTAAAACATTTGCTTGACTAGCTGATAGAAAAAAATTTCAGCTGTCCCAGTGGTCCAGTATTTTTACGGTTCTTAAAAATAAACTAGATATGAAGACATTTATGTTTGCATGAGAAGTTTTATAAGGGGTTTTAACAGTTTAAATTTTATTATTTATTGACAGGTGGACGACAAGGTAAATTACCAAGCTTAGCAGTTGAATGTTTTGACTTTACAACCAATAAATGGGAACAATTAGAGAATATACCCAGTAAAAGAGTATTTGCTATGTATGCTGCTACAGAGACCCATTTATTTAGTATGGGTGGATTAAGCCATCCTGCCACTAAAGGTTTTACTAATACTTGTGAAGTTTACAGCTTTGAAAAAAGTGAGTGTTATATATTATATCAGGTCCTTGTAGTCTGAAATTACCAATTATTACTTTAAGAGTTTCTTCCCTTTAATTATGTGACATTTCTGTAAGGTACTATTTCTTATGTATGAATACGAGTGAATGTAGTCCCGGTCTTGTTGTTACAACCTGCCACCATGTTGGAATAATAAATCTGATGTAATTTTAGTTATATGCTTGTTATCTACAAATGCCTGCCATAGTCACTTCTTACGATACAACATAATTTGGCGACGAGGTAAACTAATTTATTTACAACCATTACAATGGCTGCTAGAGATGGATTTACACTTGAAATGCCGATTTTACAAGCTGAACAAATCGAAAGTCCTGCCTCCAGAGATCTTTTCTCACCCATCACTACAATACCTGCTGCTGCTACATATCATAAACCTAGTATACCTGTTCCACCTGGTTTCAAGACTTCGCCAGGTAAACCACCTATCGAATGGAGAGTGTGGGAACGAATGTTTATGAACTATTTAGACCTTATCTCAGCTGAAACCATGCCAGATAAAAAGCGCAGAGCGTTATTAATTCATTGTCTCGGTACAGAGGGTCAACGAACTTTCTATAATCTTCCCGATCCAGGTGAAACCTTTGAAGAATCCCTTGCAGCTGCCAGACAATTTTTCCAACCAGAAATAAATACAGTTACAGAACGTTCTAAATTTCGTAGTAGAAGCCAACAGCCTGGAGAAACAGTTGACGAATTTATTACTGCATTACATGGTTTAGCTGCTACGTGTCATTTTGGTTCAATGACGTATGAAAATATTCACGATCAGTTGATTGAGAAGACTAATAACAGGAAAATACGTGAGAGACTATTAATTGAAGGTTCCAACATTGATTTAAACCGAGCAGTTGATATTGCTAGAGCCATCGAAAGTAGTATTCGTGAATCTAAAATTCTTACAAGTACAAATCACTCTACAACTCTACAAGGAGAGGTAAATTCTATATCTCATAATTCTAAATCTAGATTTGCCAATCGCAATTCTAAACCAGTCAAACCTACTTCCACTACCCCTGCTTCGACTGCTAAATCGACACCTACTTCCACTACAGTTCCTACTGCTAAATCTTGCTTCAGATGTGGCTCACCTAAGCATTTGGCGAATGCTTCAGAATGCCAAGGCAAACATGCTGTGTGCTCCAAATGTGGTAAAACCGGACATTATGCCAGAGTTTGTATGTCTGCTAGCAAAACAGTAAATACCATTACTAGTTCAGATGATGATTTGGAAAAATGCCAAATAACTGAAGATTTGGACACTTCCGTTTTTGCTGCTGTGCCTGATCCCGTATACATTTTTACAGTAAATGTATCTTCTAGTAAGCTGAAAATTCATCGACCATTTAAAATTTGTGTACCTACTGGTGAGAGTACTGACCATAATATGCTCCTAGATACAGGTTCTCCTGTTACCGTCCTACCTTATACTGCCTACATCAAACACTTTTCAAAAGTGCCTCTTCATAGACCTACTATGAACCTTGCCTCCTACAACGGAAAACCTATTAATGTAGAAGGTTGCCTGGTGGCTACTCTCCAGTTTGAAAATAGAACAGCTGACGTTTCAGTCTTCATTACACATGGTGCTTCAGCTTTAGTTGGTATGGATGTTATTCAGAAGTTGGGATTAGTAATTTCTGCTGATTCAGTACAAGTCAACACACTTGTAGATGCAGACTGTATGTCTCGCATACCTTTACCTACTACTGATATAAAAGAAGAACAATATGATTCAGAAATGGTTGCTATGGTAGATAGTCAACTACACGCTATCTCCATTGATGAACTTCGTTCTGTTAGTGCAGAGTCAACCTTACTTACTCGTGTACGACAACTTATTACAGATGGTTGGCCCACCAATAAAAAGAAACTCGATTCTGAATTGCTTCCTTTCTTCAATATTCGTGATGAACTTGCTGTTCAAGATACTTTAATATTTAGGAAGAATCGTATCGCTGTTCCTACATCCTTGCAACCCCAGTTGATTGAACTTGCTCATGAAACGCATCAAGGAATTGTGCGAACGAAACAACGTTTACGTCTACTTTATTGGTGGCCTAAAATGGATACTTCTGTTGAACTTGCTATTCAATCATGTGTTACTTGCCAAGCACACGATAAAACTGCTTCACCGCGTTCTGCTCCATTACAACCTATTCCATATCCTACAGGACCTTGGGATCGTGTTTCTATCGATATAGTAGGACCTTTTCAAAGTGCTCCTGTTCAAAATCGTTATGCGGTTACCTTAATTGACCATTATTCAAAATGGCCGGAAGTTAGTTTTATGCCTACAACTACCTCAGAAAATGTTATTGAATTCCTAGAAACCATTTTCTCGAGAGAAGGTTATCCCAATAAAATACTGAGTGATAATGGTGTTCAGTTTGTATCCAGGGAATTCGAAGAATATCTTAAACAACGAAACATAACTCATCTACGTACATCCAACTATCATCCACAGTGTAATGGTGCCTTAGAACGTTTTCATCGATGTCTTAAAGATACAATTATTACTGCTAATCTTGAAAATCGATCATGGAAATCTACTGTTCGAAATTTTTTATTCATATACCGTGCTACACCTCATGCTACAACAGGAATATCGCCTTCAGAACTTATTCACGGACGTGAATTGAAAACATTACTACATGTATTTCAACCTAATAATTCATGTGAATTTAGTGATTCCAGCGTACGTGAACGTGTTCAAAAGAAGCAAAATGCTATGAAAGTTTATTCAGATGCTAAAAATGCTTGTAAAACTTCGGAGTTCGCTTCTGGTGATTTAGTTCGTATTCGTAAACCCGTGAAACCCTTAAAAGGAAATCCCGGTTATACACAACCGTTAAAAGTGCTCAGTCAAGTTAGTGAAAATACGTATAAATTAAGTGATGGTAAAATTTGGAATTCGGAACATTTATCTTCATGTCATGCATCTTTACCACCAAATACAGAGACTGATAAATCTATTACTGACAATATTGCAAATGCTCCACGTAGATCATCTACTCGTACAAGTGCAAAACCTAAGAACAATGATTTTGTTTACTATTAAGATACATTTGCATGCTTAACATCGTTTTACAATATTCAATGTTTTTTTTTTACAATATTCAATTTCTAAGTGCTCAGGTTTTGCATTTCATGTTTTTGTTCACTTATATTTCTTTTGCTTACATGTACGTGTCTTTGCATTTTATTTTGCCTTACAGATTCTGTATCAATCTCAGAAAGGGGGGTATGTTATATATTATATCAGGTCCTTGTAGTCTGAAATTACCAATTATTACTTTAAGAGTTTCTTCCCTTTAATTATGTGACATTTCTGTAAGGTACTATTTCTTATGTATGAATACGAGTGAATGTAGTCCCGGTCTTGTTGTTACAACCTGCCACCATGTTGGAATAATAAATCTGATGTAATTTTAGTTATATGCTTGTTATCTACAAATGCCTGCCATAGTCACTTCTTACGATACAACAGTGAGTTTTTCCTTCCTTGGGCCAGACAAGTATTCATTGACCAGTCGAGAATGGAAACAATAAACTGACTGAGATTCTCAATGAATGGAAACAATAAACTGACTGAGATTCTCAATGAATGGAAACAATAAACTGACTGAGATTCTCAGTGAATGAGAACAATAAACTGACTGAGATTCTCAATGAATGGGAACAATGAACTTACTGAGATTCTCAATGAATGGAAACAATAAACTGACTGAGATTCTCAATGAATGGAAACAATAAACTTACTGAGATTCTCAATGAATGGAAACAATAAACTTACTGAGAATCTCTGAGAATGGGAACAATAAACTTACTGAGATTCTCAATGAATGGGAACAATAAACTTACTGAGATTCTCAATGAATGGAAACAATAAACTGACTGAGATTCTCAATGAATGGGAACAATAAACTTACTGAGAATCTCAGTGAATGGAAACAATAAACTGACTGAGAATCTCAGTGAATGGGAACAATAAACTTACTGAGATTCTCAATGAATGGAAACAATAAACTGACAGAATCTCTGAGAATGGGAACAATAAACTTACCGAGAATCTCAGTGAATGGGAACAATAAACTTACTGAGATTCTCAATGAATGGGAACAATAAACTTACTGAGATTCTCAATGAATGGGAACAATAAACTGACTGAGATTCTCAGTGAATGGGAACAATGAACTTACTGAGATTCTCAATGGATGGGAACAATAAACTTACTGAGAATCTCAGTGGATGGGAACAATGAACTTACTGAGATACTCAATGAATGGGAACAATAAACTGACTGAGATTCTCAGTGAATGAGAACAATAAACTGACTGAGATTCTCAATGAATGGGAACAATAAACTTACTGAGAATCTCAGTGAATGGGAACAATGAACTTACTGAGATTCTCAATGAATGGGAACAATAAACTGACTGAGATTCTCAATGAATGGGAACAATAAACTGACTGAGATTCTCAGTGAATGAGAACAATAAACTGACTGAGATTCTCAATGAATGGGAACAATAAACTGACTGAGAATCTCAGTGGATGGGAACAATGAACTTACTGAGATACTCAATGAATGGGAACAATAAACTGATTGAGATGCTCAGGGAATGAGAGTTATAAACAGATTGAGATGCTCAGTGAATGAGAGTTATAAACAGATTGAGATGCTCAGTGAATGAGAGTTATAAACAGATTGAGATGCTCAGTGAATGAGAGTTATAAACAGATTGAGATGCTCAGTGAATGAGAGTTATAAACAGATTGAGATGCTCAGTGAATGAGAGTTATAAACAGATTGAGATGCTCAGTGAATGAGAGTTATAAACAGATTGAGATGCTCAGGGAATGAGAGTTATAAACAGATTGAGATGCTCAGGGAATGAGAGTTATAAACAGATTGAGATGCTCAGTGAATGAGAATTATAAACAGATTGAGATGCTCAGTGAATGAGAGTTATAAACAGATTGAGATGCTCAGTGAATGAGAGTTATAAACAGATTGAGATGCTCAGTGAATGAGAGTTATAAACAGATTGAGATGCTCAGTGAATGAGAGTTATAAACAGATTGAGATGCTCAGGGAATGAGAGTTATAAACAGATTGAGATGCTCAGGGAATGAGAGTTATAAACAGATTGAGATGCTCAGTGAATGAGAATTATAAACAGATTGAGATGCTCAGTGAATGAGAGTTATAAACAGATTGAGATGCTCAGTGAATGCGAGTTATAAACAGATTGAGATGCTCAGTGAATGAGAGTTATAAACAGATTGAGATGCTCAGTGAATGAGAGTTATAAACAGATTGAGATGCTCAGTGAATGAGAGTTATAAGCAGATTGAGATGCTCAGTGAATGAGAGTTATAAACAGATTGAGATGCTCAGTGAATGAGAGTTATAAACAGATTGAGATGCTCAGTGAATGAGAGTTATAAGCAGATTGAGATGCTCAGTGAATGAGAGTTATAAGCAGATTGAGATGCTCAGTGAATGAGAGTTATAAGCAGATTGAGATGCTCAGTGAATGAGAGTTATAAACAGATTGAGATGCTCAGTGAATGAGAGTTATAAACAGATTGAGATGCTCAGTGAATGAGAGTTATAAACAGATTGAGATGCTCAGTGAATGAGAGTTATAAACAGATTGAGATGCTCAGTGAATGAGAGTTATAAACAGATTGAGATGCTCAGTGAATGAGAGTTATAAACAGATTGAGATGCTCAGTGAATGAGAGTTATAAGCAGATTGAGATGCTCAGTGAATGAGAGTTATAAACAGATTGAGATGCTCAGTGAATGAGAGTTATAAACAGATTGAGATGCTCAGTGAATGAGAGTTATAAACAGATTGAGATGCTCAGTGAATGAGAGTTATAAACAGATTGAGATGCTCAGTGAATGAGAGTTATAAACAGATTGAGATGCTCAGTGAATGAGAGTTATAAACAGATTGAGATGCTCAGTGAATGAGAGTTATAAACAGATTGAGATGCTAAGTGAATGAGGGTAATGAACTTACTGAAACTTTATGCATTGCAAAGAGCACAATCAAAAGTAAAAAAAAAAGAAATTGTATATTTGGGACTACAACATCTGACTTCAATATATTTTCAGAAAATTGGACAATTGGTAATAATATGATGGTAAAACGTGGTGATTTTGCTATTGGTGTGTGTGGTGGTAAAGTTGTCTGTGTCGGGGGACTAAGTAAGTGAATTTTTCCTATTTACTAAGAAATCAAGCTATTAGTTCCAGTGTTTTTATTGTAGAGAAACCCAATGCAGGAATTTTCTTTCTGCTAAGATTTCAGTTTGATAATAAATACTTATAACAGCATTAGTTTTACTAGTTGTATCTATTTTTTCAGCCAATGATGGGAAACCAACAAAACGAGTAGAAGCTTATGATGTAAAGAAAAATAAATGGTTACAATTACAAGACTCTGAACAAAGTCATAGTTCTTGTGGTTATACTATGTGGAAAGATAAACTCTATGTTGTAGGTGGACTATCAAGTGAAATGGGACCATGTAATTTTGCTGATGTTTTATATGTTGAATAAGAGTGAGCTGTCTTCCTCTACTGCTAAGCTACTCAATGTGATATATGTTTATACAGCTTGTCTTTTACCATGTTATTTATTATTGTGATATGGTATGCTGATGAATATATGGCCTGGTATCTTATCTTTGGATGTCTGCATTATGGAAAGATTTTAGGATTTTTGTGTTTCATAATCTATGCAACCGATTGGATATATAACACATGAGGCTTAAAAATCACTTGATATCTGGGTGTACCGTGTTCACAATTTGGTCATCATCTACCTAAATGAAGTTTGTTAGATATATTAAATGTGTTTCCACTGACATAAAAAGCTGGCTTTAAGCTAGCTTTTTTGTGTTTCCACTGACAAATTGCCTAACCGTTACAGTTTCGAACCAATTAAAGCTTTTCGGCAATTTATCGGGGGCCAAATGAAAGCCGGCTTTCATTTACTCAGTGGAAACACAAAAAAAGCCGGCTTTTTCTCGTTCGGCAATAGGGGGCGTGCGCTCTTAATTAACTAGTAAAGTAAATGGAACCAGAAAAACTGGTTTTAGTCTAGCTTAGAGCTAGCTTTCCTTCACAATTCTCAGTGGAAACGCGGTTATAATTTGAGTGATCTACGGTACACCAATCATGGTCAACACCACTTCAGAAACCAAATAATAATTGAATATTCTTACAACTTATGTTTTATATATATATTTTTTTTCATTTTTAAACTCTGACCTCCATAAAACGTTATTTTTAAAAATATATTTGTTATTTATATGACTTGGTTTCTTATAATTAAATTTGTATAATGTTTCCAGTTTGTCTAAAGTGGATATTTAATGCAAGTTTGACTTTCCTATGTGTTTCAGGATTAACTTGTTTATTTTGTTACTTAGTTTTTATCAAAAAATATTCCTTAATCTTTTTTATTATTTGTTATTTTATTATCTCTAAATTAGTGTTCTTCCCAACTCCCAACTAATTTTATGTCCTTTTAGTATGTGTGCTTGTCTTGATTGAATAAATTAATTTCTCAATATGTATTACAGTAACCAGCATTTTACTTTTCTTTTCATATTGTTGAGGTTGCTAATTTAGATAAATGAAAACTTCAGGATTTTTAAGCCTTGATTCCCTTACAGAGATGAAACTTTTAGGCACATTGTGTGCTCTAGAGAAAGCTTATTTCCATGCCCAGACAAACTTTCATTTCTTGTCATCATAACATAGTAGTATGATGGACTTTTAACTACAGACTTGTCCTCATTTACTAAAACAAATGCAGTAGAACTTAAAACTCCATTTCATTTTAACTTCATAACTTTACAAGTAGCTATTTTATAGAAGTCAAATACAGGATTATTAGGCTACTATCTACAGGAATATTAGGCTACTATCTACAGGAGTTATAAGGCTACTATCTACAGGAGTTATTAATCATAAACAAAATTCTGTTCAAAACCTTATTAACTGGCAAAAGACAAACAAGTGAACAAAAGAAAAGTGTAAAAAAGCCACATTGAGTAATATTGCTGTTTTCATATACTTTTAGTATTCTGAAGAATCTCACATTGTCTTGTCTCAGATAAAAATCAATCAGTTCAGTAAAGTTATTGAAACTAATAAATTAATAGTAGAGGACTTTATTTTTCTTCCAAATCATTTAACAGTAGATACCAAAAAAATCATTAAAATTTAAAAAAAGAAAATCAGTTACATTTCATACACATGTACAATACAAAACCAATAAAATCACATAAAGAAACTTAATACAACAATCATTTACTTATCAACAATACTTTGAAGATGTCAGATTGGTGAGATCAATAATTATTGCATCTGATATAGAAACAGCAGTTTAAATTTTTTTTATCAGGAGTCAATTACATAAGATACCTGAGCAGTTGCTATTTTATAAAATTGTATAAAAAAAATTTCATAATGCTGCAAATATTGCCTATACGACAATTACAATCTATTCCTTGAATATATATTTACAATTAGGTTATTTGGATTAAAAAGTTCAGACATCAATAGATGTAATATTTCAATTCAAACAGAACAGTGGCAATATAATATATTTAATAGAACTAGATTAGACCCACTGTTTCATCTAAACAGCATTGACTAAATCTTTTATTAAGCGGCCATTTAAGAATCACAATTATATGACATTTAGACTGACAGCTAGGTCAGATACTAAGTAATAGTAGGATCAGAATAAGAAAATTGTACTATTACATTGAACATGTATCATTATACCATTAAAAGAAACCAGTTTCCACAAGATATCAAAATAATAATTCAATGCAATCCAATACTTGCATAATGCAATGAACGCTAGAATTATTGAAAATGAACACATTAATATTATGACATATATAAAACTAGTGTCAAAAACTTTGGCTCTAATGGAAACTTTTGATGAACATAGTTTAATAAAGTCTACCTCATAGCTAGTTCAAATCAAATTGAATCTTCGCAAGTCACAACTGCTGGAGGTATATACAAAAACAAATCATGGCAAATATGTTCAATGTTAGGATCATATTTTAA
This sequence comes from Lottia scabra, assembly GCA_029955415.1. Taxonomy (NCBI): domain Eukaryota; kingdom Metazoa; phylum Mollusca; class Gastropoda; family Lottiidae; genus Lottia; species Lottia scabra. The sequence continues at coordinate 6,591,589 of JARJEI010000013.1, read as the reverse complement.
GGTTTCTGTAATGTTAATTTTCCATAAATTCAGTAAATATTAGTAAGAAAAGCTCAGAGTTGATTAAAAGCTTAAAATTGTATTCTTTGTCAATTTCAGTAAATTTAAATCAATGGATAATTATTGCAAGTAAGACAGTGGATTTGTTTGATGGTTGTATCTATTAGACTAAAGCGCTATATTTTGCAGCCGTGAAAGATATTGTTAATTAATAAAGTGAAGATCCTCTTAAAATAATTTTTTTTTTTATTAAGATATACACCCTGATTAATTGATTAAGTAGGAATTACAAATGGTCTGGGACTGTAGATAAAGCTTCATCTGTGGAACGTCCTCTTTTTAATACCTGAAATAAAAAGACAATATACTTGAAACAAGATCAAAGAATAAACTGTTTTTTCTCTAAATAATAAAATCTGCATATCAGTTTAAAATATCAATGTTGAACTTCTTCCCTATAGATGTTATCTTACTAAGATTGTATTTATATCGTGCGAAAAATTATTCAAATTACATTAATTAAGTAGAAACGGTGGAATAAGTGGAAACGGAATTGTATTTTACAATGTGAACCATTTCTCTGAGCTCCTAGTAACTAGCTAACTCACTTTGGAATATGCAACATTCTTATCAAAATATGATTAAGTTTATAATCATACAATTTTCGTTCCTTAGGATCAACGAAGTCAATTTCAAGATGAGGATAATAAAATAATATTCTGTTAACCAGGTCTTTAATCTAGTTACATGATAATTGAGAAGGTTTAACAATTAAATTTTGTCATTTAGTCTTTCAGTTAAAAGATCACATTCCAATTTTTTTACATCATAAGAGTACATGGAAAGAGACTAGGTAAAGGGGCAATTACTTTGGAATTTGAAGCTGGTTATGATAAATGATTAAAATAAAATTAGGCAGTGGCCAAATGACAAAATGTAATCTTAAATTCGGCAACAATAATTATAAAAAAAAATACATAGATTTATATCAATAAAACTTTTATTTTTTTTATCTAAAATGTTATAACAAAGACTTCTTTTGAAATTTATAAATTATATCAATATTGTTATTTGAGTTTATTATTAATCATATAGAATAAGAAATAACATCTAGTCACCCTGTATAAAAAAATATCAGTAATTTGTTGTATTAAGTGTTCTGGAGAATTTCTTGCTTCCAAGCTTATACCCTGGTTTTTGACCAGAAGGGTTTGGAATTTGTAAGCATCCAGTTAACTGAAGTGTTAGCAACAGATCAGCTGAGATGTCAACTGCTAGTAGATCTGAGCCACATAAAGTGTTAACCGACAGGTTTATAACTTTTAAGATAATATTTGATTATAAATGCATTTTGTCAGATTAATATCTATATAGAAGAAACATTTATAAGAATTTGAAATCCTGAAACGAGGTTACTCTGTGCAATCTTTAGTAAAATAGTATCCATTCAGTATATACCCTTTAAAACATGACTATGAAATAATACATAATTCAAATACTTGTTAATAAAACTCACTAAAAAAAATAATGCTTATAAATAAAACTAATAAATAGCACTAACAAATGATACAAATAGCACATTTCAATGCAATATCACAAATACAATGCTAATCAACACATTTGTTTATAAAAACAACACAATACAATATGTAAACTTTTTTACGGACCACTTTTGAATTATTTTAATTCTACAAGTGTTCCTTTCATAAAATGATAAAATTTTTTACACCCACAAAATCATGAATATTTCAAATTCTGTTATGTTTTCAGTGGGAAAATTTGTTTTTAAATTAGTATAGCTAATCTAATAGGTGCACTGAATACTGTTAATTGTTCTATCACACCAATTTGATTCAAATACAAAGAGCTTAGCTATAGATATTTTGTTTCCTGTACTTCTTGTGAGTTTTTGACTAATTCATTCTGTATCATGACTAGAGTACAGGTGTAGATGTACACAGAAAACTAATATGAAATAAAATATTAAGAGCTGTATTTTAGTCAGATTTATTACTCTGAACACAAAACTATGTATTACTGATTGTAAAGAGGTTTTCTAAACTTTGTAAGTACATGTATATCGGGGACACTGATAGCATCAATTTGCGCCATTCATATTTTCATTCCGACTTCTGTGGTTCTTGCAATTCCACTAAAACTAACGTGTTTTATGATGTCACTAATAGTGATCTGCATAGATATCAATAGTAGCTTCCGGTAGATCATTATTAGTGACGTCATAAATCGTGTTAGTTTTAGTGGAATTGCAAGAACCAGACGTCAGAATGGAAATTGTAATAGCGCAAATTAATGCAATTGGTATCCCTGATACACAGACAAAGTTTAGAAAACCTCTTTACAATCCCTATAAGTGATTAAAAAAAACAACAGTACAAAACAAAATACAGAGCAAGTATATGCACTGTGTAAAGTGTTTAAGTGTTTTCAATAATTAGACAATAGGTACGTGTGGTTTTATGGTAAATGATTTTTTTTCTGAATTGATCAGATTATACAGGTATGACTTAACTATAAAAATTTAAACTCACAAAAATAATGATTTCACAATATTTTCAAAGAGATTGTAGTTTTATTGTTGAAAAGGAATGTCACTGTTTGATGTATAAATCACAAAAGGTTATTGATAAGTTGTTATGTTATCTATATTAGTTGAGGAATATCCAGTCTCTAATTACACTGACCAGTCAGTTATCATCTCAATGTGAACATGTCGAAGATTCTTTCATTTTGATTTTATTACTACTACCAATAGGTATGACAGTCTGCAAAATACCAAAATAAACTCGTTAATATTGACGAATGAAAAGACTGGATAATTCCTCCTGGTAGTTATTTACCTCTAGGTGAGTTTTTACTTTACTTTTTAGATTTGAAGCAAAATCAACTCATGGAACTAGACCCTTGCGCCGATTTATTTTGTAAAAAGTGACTGGCTAGCAGATGAAACTGGTTGGCTAGCCATTTGTTTTCGGTTAGCCAATTTTGAACTGGCTGAATTGGCTAGCAAAAGAAATCGGTGGTTTTCGGCGGCTAAAACGGATTTCCTCCATTAAAAATTTGAGTTATAATGAAGGAACATACATTATACACTGCAGGTATCATAAACAACTGGTGTTTGTTAGCAAGTTATTTATTTCTGAATAATCAACTCACAATTCAAAATCTTAATCAAACTACAATAGTTTTGAATTATCATGGATGAAAATTATCATGTTCAGCATGGTAGGTCTAAGTGACGATCGTCTTGAATTCATTTACAAAGTGGCAGAAATCGGCTGACTTAAATCGGCGGCGCTTTGTTTTCACAACTGGCAGATTATGGCTGTAAAGAAATCGGCGGCTGCGGCAGCGGCTAATGGCGGCGGCGCAAGGGTCTACATGGAACTTAGATAAGTCATAGCAATTAAATCTTTCAGTTAGCTGAGTTTAGACATTTACCAAAAATTAAATCATATTTTCACAATCTATAATTTATTATGGTTTTTAGAAGTTTTTGGTATTGTAGTCTATGTTATTTTATGCACTCTGCAATTTTACATCACTGCTCACTGCAGTTGATGCAAATTTGAATGCGTTTTTTGTCAATGGGCTCATGTAGTCAAATACAGTTCAAGTAAACTAAGTCAGGCAGCTTTTGTAAAGTCACTTCCATATAAATTGTGTAGGGGCAGTAATCTTTAAAAGAGCATTTGGATGCTAATTTTATGACTATATGTTATAACATAAAAACTTATATATAAATTTCAGTATAAAAGGAAGAAAGTGTTCTCAGATTGAAAAATACTGAGTTTTAAAACTCTATACAGTGTACTCTGTGTAATCCGACATGCATTGGGACCATAGAAATATGTCGGATTACGGAGAGTGACGGAATACTCAAAGCTCAAGATTTTTCACATGTCGGTATATTACTATTTATAACACGAGAGATTATCTAATTGATCAAGGTGACTAGATGTCGGATTATACAATGTTTTCTGCCTGTTGGGACCAATTATTAGTGTCGTAATTCGGAATACACAGATTGTCGGAATACTAAGAGTTTTTTAAACTGACACAAGAAGGAATTCAATCGGGACCAGACATTGATGTCGGATTACGCAGAATGTCGTAGTACTCAGATGTCGGAAATGACAGAGTACACTGTATTTACAATCTAGAAAGAACATTCTAATCTGAATCATGTTATTATATTATTATCACATATACTTACCAGCAGATTATAATACAAAACAAATCTCAAATGACATTTTATTTTTCTGTCAGCTCATACTCACCAATATCTGTGTAACAAGAGAGGTTCTTACCTTTGGTCGTTCTCTATGTGTATTCACTGCTTCAATATTCAAAGAAACATATTCAACTCTACAACCATAAGCTACCGGAGTAAGCTTTATCACCGTATGTAATGGAAATTTCAGATACGGAAGATCGTCTGCAATCAAAAGACATATATAAATAGATATAACTGTCAATAACATGTTAATATAAGAAAAAAAGAGGCTCTAATCACCCAACACCATAAACTACCAGCTTCAAAAATTTTTTTTTTTAGAAATTTGCCATACACACAAAAAGGCTTTTCAATGCTCGACAATCTTATCCAGAAAGAAACAAGCTATTATAAGGCTTGTTAGTCAACTGTCTTGCAAGTCAGAATACTATTTTGATAAATGACAAGCTTGCACTGTAAATGTGTCATGTTTGACAATGGAGTAGTTATTATGTTATTCAATCAAAGCAAACAGTCTAATTAAAATCAGATCCTAATTTCGTTTCGTTCGGTTTTTTAAATCCTGTTTTGTAAACACTACATTAGTGTCTAAGAACCATGTGCGATAGAAAGTATCCACGTGCACTCTGACCTTACCATGATAAAAATGACTTGATAAACTAGCCTACAGCACTTAGGAATCCTAGAATGCACCTGTTGTTCGCGAACAAAATCCCAGCGCGGGAGAGGGAAAAGATCTGATTGGTTAAAACCAGAGTTAACGTAGACACTTTCTATCGCACGTGGTTCTCAAACAAAATTATGGTCTGATTAGACTGTCAAAGCAAAATAAAAGAAGAAAAAAATATGGAATAGTTCAGTATCTATTTAAGGGAAATCATTTTAAGCAGAAAAAATATGAAGAAAAAAAACATTTTTATAAATAATAAAAAATTAGTCCATAAAGGTCATTCTCAGCAATCTGTCATGATATTTGATGATATAGGAATTTGAAGATAGGTATATTTAAAGCTGAAAATGTCCTGTATTAAGACAGATAATGTGAATTGTTTAAGTAACTACTATTAAAACACTATACATTGTAGTCTATAAATAAGACATGGGAAACTGAATATCTACACTTAACAGCACCTATCTATAATCATGCACATTACAATATATTTACATGTGAATCATTAGCAGGAAGTGAGTACCATCTTCATATCATTATCTTCTCAAGATCAGCCTCTATCTATTTAACTATTTTGTATTTTCAGGTTATTACCAACTTGGTCTTCTAATACTTTAACATAATAATGCATTTTTCTTATATCATACAAGTTGGTTGATACAGTGATTTGATTGGCTTCTACGATATGAGTACAGCCAATCACCGTCAGAACTCTCAACTGAAAGGTAACGTGACTGCCTCTATTGGTTAAATGTCTTTTTTGTCCTTATTGTCTTTCTAGCAGGCCATCCAATCAAATACAAACATACTTGATAAAGAAAAGTGCCTCATGATATGCGATCAAACAATTCTTTTTATTTTGGATTGGTTCTTACAAACGTTGTTTATTTTCTGTGTTAGTTTTCAAGATGGTTTGTATTACAATCTAAATTAAACTTCATCAGATAATTAAGAAGATAATGTTATGAAGATGTTCAGTACCATGCTCATGGAAAAAACATAAGGATAATCTGGTAGAAAAAAGATTTGAAGCTGAGACAGTCGTTAGCCATCTTCTTCTATAATTATATACTAATATCAACTATTGAAGATACAAGAGCCTATGACTGATTTGGTAAACCTTGTCTGTCAATTCTTACAGACCTTTGTTTAAAGGAATCCAATTTGTTGATTGTTTAAAAAAACATGAAACGAAACAAAAATTTGATTGTAAATGATCTGTACGACAAAAAACCTTTCTAATAACATGCAACATAATACTTTGAAATACTTTGAATAGAAAGTTCAACAAAACCACCACATGGAAACATAAAGCTAACATTGCAATAAATATACATGGTGCCAAAATAAAACGAGACAACATGGAAATTGAAGAATACACCAAGCACAAACACCTAAACGCAAAATGTACTCTTATCATAAGATGTGAGAAAAGCGTTAGTTTTCATAATTCAATTTAATTTTTTTGTCACAATTCAATCGTACACATTATATTGATACATGATGCCTAAATAGGTACTTCAAATTTAAGTTCATGAGATGGGTTAGTGAAAGCTTAGGAAGCATTGTGTAAATATTAAAGGGATTTAGCACTTTAAATTCCAGCCTAACCAGTTGATAGTTTTGATTCCTTGTATCACTTTTCACTGTGAAAATCAAACTAGATAAATTTCCTATTTATTTACCTAGACATATCTAACATTAGATATCTTCTGAATGTGCATCATAGCTTGAAACTGTGAAAAAAAGCTATATCCCTTTAAACAAAGCATAGATTAAACTTTGCCTCACATTGTTTATAAGAGCACAAATTTGCTATATAGAGCAGGTAGAAGAGGTGCAATTCCCACCTTAGAAGAGGAATGTGGTCACACTGACAACGATGACCTGCTATTCGCATTCGCACCACTGTCTCCGATGGTACTGGTACATGGGGAATTTCTTCTACAAAAATCAGGCAAAAACGTTATTTATAGACTACTTGTATAGTGTATTTAAATATAACTAACATTAAACATGCTAGATATTTTATTAGATATAAATCTATAAGTTCAGCTCACATCAAGCTTTAGAAGAAAAAAAATTCAACTCTGTAAAGCTTTTTTTGTTTTATCATTTACTTAACTTGTATTATTTTGTTATGTAAATTGTAAGTATGATTACTTTTTAACTAGAAATTTTTAAAAATGCTTTTTTTTTTAGTATAACATAGAAAACTGGGGAGGTTAAGCCCACCAACTACCTGATAATTTTATGGTAAATCATACTAATATTATGTTAAATTGTCAATGGATACTCTTAAAAGGAATGGATCTCGGTGAACTTTGCCTTGATAGTCACATTTTTCTTTACAGAATGCAATTGACAATACAATGTACATACTTTGGACATTTTCCAGTGAATATTAACTCATAAGGATGATCATCATCTCAGGTGAATCTGAGATATATAATCACTATGAATAATCAGTAAAATATGATTTTATCAACAACAGTAATCAGTCAATAGGTTGGAAGGTTGGCCAAGATAATATGACATTTTCTATGCCATGGCTATACAATGTATATGGACCAATTTTCTATGTGATTAATTGAACAAAAAAGTTAATGATAAAGCATTTCCATAATGATAAACTGTCACTGTAACCAAATATAGATAAATATTAGCTAGCTAAGCTGCTAAAAGCTACCTGTTAATGCCATCTAATAATGCATGACTTTGGTAAAGAAAACATCAAAACAATTGTCCATTACACCTTTGGTGATGTGATCATCAGTCAAAAATACTAAAAATTGTATTGACCACCAAACAGATGGAGTCAAAGTCATCCCTCTTTCTACAATTTGCCTCATAAGCCTTCAAAAATCCAATTTATACCTAATATAATGTATATTAAATAGTTGACCAAAACTATATGAACATGCATTTACTTAAACCAGAAAGATTAATTTTTTGAATAATATACATGCAAATCAAATATTTAGAAAATTTCACAAGTGGATTTAGAGTTTTAATAAGGTAATCTTAATTTTCTGATAATATTTGTAACAATTATTGTGAAAATTACATTGCTTTATGATATAGAGACTTAAATGGTACACTAGCATTTATTCTGTTTTACATACTGTAAATTGTCCAAAAAAGAATAATTATAGATAATTTGTGAATATATGGAGAGCAACAAAAAAAGCCAAAAATATACTTTTATGTATTACAGAGTTATAGGCAAATGAAAATAAACAAAGAACATAAAATAAACATAATTAGATATATCATGTTGTTTGTCCTTTTTTGAAAAGATTAAATATCAATAACATAATAAATACATTAACTGTGCTCTAACCTGAAGTTTTATCTTGAAAATAAGCCAATAAACATCTAGCAACAGCTTGGTGACAAACAACCATTACATTTTCTTGTCTTTCTAGTTCCTAATAACAACAATTTTTTGGTAAATCAAAGGATATGGTGTGCATTGCTCTGAAATGTGTAATGTTCTCAAGTGTGCAATGCTCTGAAATGTGTAATGCTCTGAATTGTGTAATGGTCTGAAATATTCCATGTAAAAGCAATAACTTAGTCAAAGTTATCATTCTTAATATTAGAAAGGGTAAGCAATGCATGTATCATGTTGTACAGACAAGATATTGCATTTGACATTGTAGATAGATAGGTGGTAAACACATCTATAAAGATAGTGGACCACGGCCATATACGCCCAATGAAAAAGCCTTAAATTTAATCAGGATAAAACTAAACTTTCTCAAACCTTTCGATTTAGGTCCAATAACATCCATTTTAAGTTTCAACAAAATTGGTTGAAAACTAACATAGTTATATTTAAGACTTTGAGGCAAAGGCAATAACTCTGATACTAATGGTCGAAAATAGCTCAAATTCGAACTTGATCTTTGTTTTCTGAATATGTATATAAATACCAAATTTCATTTGATTCCATAAAAAATTCTAGTTTTTAGAGCGTTTACAAGCAATAAATGTTGATAGAAGCACTTACAGTATAGAGGTTAACTGATGAAAGAGGTCTAAATCTTGAAAAAGCTTTAATTTTAATCAGGAGTAAACTAAACTTTCTCAAACTTTTCAATAACATACATTTTAAGTTTCATCAAAATCGGTTGAAAACTAAGAGAGTAATAGCATATTCAAGATTTGGGGCAAGGGCAATAACTCTGCTTCTAACAATCAAAAATAGCTCAAATTCGAACTTGATCCCGTCAAAAACTCTAGTTTTTAGAGCGTTTATGAGCAAATGTTGACGGACGGACGGACAGGGGTGCCGACAATATATGTCCTCATAGAGAGATGAGGGCGTATAAAAATGATGATCAACTTACTAGTATTACTGGTTCTAATCTGGCCACCAAATCTTGATATGACTACAATAGATTCGACATAACAATAACATAACCATGTCTCAAGAAGTCAAGAGAATGCTTAAAATTTGCTACTAACTTGTTTCTTATGGCGAGTCAGGATAAATAGTGATATCTTTAATCATTTTATCCTGATCATATGAACTAAGTTTTAATCTTTTGTGATCCTATATTTTTTTTATCACAAATAATTTGTGTTAGTTTAATTCATAACCTATTGTCTATGATCATGTTTGAAGCATTGATGGATAATGATTAACTTAGATTGTATTACTTACCTCTCCACTCTGATATCTATAATGAAATTTATCCTGGTCTCTTAAAGCAAATTCTTCAGGAAATTTCTCTTGTATCTCTTCATATGTCATCCCTTCACAGGTTCCCTAAAAAAACAGATTTTTTTTTAATCATCTAAATAGAAAATACAATATTCAAATAAAAACTTATCCTTCTGATGTTGGAGAAATAGTTTATTTTAGCGAGAGTGTAGTCTAACATATATTCACCAAAAAGTCCTAAACAGCAGATTTGGCACCATCTGACTATTTTTCCGAACATGAAAAAACACTTGGCTGGGAAGCGGTACCGGACTGATGATGAGGTCATATCTGCTGTTGAGGATTTTTTTTGTGATCAGGATGAGGGCTTCTATACCACCAGGATCCAAGCACACCGCTGGAAGAAGTGTGTGAACCGCAGGAGAGACTATGTTGAAAAACAAACCATGTCGTTAGGATCAGAAAATGTTGAATTTAATGCATGCCAAGTTTCATCACTGTGGCATAATTCCTTCCGAGTCAGGCAATGAACTTTTCAGCCCACCCTTGTATATATATAAGTTGGAAACAAGATAGATATACAGACAAGAAGAGAGCAAAATTGAAATATATAAATTTACATAGCTGTTAAATTATCAGTGAAATAAATTATCTTCTAATAAATAAAGCTTCCTTGAGTAATCTCTAAAATAACATAAACTTACAGCATCTATTTCATTTAAAGCTTTCCAGTGTTCTTTTGGAGCATCAATATGTACAGCAGTTTGAATAGTACGTTTTAATTGACTGGTCCAAACTTTCAAATTTGGTATCTTTTCTTCTTCTACAAACTGGGCTAATTTTCTAGCATACTAGAATAAGAAATATGTCATGTAACATACTAGAATAAGAAATATGTCATGTAAAATATTGAAACACTAGGGGAATTGTTTTGTCATGATTGGAGTGGAGGGGAGGACATTGACAGCTATTTTCCTCTAAAATCTTAATTAAGTTAAACCCCTCGCCTTAATTTGAAAGTATAAAAAACTAATAAACTGTACCAAGTATAAAATAGATGAATTGTTTCATCTTGAAAGTATTAAAATTGATCAGACAGATATAAATTGTGTTATATGTACCTCCTGACCTCTCTCTGATAAATCACTATCACCACCTATTCTACCTGATAAATTCATTTCACTTTCACCATGCTATAAATAATAAGAACACGTCATATCAATAACATAAACAATTGAATTAGGTTACTGAATTACTATCATTTATAATTGTAACATGTGCTAGATACAATAGAGAGAGCTGAAATGATTATTCAAATCCATCAAATAAACCTCGAATATCATAGTTATTTTTATGCCTGTCAACCATTTTAAGATGACTAAGATCCTTGTTCTTCTAAATCTAGATTCAAAGGACTAGCCATAATCAGGAATATTGTTAAAATAACACAAATGAATGTCATATTGCTACCTATATAATTGGTCACTGCTGTCATGTCATGTCACAGCCAATTGGATGTGATTTTTCTTATAATATTAGTGCTCACAATATACATGTATATATATATAAATTTCTTGTTTTTAAAAACTTACCCTTGTTATGTAAATTGTGCGAGGTAACACATGGATATTCATTAAATAATATACAACACGACTCTGTAAATGACCTATAACACAAAGATATTCATTAAATAATATACAACACAACTCTGTAAATGACCTATAACACAAAGATATTCATTAAATAATATACAACACAACTCTGTAAATGACCTATAACACAAAGATATTCATTAAATAATATACAACACAACTCTGTAAATGACCTATAACACAAAGATATTCATTAAATAATATACAACACAACTCTGTAAATGACCTATAACACAAAGATATTCATTAAATAATATACAACACGACTCTGTAAATGACCTATAACACAAAGATATTCATTAAATAATATACAACACAACACTGTAAATGACCTATAACACAAAGATATTCATTAAATAATATACAACACAACTCTGTAAATGACCTATAACACAAAGATATTCATTAAATAATATACAACACAACTCTGTAAATGACCTATAACACAAAGATATTCATTAAATAATATACAACACAACTCTGTAAATGACCTATAACACAAAGATATTCATTAAATAATATACAACACAACTCTGTAAATGACCTATAACACAAAGATATTCATTAAATAATATACAACACAACTCTGTAAATGACCTATAACACAAAGATATTCATTAAATAATATACAACACAACTCTGTAAATGACCTATAACACAAAGATATTCATTAAATAATATACAACACAACACTGTAAATGACCTATAACATAAAGATATTTATTAAATAATATACATAATAATATAATCTTTGCTCTCCTTTGCTCATTGTTGTTGAGTGTAAAATAAAGTAAACTTACCAGCTAGTTTATTAACTAGAAATCTATCACCCTGATTAACTATTTGTATGAAAGACATATCACTATCTAAATTATAATCTAATGCTTCATATGTTTCACGATAATGTTCTATTCTCTGTAAGAAATCTTTTACGGCTTCATTTTTATCTACTCCTAGATAATCTGGACTACAAACTTTTACTTCCTGTAAAAATAACAAATTACAAAATCACAATACAGCAAATATTTTCTTATGTTAAAATAATTTTGTTGGCATCAAACACAATCATATGACAATAACTGAAACAATTTACTTTTAAATTTGCTATTGAGTTAATGTATTAGTTATGTATAAAGAAGACACCTACCAATATATTCGCTTCTATAATATTGATATCATCACATAAAGATTCAACAAAGAACAATTTGAAATTGTGTTCTATGGTAAATACTTCAACTAACATCTTTCTTCTAGCTCTGGTAGTATTGGTAGCATCGACTACCTATAATATAGACAAATTGATAATACACAGAGATTAAAACATACTCATCGAATTAGCTTACTTTCTTCTAATGTCTTATAGGGGAATGTTCAGCATTTCCCAGGATTGATTTGGGCCTTGAAATAATGAAAATAGCCTTCAGATTTACTGGAATTGCCAAAAAATCACACAATCCCTTCAATTATACCTGTACCTTAACAGCTATCTTTCAATTTCTGTATATATGTGTTTTCTATATATAAGTCATAGTCTTACTAAACGACGAGTCATATTTTTGACTTTCATACGCCTACATATATTGGATGTCCCAATAAAAACGTCCCCAAGTTTGACGGTAAGTATCTCAGCTATTGGTGAATGGATCACTTTCAAAATTCTCACAGATTTACTTCAACATGTCTGTGTCAGACACTGAAAATATAAAAGTCATCGAATAAAGATAGTGGACCACGGCCATATACGCCTAACGAAAAAGTCTTAAATTTGATCAAGAAATAACTAAACTTTCTCAAACCTTTCGATTTAGATCCAATAACATCCATTTTAAGTTTCATCAAAATCGGTTGAAAACTAAGAGAGTAATAGCATATTTAAGATTTCGGGGCAAGGGCAATAACTCTGCTTGTAACAATCGAAAATAGCTCAAATTCGAACAATTTATGAATATATACACATATCAAATTTCATTTGATTCCATCAAAAACTCTAGTTTTTAGAGCGTTTACAAGCAAATGTTGATGGACAGACCGACGGATTTGGGGCAAGGGCAATGACTCTGCTTCTAACGATCAAAAATAGCTGAAATTCGAACCTGATCTTCGTTTTATGAATATGTATACACATATCAAATTTCATTTGATTCCGTCAAAAACTCTAGTTTTTAGAGCAATTACGAGCAAATGTTGACGGACGGACGGACCGACGGACAGGGGTGCCGACAATATACGTCCTCATAGAGAGATGAGGGCGTATAAAAATTGTACAAGTACTGCCTTGAACAAAATAGCATGTCAAAAAATTCAATATCAGAGCAAACTACACATTTCAACCTGTATCATTCATTTTCCATCCTGAAATGCTCTCACCGATCTCAACTTAAGATATTTTCTCCAAAAAAACAACCTTCCTGCTTTTCAGTTATTGTTCATCCAGTTTGTTCCACTGGTGATGGTAATGACTCCGGGCAGTATGGAAACAGGTGTACTGCACTTGGGTTAGAGGAACACACTGATTAAACAAGAACTGAAATGCAGGATGGTCGCTTCTCGAGTGGTACCTTTAGATGTGTTCCGAGAGAGTTTATCAAGATGGAAAATGTTGGATATTGGTGGTTGTGGTGAAGGCAAAATGGACACAAATTTAAATATGTTATTAGCTTTGATATTGAATTTTTTGACATGCTATTTTGTTCGAGGCAGTATTCGTACAATTTTTGTTCGATGACTTTCATATTTTCAGGGTTTAGCAAGGACATGTTGAAGTAAATTTGTGATAATTTTGAAAGAGATCAGTTCACCAACAGCGTAGATACTTACTGTCAAACATGGGGACGTTTTTTCTGGGACACCCGATATATGGATACACAAAGATTTGAAGGCTTAAATTTTGAGGGAGAGTTTGGAACATTATTACGGATTAGATTAGCTAAAATTTTAGGTTCTGATATAAAAAGTTGTTTGGTCAAACGGTTAGTGAACATATCCCTTTAAGTCTATTCATGAATTACATTTGAGGATTGTGATGTGCAAAACAATGAACTGATTAGAAACTGTTCAAATGTAAGGGTGAAATCGTATACAAATAAATATTAATTCCAAATTAATCTTGTTCCTTTGTAGGTAGAGAAAATAAGAAAGTATTAACAGTATAACAGTTCATTTTGACAAATCATCTAGTATTATTTTGTAAAATATTTTGAAAATAAAATTCAACTTACTGCCACCTCTCCACCATTTTGTAAAAATTTACAAGCATCTTCTATAGCCATTAGGGCACATTTCCTGAAGAAAAAAAACAACAATATTAACTCTTCAAAGAGTCTCTTATGTTTTCCAATTACTTGATTTGACACAGAACATTTTAATGAATCATCAAATAACAGGATAATCTGTTCATAGTGAACAGATATCTTGTTTATAGTGTCAATACAGATAACAAGATATCTTGTTTATAGTGTCAGTACAAATAACAAATATCTTGTTCATAGTTTCAGTACAGATAACAAGATATCTTGTTTATAGTGTCAGGATAGATAACAAATATCTTGTTCATAGTGTCAGTACAGATAACAAGATATCTTGTTTATAATGTCAGTACAGATAACAAGATATCTTGTTTATAGTGTCAGGATAGATAACAAATATCTTGTTCATAGTGTCAGTACAGATAACAAGATATCTTGTTTATAATGTCAGTACAGATAACAAGATATCTTGTTTATAGTGTCAGGATAGATAAAAAATATCTTGTTCATAGTGTCAGTACAGATAACAATATATATATCTTGTTTATAATGTCAGTACAGATAACAAGATATCTTGTTCATAGTTTCAGTACAGATAACAAATATCTTGTTCATAGTTTCAGTACAGATAACAAGATATCTTGTATAACAAATATCTTGTTCATAGTTTCAGTACAGATCACAAGATATCTTGTTCATAGTGTCAGTTCAGATAACAAATATCTTGTTCATAGTTTCAGTACAGATCACAAGATGTCTTGTTTATAGTGTCAGTTCAGGACAAATAACAATATATCTTGTTCATAGTGTCAGTACAGATAACAAATATCTTGTTCATAGTTTCAGTACAGATCACAAGATATCTTGTTTATAGTGTCGGTAAAGATAACAAGATATCCTGTTAATAGTGTCGGTACCGATAACAATATATCTTGTTTATAGTGTCAGTACAGATCACAAGATATCTTGTTTATTGTGTCGGTACAGATAACAAGATATCTTGTTCATAATGTCAGTACAGATAACAAATTTCTTGTTCATAGTGTCAGTACAGATAACAAGATATCTTGTATAACAAATATCTTGTTCATAGTTTCAGTACAGATCGGCAAGACTTACGTTCTTATCTCCTGAGCTTCTTTATTATCAGGACGGAAGAAATCATGAGATTTATATTTATCTGTGGCAGCTCTTCTATATTCACCAACATTAAATACTGTAATGAATTGTCAATATAATTACGAATTATAGATATTTATTATCAGATCTTCATATGAATGCTTTTTATTTAATTTCTCAAAACGAAAAGTAGAATACACATCTTACACAAAACAAGAACTTTGACATTGTAAGACTTTACCTTTAGTAGAAATACCAATCCAATTAAGATATCTTGTCAATTTTTTGGACATGTAAGTTTTTCCTCGAGCTGGTAGTCCCACCATAGAGATAACAGTTGGTACTTGTACAACATTCGGACATGATGCTGAAACAACAAAAATTGTTATCAAATAACAGTTATTCATGTGGTCAAACATTTAACAATCTTGGCAATTACTTAGCTGTGTTAGGAAGAAAAAGAAGCTTTTTAGATACCGTATAAAAATTCAATATTTCTGACTGACTGAGTTGTCATATCATCAGTCAATAAATACTGAATAAAAAGCTTCAATATAATTTTGCTTTGACAAAAGTCTCAATTTATTCTTGGATATGTAATAGACCTTTTTCATGAGTTGGCCATTTTGGATCCATATCAAGCTCATAACGCAAACAAACAATAGCAGCGTCGCCACTTTGCCATTTTTACGCGTCGGCTACTTCTCCACTCCAACTAACACAAACCTAATCAAAATTATATTTTGTAAAAATCAGAATAAATAAATTTCTTCCCAAATTTCTGAGAAAAAGGGCCGAAATTAATATTCCTATTCATTCATTTGACGACACATTTTATCAATAGATAAATGAACCTCAAATGTCGCATAAATAGTCTATAGTCCACGAAGATTTGGAATTTATAGAATCATTTCGAGGAAGATTTATTTTCAGTTATTCATTTTTGACTACATTAATAGATTTTAAGTTTTCACAGAACAGAAAAACCTATTTTAAACAAATTCATCAATAAACAAGAATGATTGTTACAACGCAATGATTCAAGGACAGCTAAGAAACTGATAATAGAGGTATTATGTATGTGTAAGGCAATATAAGATAACACAGTAATTTATCATGTTAGTTATCCGACTAGGGTAAAAACAATGAATAATAATTGAAGTAATCAATAGAGACATGTGAATGAGATCAAGTCATGAATCTATTTCAACTTGTTTTAATCCTTTATAAGTTTTACAGAAAATATAGCAAATAAATCAATTTGCATACTGTCCATCTATTATTATACTTTAAAAACACTAAGATATATGGATATACTACTTCTGCATTTATTACATACTACGTTTCGAAACACATACAGGTAACGTTATCAAGTAAAATGAATTAACAACAAAAAACAATACAATATATAATGAGAAATGTGAAGCCATTGGGAAGATTAAAGGAACTAATTATAACAACAATACAAGCACTAGTTAAGGATAAGTATGAGACAACAAAGGGAACAAAGAGTAATTAAGAGCACTGATGACTAGGAGTAATAAAACAATGAATAACAAATACATGGGGGGGATAGTAGGCACTAACTATTTATGAATGAGTTGTTAATTCATTTTACTTGATAACGTTACCTGTATGTGTTTCGAAACGTAGTATGTAATAAATGCAGAAGTAGTATATCCATATATCTTAGTGTTTTTAATGTAATCTTCCTACTTCTATATGTCTTATAAACATTATATTATTATACTGTTGTTTTTATATATGGTTTCTTTTACCCTTTGTTATTAACAATTTATTTGCTATATATAATTGTAAGTCTTATTATCTTATTCTCTTGATAACGCTGCCTGTATGAGCATGTGAAACGTTGGGTTAATAAATGTTATAAATAGTATATCCATATATGTTGTGCTTCTTTATCTATGCCTATTTCTATATGTCTTATAAACAATACTATAGTTATTTATATTCATATTGTATTATTTCTCTTTGACTTTAAAGAAGAACTAACTGTCTGCAACATCTTTATTGCCGTCATAATTACAATGTGACCAAATATTGCTATCTCATCATAGAAATAGTGATGTAAAGTAATAAAGTTTTCAATTTAGTAGGAAATTAGCCAATATGACAATAATATTGCATTTTTTTAGTTACTAAGATCTAGGTACATTGATAAACAGAAATGACATATTGATCAACAAAATTTTGAATCAGAAAACATTCTTTAGCAAGAACAACAAATTCTACTCATTAGAAAGTTGTTTAGGACTTTGTCATTGCTACATTGTTTCATGTTTCAGTACATAATTCTTGTTTTTAATCTGCAATATATTGAAATTTATACAATAAACAGGAAATAAACAATAAGCTTATATATCTACCTGTACCCCACATTTCTCTCATAGTTTTATCAGCCATTATAACAGATACAACATCAATAATATTTACATATAATAATCACTGTACATGAACATATCTAACCCCTAAAAAATCTTGATCTTGCTACAACACTTTCTATATATAGCATTAGCACAATCTATTCATTGATTTGTTCCATTTCAGTTCACTTTAAGTCCAACCATTCATAACAACAATATAAAGAATAACTTTACTTGAACCTATATAAGCTCACTATAATTAACACCAATTTACTGACATACTAGTACAAAATTATGAAAAGCCTTTTAAGGGATATTGAATCTAAATCAATCAGGCCTACTTTCCGATAAATGATAAAGTGATGGCCTGAATTCATATCATCTATGGTTTTACATTATGATTTCACCAGAATCTAAATGCAAATTTCTTCAAATCTTTGATAGTTGTGTAGTCACCAAACAAATAAAACTAAATGAAATTTCTAGATCTGCCTTGGAATGAGATAGCAACTTACATTGCTAATGCTGAGTTGAGTTATTTATAATAAACACTTTAACATTTCATTCATAACTAGCCATAAGTAAAAGATCAATAATCAAACTTTATATTAACTATAATATCATACACCGACACATTAATAACCACATTAATATAAAAACAGAAAACATTGACACAGACATTATATTTAACCTCGCATAGATAGTCAACTATTGTCAGAACGTAGAAATCAACCTATGTCCAGTCAGAACGTAGAAATCAACTATTGTTCAATGTCCAATTTAGTCAGAACGTAGAAATCAACTATTGTTCAATGTATAATCCAGTCAGAACATGTTCGATGTCCAATCCAGTCAGAAAGTAGAAATCAACTATTGTTCAATGTCCAATTTAGTCAGAACGTAGAAATCAACTATTGTTCAATGTATAATCCAGTCAGAACATGTTCGATGTCCAATCCAGTCAGAACGTAGAAATCAACAATTGTTCAATGTCCAATCTAGTCAGAACGTAGAAATCAATTATTGTTCAATGTCCAATCCAGTCAGAAAGTAGAAATCAACTATTGTTCAATGTCCAATCCAGTCAGAAAGTAGAAATCAACTATTGTTCGATGTCCAATCCAGTCAGAACGTAGAAATCAACAATTGTTCAATGTCCAATCTAGTCAGAACGTAGAAATCAACTATTGTTCAATGTCCAATCTAGTCAGAACGTAGAAATCAACTATTGTTCAATGTCCAATCCAGACAGAACGTAGAAATCAACTATTGTTCAATGTATAATCCAGTCAGAACATGTTCGATGTCCAATCCAGTCAGAAAGTAGAAATCAACTATTGTTCAATGTCCAATTTAGTCAGAACGTAGAAATCAACTATTGTTCAATGTATAATCCAGTCAGAACATGTTCGATGTCCAATCCAGTCAGAACGTAGAAATCAACAATTGTTCAATGTCCAATCTAGTCAGAACGTAGAAATCAATTATTGTTCAATGTCCAATCCAGTCAGAAAGTAGAAATCAACTATTGTTCAATGTCCAATCCAGTCAGAAAGTAGAAATCAACTATTGTTCGATGTCCAATCCAGTCAGAACGTAGAAATCAACAATTGTTCAATGTCCAATCTAGTCAGAACGTAGAAATCAACTATTGTTCAATGTCCAATCCAGACAGAAAGTAGAAATCAACTATTGTTCAATGTCCAATCCAGTCAGAACGTAGAAATCAACAATTGTTCAATGTCCAATTTAGTCAGAACGTAGAAATCAATTATTGTTCAATGTCCAATCCAGACAGAACGTAGAAATCAACAATTGTTCAATGTCCAATCTAGTCAGAACGTAGAAATCAACTATTGTTCAATGTCCAATCTAGTCAGAACGTAGAAATCAATTATTGTTCAATGTCCAATCCAGACAGAACGTAGAAATCAATTATTGTTCAATGTCCAATCCAGTCAGAACGTAGAAATCAACAATTGTTCAATGTCCAATCCAGTCAGAACGTAGAAATCAATTATTGTTCAATGTCCAATCCAGACAGAACGTAGAAATCAACTATTGTTCAATGTCCAATCTAGTCAGAACGTAGAAATCAATTATTGTTCAATGTCCAATCCAGACAGAACGTAGAAATCAACAATTGTTCAATGTCCAATCTAGTCAGAACGTAGAAATCAATTATTGTTCAATGTCCAATCCAGACAGAACGTAGAAATCAACAATTGTTCAATGTCCAATAAAGTCAAATCCTATAACTATATTAAAAGTCATGCCATAAAAAAAGTGTCGTTTCAAATGTTAGAAATCAACTTAAATTGTTCAATGTCAAGTCCAGTCCAGTCATATTACTATATATAACCTGCATGCTATCAAAAAGTGTCATTTCAATCATTTCAAATGTCAGAAATCAACTTTAATTGTTCAATGTCAAGTCCAGTCCAGTCTATTCAGTCTATATCAACTATTGTTTTATGTCCTACCAATTCAGATTACCACACAATTGTGCATGCCATCAAAAAGTGTCATTTTAAATGTTAGAACTTAGAAATCAAAGGAGATTGGTATGGAAGAGAGTTTTGAAAAATAGGATATAAATCAACCCTTTTTTGTTCAATATATTGATTGTATAACGTTAAAATCTTTCATATCAAAGCAGTCAACAGTCATATTTCCATGTAGAGATTTTCAGTACAGATATTTAGCAACAGTATTACATTAGAAATCAATAAGCACAGAACAACAAACATATCTCTAAATTCAATAAAGTAACATAAAATATATTTTTTTAAACTTACATAAACATAGGCTTGAGTCAAAAAATTATATTTTTTAAAGTCTCTTTTGAATATCAAGTATCACACAGCCTCAATAATTCTCAAATCATAACATTTTGATTATTTATCAAATTAATTTCAAAAGAGTGTATACTGGTACTTTAAAGCATTCCATTAACCTGTTAATAATGTCTAAAAATATCTTTAATACCTCTAATAACTATACTGTTAATCTTACCAGACAAATTATAACATTGCCAACTTTTCTTTCTTCACAGTTCAAAGTCTAAATACATATGCACTTTCTCTTTTGTGAGTTTAGCAAGCAACAAAAAAAAACAACTGTGCATCCAGAATATTCTCAGAAACAAAATGATAAACTTAAATTTTTTCCTGAAAGTGATACTCGTTTGACAACTGCATGCTGAGTCATTTGGTCCAAAAAAAAACACTGCAGTAGGCAGTAGGCCTATCCACAATATCCAAACTATTCAAACAAAACTTTATATATGGAGCACTAAGATAAGACATAAATTTTACTGTAGAAGCACTAAACAATAACACTGATGGTTATTTCTACAGAATTAAACACAAGTCTAGCAAAGTAAGTTAACCACAAAAACCAGGATCTAAATTAACGTTTCCTGTCCTGTAAACTTACACTTCAATATTAACTACATATAACATATCACTTTATAAATTCTAACCAGAGAAAACAAATCTATATATCCAAAAACTCTCTAGACTATTTCCAAACTAACTGTAACTATACTACATTCTGTAGAAGATCTAGTTGATCAGCTGATTGGTAAATAAACCATGACCTTCATGTATCCTAAAGGCAGAAATCTCAAGGTCAGTCTATAGCGCCAAGTTAATAGATAGATGTGTGAGAAAACTAGGATGAGGCGAGTGTTATTATAATCACCTATTTCTATCTTAGTCTACTGCACTGCCAGATACTTAGTTTACAGATAACTAACCTAATGGTACCAGCATAGACCTAGATTCTATTGTGAATAAATATATATCTTCAAATTTAGATGAATCATAATCTCATCTAATGTTCATTTTTATTCAGTCATACAATTCACTGGTATTTCTATTGCACAATATAAAGGCCTATTATAATCTTAGAGTTATTGCACCTAATCCCTTTATGACAGCATAAAACATAAAACATATTTGTGCTGATTACAGCTAAAGTCATAGTATTACATAACATACTTGTAACAGGAAGCTGAGAATCAGTAATCAGTCCAATACAAAACCATTAGGTCCTTAATTTTTGTTAAAGGGCCATTCTGCTTTTTGAAAAAAGTTTCCAATATCAAAAAAATCGCAAATGCTACCTGAGAGTATTTTTAAAGTATGCTTATCGTATCTCTATATCTTCTTGATCAAACTGAATTTGATTTTAAAGGGTTAATTACAAACAGGGAGTACTTATTGTTAATTAAGAAATTTGACCTAGTTTTGGTGTTTGCCCTTTAAATGGCTCAAAATTCCTAGCTCAAACCTTTTAAATTCACAAGAGGGACATTTTTCTACAATTAGGCGTTTATTTTACTCAAATCCGTTCAGTAGTTATCTATCAGCGTCCAAAAAACATAACACACTTAAAAACCTTACGTAAGGGTTTTAAAAATTTTAGCATGTTTTTAGCATTTAAAAATTAACGGCTGGATTTTTTTAGTTAAAACTTTCAGATACATTAAAGGGCACATAGTTACAGATTTTGGTGTAAAGTTTTCACAAATTTGAGCAAAAAAAATGTTTGACCTAAAAAAAATTCAGACAGTCCCTTTAAAGGGATTTTAAAGAAATGAAATGAAATGAAATGAATGGAGTTTTATGTTCTGCTTTTCTGCACCCATATGGGCTAATTGAGGACTTTAACTTGCACAGCCAATAGCTGACCTTGGTTTATTGTCCCATCCAAACGACTAGACGCTTTTCCATGTCAGCCCCTCCGACCTGCATCACTGACAGAGGGAAACCGGGTTGAAAAATCCAAAGGTATCATCACGACCCATGTCGGGATTGAACACTGGCCCTTCAGGTTAGCGAGCAAGCGTCTAACTCACTGAGCCACCGCGGCTCCCAAAGGTATTTTAAAGAGGTTTTGTAAACTTTGTATGTGTATCAGGAACACTGATAGCATCTATTTGCGCCATTCCCCCATTTCCATTCCAAAGTCTATGGTTCTTACAATCCACTAAAACTAACGCATTTTATGACATCACTACCAGAAATCTGCATAGATACTATACACAATGGAGTAGCTTACAGTAGATCACTGTTAGTGACAAGTGACGTTATGAAATGCGTTAGTTAATAGTGGAATTGCAACAATCACAGATGTTGGAATGGAAATTGGAAAGGAGCAAATTGATGCTATCGTTGTGACCCCCGATACACATACAAACCTCTTTACAATCCTTTTAAGGGTCAAAAGCATTTTATGAATATATTATAGAAGCAAAAAGATCTTGGCTAGCATAGATAGGAAAGCGTTTAAGCAAAAGGGGTCACCATTTGAGAAGGCCTGCATTCGGTCAGTTGTAAAATTTTGACAGTAAAATTCTCTTTCAGATTAAAAAGAATAAATAAACTAGAACCGTGATAACGGTACTGAGCAGTGCGCAATTTAAACATCCTTGAACGGTTGCATTTTAGTCCTGCATATAAATTAGGTCATGTGACAGAGCTGTTTATAGTTAAAAATCTAAATTTTCAATCGGCTATTAAACCGGAAGTAAACATCGGAAAACACAAAGTAAAACATCATTTGATAGATTTTATCGAGGGCAATAGCTTTGGTTCAGATCAAAAGGTCATCAAACGTCAAGGTCACGAGTTTTGAGCTTTGAAAGTGTTTGGTATTGCTGAATTTCTTTAACCGGAAATAGACAAAACTTTTAATCGAAATTAGGAAATCGACTGTCACAATTTTGTTAGTAATATATTGAAGATGCCATAGACATCAACATTATGTAAATCGGATGATATCCTGATCACTTATATCGATTTAAAGAAAAGTTGGTCATTTCAAGATGGTGGTCTACTAGTTACTTCCGGGTCCAATTTTATCCTTTTTTTTATATGAATGTTATGTCATTTTATATCTTCAAAAGAATGTGTCGACTCTCTTTAAAAATCCATAATTTAGGAACCACGTGTTTTTTTCGCGCCAAAAAAGCCACGCAGTTACTTTAGAACAATGAACAAAATTTCCAAATTAAAAAAAAAGCAAAATGATTAAAACATCTACTATTATATATCAAGCGGAGATAAAGCATAATAAGAAAAGACGATTTTTTGTGACGTACGTGAATTAGGTTCAAACTGACAATTTTCATTTGGCTATGAAACAAAAAGTAAATATTGGACAACAAAAATGAATTCACCATTGGATAGATCTCATTTCGGGCAATAACTTTTGTTCGGATCATAAGGTCAACAAATGGCAAGGTCACATGCTATGAGCTTTAAAAGTGTTACAATAATTGCTGAATATCTTATACTGGAAATAGACAAACACCATAATCGAAATTAACAATTCAGCTGCCCTCATTTTGTTGGCAATAGATTGAAAATGCCATAAACATCAAAATTATATAAATCGGATGTCGAATTAAAGAAAACATGTTCATTTCAAGATGGTGGCCATTGTGTTACTTCCGGTTACGATTTTGTCATATTTTTTTCTTTGTTAGTCATGTTCTTTCATATCTTAAGAAGAAATTGTTACCTATCTTATGAAATCCTTAATTCAAATAACACGTGTTTTTTTCCCGCCAAAAAAAACACGCAGAGTTACTATAGAACAAAGAACAAAATTCCAAATAGCAATTTTGATCAAAATATCTAGTGTTATATATCACTGGAAAGAGGAGATAAAGCGTAATAAGAAAAGAAGATATTTTGTGACGTGACGTGACGTCACGTGACAGAGCTGTTCAAAGTTCAAACTAACAATTTTTAAATGGCTATAAAACCGGAAGTACATATTGGACAACAAAAATGAATACACCGTTGGGTAGATCTCATCATGGGCAATAACTTTTGTTCAGGTCATAAGGTCACCCAAATCCAAGGCAACGTGTAATGAGCTTTGAAAATTTTGTCATTTCTGAATATCTTTTACCGGAAATAGGCAAACATCATAATCGAAATTAGCAAATTGGCTGTCATCATTTTGTTGGCCATAGATTGAAAATGCCCTAGACATCAATATTATACAAATCGGATGATACCCTGTTCACTTCTCTCGATTTAAAGAAAACATGTTCATTTCAAGATGGTGGCCAGCGTGTTACTTCCGGTTACGATTTTGTCATATTTTTTTCTTTGTTAGTCATGTTCTTCCATATCTTAAGAAGAAATTGTTACCTATCTTATGAAATCCGTCATTCAGATAACACGTGTTTTTTCCCGCCAAAAAAACACGCAGAGTTACTATAGAACAAAGAACAAAATTTCAAAAATCAATTTTGATCAAAATATTTAGTGTTATACATTTTTGGAAACAGGAGATAAAGCATGATACTAATAGAAGATAATTTGTGACGTACATGAATTAGGTCACGTGACAGAGCTGTTTAAAGTTAAAAATTGCAATTTTCTGACGGCCATAAAACCGGAAGTAAACATTGGGCATCTAAAATGATTATGCCATTGGATAGATCTCGTCAAGGGCAACAACTTTTGTTCAGGTCACAAGGTCACTCAAGGTCAAGGTCACAAGATATGAGCCTTAAAAGTTTTGACGATTTCCGAAAATTCTAAACCGGAAATAAAAAAAATTCTGAATCGAAATTTAAAAATCGGCTCGCCATGTTTTGTTAGCAATCGACTAAAGATTCCCTAGACATCATTTGTATTCAAATCGGATGATTCCCTGATTCTGAATTTCGATTTAAAGAAAAATTACTCATTTCAAGATGGCGGCTGATATGAAATATCTGGGTCAAATTTTATCATTTCATATTTTGTCAATGATTATTTCTAGCACATTGCAAATTTCTAGCACATTGCAAAAAGATTTTTTTGAATATTTTCATTATTCCGGAAGTTAAAATTTCAACTTTGCAAGCGAATGACGTCAAAACCGGAAGTGATATGTTTTTTTTGATAATGTCATTTTGTTCGCCATCAAAATATCTATGTACCTGTAAGTTTTCATATTGATACAAATAAAATTGCAAAAGTTGAACAAATGGTCAAAAAAGTGCTTCAAAAAGTCAGCAACAAAGTTCTCAAAATGCATATTTTTAAAGTCTTACCTTGTAGACAAACGTTTAAAGAAATAAAGAAAAACGTTTCCATCAAAATCGGTTGAAAAACAGAGGTAAAAATGGTAAAAAACATAATATGGAGTTTTCCGTCATATGTCATTTCCGGTTAGACAACAAACCGTCATTTTACATTCACGCAACACCGAGCAGTTAGTTATCGTAGGAAAACATGCGAGATAAGGTGTGACATGCTCCCTTCATACCGAATTAGCGTGACCAGAAGTAGACAAAAAAACCAAAAAAAACAGTCATTATGAAAACAAAGCAGTGCGTTCGCTAGAACGCACTGCAAAAAATACATGTGCTTAAAATTTTCAAGTATAGTCCAATTTTACAAAATTGTGCATCTAATTAAACCTATATAATTGAACTTCTTTCAGATTAAATAAAGAAGACATGAATCCTCATATACATTAATTCAGTAATAAGTAGAAATTCATCAAAATAGAAATCATTTTCAACTTACAAATACAGGTATTACAACAAGGCATATTGAATATTAACTAACTGGTATGTAACAATATTGTCACCTATGTAATGTCACCTTTAGTAAATTGTCCTAGATACTTTATACTCCACCAAGTATTACTACATGTTAACCATAATATAAACTTATCATTCAAATTTAAATTTTTCACATGTTCAAAATTTAAAGTGACTGTATAAATATTCTCTTGCTACTGTCAATATTACTATCTTTGAAACTTATTATTTTAAAAAGTTTCTTTTATGTTCAAGAGATACTGCCTCTGAATGAGCTTCTTCACTGGCAATAGACTTACTTGGTGCACACTAACAATAGAAACAGAATCCAGTGGATCCATAAAACTAAGTGAGCTTACACATAAAATTACAAATTATTACGGTATTGATATTTTTTTCAAAAATTATACATTAAATAGTTGTTTTTTGGATTATAGTAATTAGTCCGAAACTCGCTAACTCTATTCCCAGCCTTTGACAGCTATTTGTACAGATATGGCTAGGGGAGAGTCGGAAAAACTAGGCCCTAAAATCTTTTTCCACACCGATTTTGCAGTCTTTCAATGGCGAGCCACAGATTTTATTTCTTGGAAAACAACAATGATGGACTCGTCACTCGCTTTTGTGGCAAGTATGTCATAGGGGGATAATGATGGTATGAATGAACTACAAACTCATCCATCTTTCCAAATATATCTAAGTTTTGCGGATTCGAGGTAAATAAATACGTTTAAAGCCCCCGCACCCACGGAGGTGCGGAAAATCACAAGTTTTTAGGGCCTAGTTTTTCTGACTCTCTCCCAGCTATATCCGTCAAAATAGCTATCAAAGGCTGAGGGATAGAGTTAGCAAGTTTCGAACTAACAGGTAATTTGTTGTTAACTTGATCACATTTACGAATTTAAAATTTGTTTTCATAATCAGAGGTATTATTCTTTAATGGTTTTCAGGAATCTCCTATATATAATTTACCTATTATACTTCAAAGAAAAAAAGTAAAAATACTTTTATAAAGAAAAAAAAATGCTACTGGTATTTCCTCAAGATTTTGAATCTATAATACAATGTACAAAGAAATGTCAAATTTTACATTATCATAATTGTATTCTTTATTATAGTATCTTAAATTTTTCTCTCATGGATCCCCAACCAAACTTTTCATTGTTTTATCAATGTACATCTATGTCTATGAAACTTCTAAATATTTTTGTCAGTTATTTTTTGCTTATATGACCTTTAACTCAACTATTAGAGCTATATGACTTTGTGGTTACACTTCTTCCTTAAGAAAGTTACGTCAACTTCTTCTTTAAGATTATTAAAACACAATTTATACTGGACTTAACAATACTATTTGTTATCTCACTTTGCCAATACTGAGGATGTTGCCTACAGTATGGTGTCTGTGTCTAAACTTTTTTTATACATTTAAAGGGGAATGTTCAGCAATTTTTAGGTTGATTTGAGCCTTAAACCTATATCTTCAGAAGTAATAAAACTCCAAAAAATCCAAAAATCGCCTCTGTAAGGCCTTATAGAAAAAAACTTTCTTGTATCTTCTTTTGTTTACAACCTTCTCATCAGTCTAAAAATTAGGCAACTGGAAAATTGTACGTCTTATTGATTAGGTCTAGTATAAAATCATCGTGAAGGTATGAGACTGGATAATCCAAACTTAATATTCAAAGATAGTGGACCACAGCCATATACGCCTAACGAAAAAGTCGAAGATGGAAAAAATTTAATCAGGAGAAAACTAAACTTTCTCAAACCTTTCGATTTAGGTCCAATAACATCCATTTTAAGTTTCATCAAAATCGGTTGAAAACTAAGAGAGTAATAGCATATTTAAGATTTGGGGCAAGGGCAATAACTCTGCTTGTAACGATCGAAAATAGCTCAAATTCGAACTTGATCTTCGTTTTCTGAATATCATATCGAATTTCATTTGATTCCGTCAAAAACTCTAGTTTTTAGAGCGTTTACAAGCAAATGTTGATGGACGGACCGAAGGATTTGGGGCAAAGGCAATATCTCTGCTTCTAACGATCGAAAATAGCTCAAATTCGAACTCGATCTTCGTTTTATGAATATGTATACACATAGCAAATTTCATTTGATTCCGTCAAAAACTCTAGTTTTTAGAGCGTTTATGAACAAATGTTGACGGACGGACCGACGGACGGACGGACGGACAGGGGTGACTACAATATACGTCCTCATAGAGAGATGAGGGCGTATAAAAATAGCGATGCCCCATCGTAATACGCCCACTTTTGTAATGGCAGCCAAGTCGTGTGGGAGGTTGACAAGAACTATCAGTAAATGAAACATCTGTCGAAAACCGTGCCATCAAGAATGTTTACAAAATTGAACGATTTTTGAGTGTTTACAACTACAAGTTAACAAGGGCAATAACCCATGAAATATTTTTGAATTCTTCTAATTTTCAATAGGGTTCATCCTTGGGTGATTATGAACAATCATACCAAGTTTCGTCAAAATCCATCAAGAAACAAGCTCTCTATTGTGTCCAGAACATAATCTAAAAAAAGCAAGGGCAATAACCCATGAAATATTTTTCGCTTCGTCAGATTTTTAATAGGCTTAATCCTTGGGTGATTATTAAAACTCACAGCAAGTTTCATCAAAATACACCAAGAAACTAGCTGTCTATTGTGTCCACAACATATTTTCAAAAGCAAGGGCAATAACCCATGAAATATTTTTCGATTGGTCTGATTTTCAATAGGGTTCATACTTGGGTGTTTATGAAAACTCACAGCAAGTTTCATCAAAATCCATCGAGAAACCAGCTCTCTATCGTGTCCACAACTTTGATAACGGCTGAAAAATTAACGCGTTTTTAAAGAACAAGGGCAATAACTCATCAAATATTTTTCGATGTTTCTGATTTTCAATAGGGTTTAACCCAAGGTCAATACAAACACTCATACCAAGTTTCATCAAAATCCATCAAGAAACCAGCTCTCTATCGTGTCCACAACATATTTTCAAAAGCAAGGGCAATAACCCATGAAATATTTTTCGATTTGTCTGATTTTCAATAGGCTTAATCCTTGGGTGATTATTAAAACTCACAGCAAGTTTCATCAAAATACACCAAGAAACTAGCTGTCTATTGTGTCCACAACTTTGAGAGTGTAACGGGCTGAAAAATTAATGTGTTTTATAAGTCAAGGGCAATAACGCATAAAATATTTTGTCGTCGTTTCTGATTTTCAAAAGGGTTTATCCCAAGGTTAATACAAACAATCATACCAAGTTTCATCAAAATCCATCAAGAAACCAGCTATCTATCGTGTCCACAACATATTTTCAAAAGCAAGGGCAATAACCCATGAAATATTTTTCGATTGGTCTGATTTTCAATAGGGTTCATACTTGGGTGTTTATGAAAACTCACAGCAAGTTTCATCAAAATCCATCAAAAAAACCAGCTCTCTATCGTGTCCACAACTTTGATAACGGCTGAAAAATTAACTTGTTTTTAAAGAACAAGGGCAATAACTCATCAAATATTTTTCGATGTTTCTGATTTTCAATAGGGTTTAACCCAAGGTCAATACAAACACTCATACCAAGTTTCATCAAAATCCATCAAGAAACCAGCTCTCTATCGTGTCCACAACATATTTTCAAAAGCAAGGGCAATAACCCATGAAATATTTTTCGATTTGTCTGATTTTCAATAGGATTCATCCTTGGGTGTTTATGAACACTCACAGCAAGTTTCATCAAACTCCATCAAGAAACTAGCTCTCTATCGTGTCCACAACTTTGTTAACGGCTGAAAAATTAACGCGTTTTAAAGAACAAGGGCAATAACTCATCAAATATTTTTCGATGTTTCTGATTTTCAATAGGGTTTATCCAATGTCAATACAAACACTCATACCAAGTTTCATCAAAATCCTTTAAGAAACCAGCTCTCTATGGTGTCCACAACATATTTTCAAAAGCAAGGGCAATAACCCATGAAATATTTTTCGATTCTTCTGATTTTCAATAGGGTTCATCCTTGGGTGATAACAAACACTCACAGCAAGTTTCATCAAAATCCATCAAGAAACCAGCTCTCTATCGTGTCCACAACAATTGTGGACAGACAGACAGACGGACAGACAGACAGACAGGGGCGACTACAATATACGCCCACATTAATGTGTGGGCGTATAAAAAGCAATATGGCGGTTATTTAAATTCGACTCGCCATGTTCAATTTCAAACACGGATTATTATGGATTCACATGGATTTGAAGGATAAAATTTCTACGGTAAGCTGTGACAAGGTTACGGTCATCCAACTCTGCAACATCAGAGTTAGTGAACATGCCCTTTTGTTAACAATATTGTCATGTAATAGAGGGGGGTCTATTATTTATATTGCCATATTGGGGGGAAGGGGGGAGTTTTAACTCATGATAAGTCATGCATAGATAATAGAATCAAGTAGCTGTGCATAAATACCATGATGTAGCTTTGACTGATAGCCGTTGTTTATAAGTTATTGTGATAAGTTATTGTTTACTAGTTACGATCGTTGGTGACGTTAGTTTAGGCCTACCGACAGGTGGAATTTAGGTTGTTGTTGTTTTGTTAGAAATATTTATTCCTACCTTAATCGGGATTCGCTTTGTACCGCATCCTTGTACGAATATCTAGTCCTCAGCTTACAGTTAATAAGTTGACTTTTAAGTCCCTTTGTCATGCATTTTGATTATAACATAACGTAAATTTAGAACTGACTATGGCGGCAGCCATGTTTGTTGTCGTGTGACGTGTGCGTATGAATTTCTTGTTGGCATTTGTTAAATAGGGGGGAATTATTGTTTTAGTATTGTTAATGATTATCTTGTAGTTATAATTAGTAAGGTTCCTCCACATAGTACATTGTAAATAATAGTTAAGTCTTAAGTAACGTTACTGATTTGTAATTAGGGTACGCACTATATTTTGAAGGCGTAGGGATTTGTTCACTCAGACTTTACGCTGACCTAGGAGTAACCTCTAAGCCTAAATCACTTAGTCTATTATTAATTAATTCTAAGCTTTTACGCTAGGTAATTATCATAAAAAAAGAATCATTGTACATCTTAATAGTTTGAGGAAACCCTTAATGGCATAATTTAATATGTTTCCATTGTATTTGTAATTTTAAGATTTCCTTGTCAGGAATATTTCGCTTGTCAGGAAAAGGTAGTACCTGTCAGGAAAAATTAAGGCTTCCGATTGGTTAATCGGCTCCTCTGAGGCTATATAAGGCCGAAAGCGCTTAGTAATGGCAGACAGCTCTTAACAGGCAACTGAGTAAGACCTTACTCTAACTAATTCCTGACACGGAATAATCGGGAACGTGTCAGGAATGATCAAAATTACATTTCCTTGCAAAATATAAATCTTGCATAATAATTCCTGACAACCTGAACCATGTCACATTGTCATAGCCTAGTACCTAATCCTGACAAGTCAATTCCTGACAAATTATTTCCTGACAAGTAAATTCCTGACAAGTAAATTCCTGACAAGTCAAATCCTGACAAGTCAATTCCTGACAAATTATTTCCTGACAAATTATTTCCTGACAAATTATTTCCTGACAAACTAAATCCTGACAAATCAATTCCTGACAAACCAAATCCTGACAAATTATTTCCTGACAATATCAACCTGACAAGCTGCATCCTGACAAATGAGCTTGATAACAACTATAGAACTAAGTAAATTCCTGACAAGCTGCATCCTGACAAATGTGCTTGATAGAACTAAATAAACTGATTCCTGTAATTGAATATGTAAATTATCAAAGACTGAATATGTAAATTACCAAAGACTATCTCCCACCATTCACTTAATTATTTGTAAATAGATTCTCCGTGGAGGAACCAACTTTATTTGATCGTATTATAAACAATGTTAAAATGATGTCCATGTATTGAAAGAGAAGAGAGACATAATATACAAAGAGCACATAAACATGTAAAGGACGAATTGTTGTTTATATTCCTCATCCACAGAGATTGTCCGTCAGAAAAGCCTTGGACCCGGGGGTCAACCTGTTACAATTGGTGTCAGAAGTGGAATCCAGGAAACGAACTTACGTCAAATTTTGTGAATGGTGGTATTGTAAATATATGTATAAAGAATTTGTAAATATGTTCCAGGGGAGAATATTTCTATATTAAACAAGTTATATACCAAGAATAACCAATTGGAAAAATGGCACAGTCACCTGACAACGAAATAACATTTAGAGACCAAGTCATCGGACAGGGAGATGTTTCATTAGATGAAGGGCAGATTGAGATAGAAGACGGGTTTGAGGAAGGAAATGGCGAGGGATCAAGACCCACATCTCAAGAATCGAGGGAGAAGCGAAGAATGGGCCTACCTGTCAAGCCCGAAGAATTCGACGGAAATGGGGATTGGGAAGAATATATTAGTCACTTTGAATTATGTGCGGAACTAGGCAACTGGTCAGAGAAAGATAAGGTTTTAGCTTTAGCGGTAAGATTACGAGGTTCAGCACGAAGTTTTTACATAAATTTGTCTGCAGATGAAAGAAGCAACTACGCATCACTAGTGGAACAGCTTGGGCAGAGATTTGGAAGCACTAGACAACAAAGTAGATGGTTATCGAGACTAGAAGCACGGAAGAGACAATCCGAGGAGTCAATTGCCGCATTGGGAGATGATCTTAGACAAATGACTAAAAGAGCCTACCCTACTTTGGATGCTGTGGCCCAAGAGGCTCTCGCACTTAACCAGTTTTATAAATGTATTACCTTAGAGATGAAATGCAGATGTATAGATCGTAATTGTGCGACGGTGGCACAGGCAGTTGATGTAGTAGAAAGATATGAAGCTATTCTGGGAGACGGTTGCGATAAGAAACGATCAGTACGTTTAGTAGTCGGACAGACCACACCCACTGAAAGTCAATCAGTAAACATCGAAAAAACATTGAAGGATGTAATCGACCGATTAGACAGACTAGAAGTTGTAAGGACTCAACAGCAATACAATGGAGGTAGACAATTTCAAGTACAATGCTATGGATGTAATAAGCCAGGACACATCATAAGGAACTGTCCAGACCGTTCTATGGCATATACCAATCGAAGCACCAGACCAGCCAACAACAATCGACAGGGAAACGCCAGACCGTCGTCTCAATAGGCCATGAGGCGCCGGACTTTGAAAGGCCTACCGAAGAAATCAACTGTAATTATGAAAGGATGGGAATATGTGGGGAAACAAGCGGTCAATTCGACAATGGATTTTATACTTTTGGATGGATCAATGACGTACAAATATCGTTCCTTATTGATAGTGGATCTACGAACACAATTATTTCGGTACAATACTTTTCAAAAATTAGGAGAGAACTTAGACCTGAATTACAATCAGCCCAGTTTAATCTCAAGGATGTCAATGGTAACAGCCTGTCGACGTATGGTATTGCTGTCATGCACATTTATTTAGGGGGTGCGACACATCAGATGCCTGTCTTAGTGTGTGATATGCTCCCAGCTGCTATCTTGGGTCAAGATTTTCTGTTGAAGTATGCAAGCAAAATAGATTATAAGAAGCTAGAGATTTCTATTGGAGGTCAAGTAGTAAAATGCTGGATTGGAGGCGAATCCGAAATGGTATGTGCAGTTCATTGCGTAGAGACAGTAACTATTCCACCACAATCTATCCAGATGATAAATGTAGCTACTCCCTCCATGAAGAACTGCAGCAAAGTTGGACTGTTAGAGACATCACCACATTGGGGAAATAGACTTGCGATCACTCCAGGTATAATAAACATGGATGCTAACCCAAAAGTTATACAAGTTATGAATTACCAAGATGAACCAGTAACACTGTATCCAAACTCTAGACTAGCTATTTGTGAAGCAGTTTACATCAACCCTACAAAGGAAACTGTTAGTTGCCGACATATTAGTGTAGAAGATAATAAAGAAAAACAGCTAATCCCTGATCATCTACACGATCTCTATAACCGAAGTATCCAGCATTTAAATAATGATCAGCAAGTTGAACTGGTGACACTCCTGTGCAAGTATCAGGATGTTTTCTCCAAGTCATCAGACGATTTGGGAAGAACAGACAAGGTTCGACATCGAATAAATACGGCAAATGCAGCACCAATCAGACAACCATGCAGGAGACTACCCCTAGGGAAAAGAGAAGCTGAACGAGAAGAGTTAGACAAAATGTTAGGTAGAGGAGTTATCGAACCATCCAACAGTCCTTGGAGCTCTAACATAGTATTGGTTAAGAAAAAAGATTCAAGCTACAGGTTTTGTGTAGACTACCGGGAACTCAATGATGTTACCATAAAAGATGCATACCCATTGCCGAGAATAGACGAATGCCTCGATTCATTGCACGGCATGTCTTGGTTCTGTTGTCTCGATATGTTTTCGGGTTTTTGGCAAATAGGAATGGAACCTCCTGACAAAGAAAAGACGGCATTTTCAACTAGCCAAGGTCTGTACCAATTCACTGTTATGCCGTTCGGACTATCGAATTCACCATCAACATTCGAACGTTTAATGGAAGATGTCTTGAGAGGTCTACAATGGGAAGAATGTTTGTTGTATATGGACGATATCATTGTACCTGGAAGCTCGTTCCACGAGACGATGCTACGATTGGAACATGTATTTCAGAGACTTGCTGACGCCAACTTGAAGCTTAAACCATCCAAATGCACCTTATTCCACCATAGCGTTAAATTTCTCGGACATGTTGTATCGGCAAAAGGCATTGAAACTGATCCCGACAAAGTAACAGCTGTAAAGAATTGGAGTACACCCACATCTGCTAAGCAAGTAAAAAGTTTCCTGGGATTAGCCTCCTATTACAGAAGATTTGTTCAAGGATTTGCTGAAATAGCTAAACCACTTCACCGCATCTGTGACAAAGGATCGAAGTTCGAATGGAATGCTGAATGTGAAGAGGCCTTCGACAGATTGAAACTAGCTCTAATGTCATCACCTATTCTAGCTTATCCTGAACCGGGGCAAAAATTTATCTTGGACACAGATGCTAGTCACTATGCCTTAGGAGCAGTTCTTTCGCAAGAGATAGACGGGAAAGAGAGAGTTATCGCCTACATGAGCAAATCATTGAACAAACATGAACAATCCTACTGTGTAACAAGAAAGGAGTTATTGGCTGTAGTCGTTGCATTGAAAAACTTTCATTCGTATCTGTATGGTCAAGAGATTCAAATTCGAACAGATAATGCTGCTGTAAGCTGGATGAAGAATCTGAAGATGCCGACTGGACAAGTAGCTAGGTGGCTGGAAGTAATTGGTAACTACAACTTACAAGTAACTCATCGACCTGGACATTTACATCGCAACGCAGACGCTCTAAGTCGCAATCCATGTAAGTCATGTAAGCGTCAAGAAGATATTCAAACTGTCAATATAGATGAATGTATCGATTCTACAGAAGATCTTCCCACTCACATCGTTAATGCAGTTACCAGACACCAAAGCCAGAGCCCCGAATTTAAGGACAGGCAGTGTACTCTTTTAGGTTGGGAGCCATATGATATAAACCAAGAACAGCTTCAAGATCCTGACATACAGCCAGTTCTCGCAGCTAAGGATATAGGCGTAAGACCAACATGGGAAGATGTATCACATGGCAGTTCACAGTTAAAAGCTTTGTGGTCGCAATGGGACAGATTGCAGATAGTCGGCGGTCTACTTTATCGAGAATGGGAGGGAGAAGGAGATGATTCCAATCGGTTACAACTTGTCGTTCCTGAATTAAAGAAAGACGCTGTTCTTAAGTATTGTCATGACTTACCATCGTCCGGACATCTTGGGGTAAATAAAACCACGGAAAGAGTTAAAAATGGATTTTACTGGCCTGGAATCAAAGAAGCAGTACAAATATATTGTAGGGGTTGTAAGCAGTGTGCAGCTAGGAAGCCACCAATGGAAAGGAAATCGCCCATGAGTAACTACGTAGTTGGAGAACCATTCGAGCGGATAGAAATTGACATTTTTGGACCACTACCAAGATCAACTTCGGGCAATAAATTTGTCCTGACTATTTGTGACTGTTTTACCAAATGGATAGAAGCTGTACCGTTACAAAATCAAGAAGCTGTTACAGTTACTAAAGCATTCGTAGATAATTTTGTATGCAGATTTGGAACACCGTTGCAGTTACATTCTGACAGAGGTAGTAATTTTGGATCAAAAGTCTTTCAGCAGATGTGTGATTTCCTCCAGATTGATAAAACAAGAACAACTGCCCTGAGACCACAATCTAATGGCAATGTAGAAAGGTTCCACAGAACACTAGCTGCGATGCTGACCATGTATTGCGAAGCGAATCAAAAGCGATGGGACGAGTTTCTTCCACAAGTAATGATGGCTTACAGATCTGCAGTACAGGCATCTACCAACCAAACTCCAAACAAGATGACTCTGGGAAGGGAAATAGTGTTGCCTATACAAGCCGTTATTGGTATGCCGCTAAAAGAACAACGTTTTCAGGATTTCGAAGATTATGTTCGTGACTTAGGAATAAAATTGAAGCAAAGCCACGACTTGGCGAGGAAATATTTGAAACAAAAGACTGAGTACCAAAAGAGGCGTTATGATTTGAAAGCTAGGCGAAGATACCTAGCTGTTGGACAACTCGTTTGGATACATGAACCTTTTAGGAAGAAGGGTGTCTGCACAAAACTCACTTCACCATGGAAAGGCCCGTTTGTAATAACCAAGAGAATTGATGATCTAACATATCGAGTAAAAAGAAGTAAGGCACAACAACCAAGAGTATACCACATCGACAAGATGGTGCCATATAATGGAAGAGAAGTACCTAACTGGATACAGCAATATATCAAATGTGAATAACCATGGGACATTAATTAAGGGGAACCAGAATTATCAAAACTTCACGGAATTCATCGAGGTAGAAATGGATCGCGGAAATCTATATTTAGCATTGTTGGATACAATGCAGGGAGTATTTTTATGGTATTAAAGTCCAGTACTGGTGGATTTATTGGATCAAGACTGGCCTGATCACCCAGTGCTTACCAATGGTGCTGCGATGAAGCGCAGTTAGCTGTTATTTTGGAGAAGTTAGTCTTTATTTTATATCTGCCGTTTTACAGGGCAGAAGCTTCGTTTGTAGCTCACTAATGCGGTGCGGTTACCTTTAGTTTGTAGCTGCCGGTGGCAGTGAAAGGTTTTAATTTGTAAGTTCCTGTACGCGGGAAGCTTACCAGTGAATATGAGATTTCCGGATTATTTACTAGAGGGATGATTGAAGTTAAATTCAGGATAAACCACGAACAGAAAAATGGTACAACTAAAACAGGGAATAATATTGGGTCCCATGGGGTTATCGACAGCTGACAAGACGAACATGACGTAGGACTGTATAAGTTAGGGTATTTCTAAGACAGGAAGACATGGTTCACGTTGTGAGGAAGGATTCTCTTTCTCCTTACAGAAATGGCTGATTCAATGCTACGTGCCGTAGAATGTTGGAAATGCAATAAGATGTTTCAAACTGCAAGAGATAGAAAAAATCATATGGGAAATAAGGAGCATAGCTGCTTGAGGGTGATGTGTCCCTTTTGTTCCGGTAAGGAGAAGCTCTTCCGAAGATCAACACCAGAATTGAGGGACCATGTAAAGAAAGAGCACTTTAGGAAGTTTGAAGACTTGCCGAAGGACTTCTTTGGAGAGGGTAACGGATTTTGGCTGTCCATGTTTCCTGAGGACTACGCTAAACTTATAAGGCCGTCAGAGAGGAGATCTGGGATTGCTGTGGAGGCGAGGGAATTAATCAGGAGATGTGTGAAGACCTTGAGAGAACCAAGCCGCACAACCAAGGACTGGGAGACTGGTTGGGAATATTCAACTAGTACGTCATCTCACCAGAAGAGAGCCCGATCATCGTCAGTTGTTTGTGAGAGCCGGTTTGTTCCTGACTATGAGCCACAACCGAAGAAGGTAAAAGCCTATGACCCTGAAAGACCCGAGTTGCCTGTGCCAGACATAACTATACACAGCGTCGTGGTGATACAGGATGGATTTGAGGCCACCTTCTCCGATCCAGAACACACCTTATGGTTCACCGCCGCTGTATCGGATGATCTTACGTCGGATCCAAGAGGCATGGCTTCACTCTTCAGGAAGATGACTGTACCACCACTATCTGGATTTTGCTGCCCTTCCAGAATGGTGCCATTAGCTTTTGTAGAGCCTGGTTTGGAGAAGAGGATGGTTGACCTCCTCGGAATTTCGTCTCGTTTCCTCCGCCAAGTGAAACGAGGCTACTCCGTGGCCTTCACCTCCGTAAAGAAGTCTTCGACCTCTACAGTCACCAGTGATGTGTCGGAAGGAGCTAGGCCAAGTGCTGTCCCTGATCCAAACAGCCGGAGCCCTGTACCATCAGCCGTCGTCGAAACCAGGGAAGAAGGAGCTAGGCCAAGTGCTGTCCCTGACCCAAACAGCCAGAGCCCTGTACCATCAGCCGTCACCGAAACTAGGGAAGAAGGAGCTAGGCCAAGTGCTGTCCCTGATCCAAACAGCCAGAGCCCTGTATCATCTGCCGTAACCGAAACCAGTGAGGAAGGAGCTAGGCCAAGTGCTGTCCCTGATCCAAACAGCCAGAGCCCCACGTTGCAGTTCTGGAGATCACCGGAATTTACAAGTACATGTATGGAGGACTGTTCTTCACAGGCCAGCCTCGCTGAGTCAGCTACCATCATCCTTGAGGCAGTAGATGTGGAGGAAAGAAAGCAAGTTCTGGATCTGTTGAGGAGAGGATCTATGCCTCTCTTGGCGCCCGCTAAGAGAGACTGGAAGGAAGTGGAGTCAATCACACTGATTGATGGACCTGGAGCTCTGTTTTGGCCACCTAAAAACTGGCAATCCCTGACGCCCGATGCCAAACTGTTCGCCTGGGAAATGGCAGCTTTTAGACTCCATACTGTCGGACGACAACCAACCTCAGAGGATCTTGACCGAACAACCCTGTTGGCAAGATATAACATGCTGTGTTTATCCGGTTCATCTATTCCACCTCTAAATACACACAACAGATACAGCAACCAGATGAGAAGCTGTAACTTTAATATGCTGAGATCACTGATCAGTACGAACATCAAAGATAGCGATCGAAGTATTTTAAAAATGACAATGGCTGCAGCAGAACATCGGAATACCAGCACCGATTGGCTCACAGCAAAGTTAGACAAAATGAATGTTAGAATAAGATTATGATCAGGGAACATCATCAGAAACCACAGTCTTTCAGCTTCATAATGTCTTCAGCTACCGTTTCGGTCTTATGTCATCATCATCATCATCATTTCCTGGTCTTCAACAGTAGACATCACCATCGTCATCTCCTGGTCTTCAACAGTAGACATCACCATCATCATCTCCTGATCTTCAACAGTAGTCATCATCATCTCTTGGTTTTCAACAGTAGTCATCACCATCATCATCTCCTGGTCTTCAACATAAACATCACCATCATCATCTCCTGATCTTCAACAGTAGTCATCACCATCATCATCTCCTGGTTTTCAACAGTAGTCATCACCATCATCATCTCCTGGTCTTCAACAGTAGTCATCACCATCATCATCTCCTGATCTTCAACAGTAGTCATCATCATCATCATCTCCTGGTCTTCAACAGTAGTCACCATCATCATCTCCTGATCTTCAACAGTAGTCATCATCATCATCATCTACTGATTTTCAGCAGTAGTCATCATCATCATCATTTCCTGATCTTCCACAGTAGAAATCATCATCATCATTTCCTGATCTTCCACAGTAGAAATCATCATCATCCTTTCCTGATCTTCCACAGTAGAAATCATCATCATCATTTCCTGATCTTCCACAGTAGAAATCATCATCATTTCCTGATCTTCAACAGTAGACATCATCATCATCATTTCCTGATCTTCAACAGTAGAATCATCATCATCATATCCTGATCTTCAACAGTAGAATCATCACCATCCTTTCCTGATCTTCAACGGTAGAAATCATCATCATCATTTCCTGATCTTCCGAAGTAGTACAGTATAAGACAGAAACGTTCACTCCACAACCATTACCAACGTACCAAGTCTTGCGAAATGAACTGATCCATGAAACGATCTGCATTACCAAGAGAAGATAGAAGAGAGAAGATAGAAGATAGACCTAACTATGGACATTATATAGGAAAATGTTATGGAGCTTTTCCCTGTGTTGAGATAATGGACTGAAAATTATGTGAAAGGACTGAATATTTTAGATATCTCAATTAAGGACTTTATACCAGATATGTGCTCGAACTTTCCATGTGCTTAAAGAAATAGAACAATCTTTTATTATCTAAGAACATTAATATATCTGAATACACATCTACAAACTTAAAGTATCTGAAATGCCATGAGAAGATCAACAGTAACAACACCAGCAGCTCACCATTATCAAGTACCAGAGAAGTTGATGCTGACCTGACCTGAAATGAGAAGAGAGAAGACACGATTTGACACAGTCTAGTAAATTCAGGAGAATTTGTATCTTTAAGGTGGGGAGCGTGTCATGTAATAGAGGGGGGTCTATTATTTATATTGCCATATTGGGGGGAAGGGGGGAGTTTTAACTCATGATAAGTCATGCATAGATAATAGAATCAAGTAGCTGTGCATAAATACCATGATGTAGCTTTGACTGATAGCCGTTGTTTATAAGTTATTGTGATAAGTTATTGTTTACTAGTTACGATCGTTGGTGACGTTAGTTTAGGCCTACCGACAGGTGGAATTTAGGTTGTTGTTGTTTTGTTAGAAATATTTATTCCTACCTTAATCGGGATTCGCTTTGTACCGCATCCTTGTACGAATATCTAGTCCTCAGCTTACAGTTAATAAGTTGACTTTTAAGTCCCTTTGTCATGCATTTTGATTATAACATAACGTAAATTTAGAACTGACTATGGCGGCAGCCATGTTTGTTGTCGTGTGACGTGTGCGTATGAATTTCTTGTTGGCATTTGTTAAATAGGGGGGAATTATTGTTTTAGTATTGTTAATGATTATCTTGTAGTTATAATTAGTAAGGTTCCTCCACATAGTACATTGTAAATAATAGTTAAGTCTTAAGTAACGTTACTGATTTGTAATTAGGGTACGCACTATATTTTGAAGGCGTAGGGATTTGTTCACTCAGACTTTACGCTGACCTAGGAGTAACCTCTAAGCCTAAATCACTTAGTCTATTATTAATTAATTCTAAGCTTTTACGCTAGGTAATTATCATAAAAAAAGAATCATTGTACATCTTAATAGTTTGAGGAAACCCTTAATGGCATAATTTAATATGTTTCCATTGTATTTGTAATTTTAAGATTTCCTTGTCAGGAATATTTCGCTTGTCAGGAAAAGGTAGTACCTGTCAGGAAAAATTAAGGCTTCCGATTGGTTAATCGGCTCCTCTGAGGCTATATAAGGCCGAAAGCGCTTAGTAATGGCAGACAGCTCTTAACAGGCAACTGAGTAAGACCTTACTCTAACTAATTCCTGACACGGAATAATCGGGAACGTGTCAGGAATGATCAAAATTACATTTCCTTGCAAAATATAAATCTTGCATAATAATTCCTGACAACCTGAACCATGTCACATTGTCATAGCCTAGTACCTAATCCTGACAAGTCAATTCCTGACAAATTATTTCCTGACAAGTAAATTCCTGACAAGTAAATTCCTGACAAGTCAAATCCTGACAAGTCAATTCCTGACAAATTATTTCCTGACTATTTCCTGACAAATTATTTCCTGACAAACTAAATCCTGACAAATCAATTCCTGACAAACCAAATCCTGACAAATTATTTCCTGACAATATCAACCTGACAAGCTGCATCCTGACAAATGAGCTTGATAACAACTATAGAACTAAGTAAATTCCTGACAAGCTGCATCCTGACAAATGTGCTTGATAGAACTAAATAAACTGATTCCTGTAATTGAATATGTAAATTATCAAAGACTGAATATGTAAATTACCAAAGACTATCTCCCACCATTCACTTAATTATTTGTAAATAGATTCTCCGTGGAGGAACCAACTTTATTTGATCGTATTATAAACAATGTTAAAATGATGTCCATGTATTGAAAGAGAAGAGAGACATAATATACAAAGAGCACATAAACATGTAAAGGACGAATTGTTGTTTATATTCCTCATCCACAGAGATTGTCCGTCAGAAAAGCCTTGGACCCGGGGGTCAACCTGTTACAATATATATACTTGTACATTTACATATCCACAGCAATGATCATAGAAACAATAAATAAGACTAACAGATTAAAATATACACAGATTAACAATAACAAAAGATAGTTTAAGGACATAATCTAATATTAGAACCTTTCGAATGGTGATACAAATATAGCAATTCACGATCTTATATATATTTTTTTTTCTAGCTTTATTATTCAAGTTCTCAGGTTCCTTATCTCAATTATTGACTGGTATATATAGCTACTAATACATTTCTTTGAGCAGGTAACAGTTTTACCCGGGAGAACTTGAAAAATAATACATTGTACTGATAGTAGTTATCTCCCATTATACATTGGTTTCACATTTGCATTTTCACAGCATTAGTGCATATCATTTAATCACTCAAGGCGTTTGCAGGAAAAAATTCCAGGGTTGGGGGTCCATAATACAGATCTTACTAACTATGAAGCCACAACAGCCTATGTCTATATTTTTTTTAATGATCGCACGCCTAAGAAGCCCTTATTCCACTTCCCCTCTCTTTCCCTGAACATGCATCTGTCAATGACAATTCAGTTAAAGTCAACACATAAGCTTACATTTTCAATTGACATTTTATAATATATATCTGGTGCAAGAAGACCAATAATGCCAAACTTGCTAAGTCTATGTAAGATATTTGTCTAAATAAGCTATCAGAAGAAAGAAAGAAATAGTCAACTTGTAAAATCTGCTCTTATCTAAGAAATAAGTACCGGTAATGCAGATATGAAATACCTTCGTTGTCAAACTATGTACAGCTATATATATTATTTACATTTTACAATATAAACTTAATACTTTTAATGTATGATTAATCCTTAACCTCAAGTATTTTTTCAACCAGACACTTATTTCATGGCTGTTATCGTTATCAATAACTGACTGACCTAAAAAGTTGTTTGGTAGTATTTTTCAACCATCTTGTAAAGTGGCAGTGCTTTTTTTATCACTGAAATCTTTTATATCTTAACACCAAAATCGAGAGAATTTTGTCCCTGAATGTCTCGAATACATGAAAGTCCTTACTTAAATCATTTAATAATTTTTAGATACCATAACTAGTTTTTA
Organism: Lottia scabra; assembly: GCA_029955415.1. NCBI lineage: Eukaryota > Metazoa > Mollusca > Gastropoda > Lottiidae > Lottia > Lottia scabra. The sequence goes on along the minus strand of JARJEI010000013.1, from coordinate 6,547,598 downwards.
ACATTGCTACTACTCTCTGATAACATATATATCTGAATCAATTTTTTTCTTTTATTTCACAAACATAAATCTCAATTGCATGCAATTTGTCTTGGAATGGCTTTGGGTCCTTTGAAAATGAAATACATTTCAGACTGAAATTTCCCCTATGTAAAATCATATTTTTAAATAAATATTTTTTTAATAGATATCATTTTCATCAACCTAAAGCAAATCTTAAGACTTTCAGAACTATTTTCAGGTAAATATTTCAATTCATTAAAAAATAATAGGCAAAATGTGATTCAGAACTTTATTCATTACAAACTTTTGAGTTTTGATTGATTTTGCAAGAAATTTCGATTTGACAAATTTTCTTCAGATTTGCCATTGACATAGTGAAATTTGATTGGCTGTCTATAATATATTTGAGCACTGTGATTGATTGTCTCAATGATGTCTGGAACTGTTTATATTGAGTAAAGCTGGTATCAGACTCCAGGGCCGGATTAGGTCCTGACCATTGATATATAAGGGTAATGTATAAATTTAGGAAAATCAAAAATTCCCTCTCCCCCACTGGCACTGGCACTGGCCCCATATTTATTAATAATAAGTTTTCTGTTTCAGAGGTTGGAAAATAGAAGTGGAAGTGTGTCAGAAAGTTTCGGACCACCTCAAAATATGAAACGAAATTGATAATTTTCAATATCTAAAGAATATACACTGGGTTATTAATCAAGGCAGATGATTTGCATGTTATTTTCAGGCAAAATTTACCTTTATTTGGTAGTGGAACACTCGATTTATGCGACATTTTAAACCGGATGTTGTTAAATACGTCACAAATATTGTTGTAGAACTTAGCTGTATTCGTGCGATTTAAATATTTTGTACAATCACTGACATTGTCCCCCAGACCCTTCAGTGATATCAAATTAGAAATGAAGTCGTGGGGAAAGATACATAGTTTTATTGATATGTTAATGATATATGTGTACAGTATTATTTTCAATGCATGACGCCATTGATGGGTACATTTTTGTAGAATAAAATCATTCGCGCGAACCGATCACGAAAATAATGACGTTTTGCGAACTTCCGGTTTTACTTCAAATTTGTTATTTATTGTTGTGTATATTTTCTCGTTGAAAGCAAATTCTGTAATTTAAAAGGTACCTGCTTAATTTTTCAACTCAGAGCGCATAATCTTATTTAAATGTTAAGATTATATGGTCATTTTGGCACTAAACCCAAAATGGCCCCAAAATCCAGAGGCCAGCATGAGAATAAAAGTTATATTACTGTACAACACGGTTTATATAACTTCAAACTTGGTTACATGCTAAACAATTGCCTGACAATTCATCTTTATATAATCATTATGATTTTTTATACGCCCACATAAAAAGGTGGACGTACATTGCCGTCACCCCTGTCCGTCGGTCCGTCAACAATTTCTTGTGTACGCGATAGAAACCAGAGTTTTTATCCGATTTGAATGAAACTTGGTATGTGTATTCATCTTGATAATAACTCGGATGAGTTCGAAAATGGCGCCATTCCAGTCGTCGGTTTTTGAGTTATTGCCCTTGACTTAGTGAAAAAACGTTAAAATTAACTTGTGTACGCGATAGAAGCTAGAGTTTTTATCCGATTTAAATGAAACTTGGTATGTGTATTCATCTTGATAATATCTCGAATGAGTTTAAAAATGGCGCCATTCCAGTCCTCGGTTTATGAGTTATTGCCCTCGATAAAGGCTAGAGTTTTCATTCGAATTGATTCATCTTAATATGAGCTCAAATAAGTGCGATGGTGCAATCAACTTTTTCAAATATTCAAATTTGCTGAAGTGGGCGTATGTTACCTTGCCTGGCAAGCTATCTTCTTAAAACTGATCATTTTCAACAAACACAATTCAATCATTGACATGGACTCAAAATGTCTTTGACACCATATAATTATCATTACAATTCAAATATTTTCAAATAATTCAATTTCATTTAGCAAGAATAATCTAATATCCCCCTGCCACCGGTTTTGGAGCTAATATAAGACATTTTGCCAAATTCCCGTCACTACAGACTTTATACTGGAGAAATGTTCAGAATTGCAATTTTCGTGTTGGAGGCATATGAATTACTCAATTGCCTGAAATTCACTCACCAAATTGGGTTCTCACCGATTCAGGTTATGGCACGATATTACATTGATTAGATAACGAAAACACACCAATTTGGCACATTTTTGGTAATTAAACTCTATCATCAATAATTTCTACTAATTTAGTCCTGAAAAGTTGTTCAACTTTCTCTACAAGCTTCAGTGGTATTGTTTATGTAAGAGATATAGGAGGCATATTTTCTCCCATCAATCTTGGGAAAATAATCAAGGAATTCTGTAATGTAAATAATTTTTACAATATTTCAAAGAAAATATTAACCCTATGTCAAAGTCACCCCAAAACATATTTTGATAAAATTTGATAAAAATATTTTGAAGTTTCAAAAATTTAATTGAATTCATAATCCTATCAAAATAATTTAGTTTAATCAAATATAGAAACAAAAGTTTTCCCTTTCTTTACATTTCAAATTTTCTGACTAACCCGCAGTTTGGTGGTCATATTGGTTATGTGATCATCACATGATCAAATTTACTATGTCACAGTTATGTCATGAACTAAAAGCCTTTGTCCAGGTTTCTTATGTCAATAATGTTACTATGAATAGAAATGAAAGTAAAAGTTGTGTCAAAGTCACCCTGATGTCAAAGTCACCATGCTTTACCTCATTTCATTGTTATTTCAGAATTGGAAACTAGTTATGTCTTCAGAATTGAAATTGAGATGCAAGACAAATACAGGACATCATCCTATCACACAGTTAACCTTGGAATCAACTGTTGGTGAATTAAAACAACAGATATCACAGAAAGTTGACCTTCCTGTTAATAAGTTTCAAATAAGACATGGTTTCCCTCCTAAAATTTTAGAAATTATTGATGACACTAAACATTTGAAGTGTTTTGACCTTCGTTCTGGAGATACATTAATCATAGAACCCACTAAATCCTTTCAGCAGATTGAAAATCAAACAAAGTCTTCAGCTACTGATGAGGTTTTACAAGCTCAGCTGATGTCAAATAAAACGGGTATTCTAACACGAAAAGTAGTGCCAGCTAACAATTCCTGTTTATTTACCAGTGTTAATGCAGCTATGACTGATGGCTTTATTGACCTATCATGTGCTCAACAATTACGACAACTGATTGCTGGTGTTGTTAAGAGTGATCCAGTGACATATTGTGAGGCAATGTTAGGTAAAAGTAATAGTGATTATTGTAAATGGATAATGAATGAAGAATCATGGGGTGGTGGAATTGAGATCTCAATATTATCAAAATATTATCAAATAGAAATTGATGTAGTTGATACTCAGTCTAGTAGAATTGATAGATTTGGTGAAGATGGAAATTATGTAGAACGTATTTTATTAATTTATGATGGAATTCATTATGACTTCTTAATATTAGATGCATGTGTGCCAAGTATACCTCCTCAATCTAAATTCAAAACCTCAGATCCAACAATTCTAGCTCAAGCAATGGAGCTAGCAGAAGAAGCTAAACAGAGCAGACAATTTACTGATGTTGGAAACTTTACATTAAGATGTCTTGTGTGTCAAAAGGCATTAAAAGGATCAAATGAAGCTCAAGAGCATGCTAAACAAACCTCTCACATAAATTTTGGTGAATATTGATCATGAAGACTTTCAGATACCATAAAATCTTTATGTATCCATAATTGACAATAATCAAAAGTTCAGAGACCATTGAAAGCTATTTAGTGTATTTAGTCTATAGAAGTGAAATACTCTATATTTTACTGAATTATACATTCAATATTGTTTTCAATTTTCATATCTTTAATTTATTTACCATTTTCAGTATTTTTATTTATTTTTGTATCCATCTGTTTCATGCATACATTCATGATCATTAATCATTATTCCATTATTAATAAACAATAAAAATAAAGCTATTCTGAATAGACATTAAGCTTATTTTCATAATCCAACCCCCATGAATTGTACTATTAAATGCAATTGATGTCTTTTTCTGGCAAGGGAATAATATCGGTGTTACAAGGGCTAAGTTTTCTTCTCTTTTCAAAGTTTGACCACCATGTTTGAAAAAAATGTGATAATGGTACCAATAAAAATGCTCTTTCATTTAGCATCATGTGTTGATAGAGATATTGTCTTCATTGACAATATTGAATAACAGTATACATGTATTTATTTTTATTCCCCAAAAAAACAGAAATTGTCTAATTACAAGTAGAATAGGATTTCCCAAATCATACTTGATTAGGTTTAAAGGAATACTTCCTCTTAGAATGAACATTTAAACAAAAAAATTGAAACATGGCCACTATAAGATACATCATCATAAATATATAACATAATCCATCTGTAATCCAATAAATAAAGAATTGGTTTAAAAAGTTATTATCCATAAAGCTGCAAGAAATTAATGAAAAACTCCTAAAATATTGAGGGTTTTTCAATAATTACCCAATTTATGAATTTGTCCGACAACAAGGTATTTAGGTAAGTCCACTGATGAGTATACTCTTATTGATTAAACAAAATGTGAAGTATCCTTTATATCCAGTAGGCTGGCCTACCATCAGGTCTGTTAGAAATGTCATTGATATATTCGGTACTTATTGTACCTTATTTAACCTCATCGGCAGCAATACCCTTGAATTTCCCAAAACCACCATGAGTTTTGCACAATCCCAAACCACTCCTCCACCACCCTCAAATTTAAAATTGCTTCCTATGGGCTTCTCTGTCTACCTATGGGCCTGTTCACAGATATATATATATATTTTTTTGTTATATTGTGTCATGATTTATTTTGGCATAATAAATTTAGTATCTTACAAAAGCTCTAATCAATTCTTGGCTAATTTCAGAGATCATAAGGAGAATTTAGCATTGGTCTGTTGCCGTTAAATCATGGGAGGTAACTCTTTGAATGAAATCTTTGTTAGCGTTGACGCGAGTCGGATGTAGATTGTGTCAACAAATCAACATCATTATGATTCTGTTTTGACGTTTCATTTTCATAACCAATGTAGTGTGACAAGTTGAAGACTAAGCCGTAAAATAAATGAAATGGTTGTTAATGAAGTATCTAGTATAGATGATCATATAAGCGATTGTCATATAAGTTTACCTACGGCCATTTATTATCACTAGGCCTATCAGTATCGATCGACAGTAGCAATTAGCATTATTATTTGCATTTTTAAGGCTTATTAATTGCAAATTGACCTATCCTACCTACAGGGATACACAGACAGTGGTACATGCTACGTCTGACACTACGAGTATGATTATTTGATTTGACTTGAAATGGAAGTCTATGAAGCTATTGCTGATTTTGCAAAACCATATGAAAAATCGACAAACAACTACAATAACATTTTAGAATTTTGCAAAGGAGACCAGTTTGAAATATTTCACAGTGGAACTTTAACTCAGTGGTGGGGTGCAAGAGCTTTAAAGGATAGTAATACAGGGTATGTTCCAGCCAAATATATGAAGGTAGGATTCTTCATTCTCTATTCTCCATGGATAGAAAATAAGGGCCTTTTGGACTTGGAGTTGGAGTAGTGCTGGGTATTGCCAATGTCACGATACAATACATATTGCGATATTGGATTAAGGGACAATAACTAAAACTTCATCTTCAAAGTTCCAATATCTATTTTTGTAAAGCTTTATTAATGTGAAATTTGGTAATTTAGCTGTAAAGAATGCTTCATATCCATGTCTTTTAAATATTTCCAAACAATTTCAGTCAAGAAAACATAGTGATTTCATTCGCCGATTTGTAAAATATTATCACTTTTTATACGCCCACACATTAATGTGGGCGTATATTGTAGTCGCCCCTGTCTGTCCGTCTGTCTGTCTGTCTGTCTGTCTGTCCGTCTGTCCGCCTGTCTGTCCACAATTGTTGTGGACACGATAGAGAGCTGGTTTCTTAATGGATTTTGATGAAACTTGCTGTGAGTGTTTGTTATCACCCAAGGATGAACCCTATTGAAAATCAGACGAATCGAAAAATATTTCATGGGTTATTGCCCTTGCTTTTGAAAATATGTTGTGGACACCATAGAGAGCTGGTTTCTTGATGGATTTTGATGAAACTTGGTATGAGTGTTTGTATTGACCTTAGGATAAACCCTATTCAAAATCAGAAAAATCGAAAAATATTTGATGAGTTACTGCCCTTGTTCTTTAAAACGCGTTAATTTTTCAGCTTTAAACAAAGTTGTGGACACGATAGAGAGCTGGTTTCTTGATCGATTTTGATGAAACTTGCTGTGAGTGTTCATAAACACCCAAGGATGAACCCTATTGAAAATCAGATTAATCGAAAAATATTTCATGAGTTATTGCCCTTGCTTTTGAAAATATGTTGTGGACACTAGAGAGCTGGTTTCTTGATGGATTTTGATGAAACTTGGTATGAGTGTTTGTATTGACCTTGGGATAAACCCTATTGAAAATCAGAAACATCGAAAAATATGTGATGAGTTATTGCCCATGTTCTTTAAAACGCATTAATTTTTCAGCCTTTAACAAAGTTGTGGACACGATAGAGAGCTGGATTCTTGATGGATTTTGATGAAACTTGCTGTAAGTGTTCATAAACACCCAAGAATGAACCCTATTGAAAATCAGACTAATCGAAAAATATTTCATGGGTTATTGCCCTTGCTTTTGAAAATATGTTGTGGACACGATAGAGAGCTGGTTTCTTGGTGGATTTTGTTAAAACTTGGTATGAGTGTTCATAATCACCCAAGAATGAACCCTATTGAAAATCAGATTAATCAAAAAATATTTCATGGGTTATTGCCCTTGCTTTTGAAAATATGTTGTGGACTCAATAGGGAGTTGGTTTTTTGATGGATTTCGATTAAACTTGGTGTGAATGTTTGTAACAATCCATGGATAAACCTTTTTGAAATTCAGAAAGATCAAAAAAATATTTAACATAATAAGGTTATTGCCCTTGATTTTAGAGAAAATGTCATTCTCAGAATCTTTCATTTACTGACAACTTTCGTCAACTTCCCGGACGAATTGGCTGCCATTATAAAAGTGGGCGTATTACGATGGTTATCGCTATTTTTATGAAATGAGTGGTATCGTCAAATATCGATACATGACCTCGCGATATGATACGCGTATCGTGGCATGCTACATCGATACAACAATATATCGTGCCAGCACTAACTTGGAGTAACACACAAACTGAGTTTGGGCCATACAGAACAACACCATTTCATTCATTGTCTAATTCTTGAACAGATTAAAGGATTAAAAGATGTTTTTGTCATGTAATTAATGTACGATATTCATTGATCTGTTTTTGTACTGGTTAATGAGCTTTGGCTACTAGTTGTAAAATCGGTGTATTACTTTGGTAAATCCATACATTACTGCATTTGTGCCATTAGATCTACCCGGTACATTCTCAAAATTGTTGACCACCTTTAAATTAGTAGGCCCTATACACACTGCAGAAATTATATAAACTGGGATACTGGAGGACTTTGCAGCTATACTACTGGTATTTATAGATCAAATAGGTGCCCTTGGTGCCTTTTGCAGATAACATGGATTGGTGTATAATATAATAATATATTTGTTTCATTTTATATTGCAGTATGTGAAAAAATTAGATGGTTCTGATATACCAAAAAATTACATAGTAAGTTTGTTTATAGTATACTTTCCCCTTTACAATTGATTTATCACATGTAAAACCAAAGCTGATACCGGTAATTGGTTAAATTGTTGTGATATTATTAATTATTCAGACTGCAAATAATGTGACATTTTGATAATAAGAAGTATTTTAAGGGGAATGTTCACATTTTCGAAAATTGATTTGGGCCTTGAATTTTTTTAAATAGTCTTCTGGTTTACTGTCCAGAACTGCCCAAAAATCGCACAATCCCTTCAATTATACCCGTACCTTAACAGTTATCTTTCATTTTTGGTTTTGTGATTTCTATATATATATAAGTCATAGTCTTACTAATTGACAAGTTGTATTTTTGGCATTCACATGCTGATATTTATGGATATACAGGGATTTTAAAGGCTTGAATATTGAAGGAAAGTTTGGAACTTTATTACGGATTATATTACCGTTACCTAAAAAAATTCCAGGTTCTGAGACTATGAGTTTTTTGGTCGAACGGTTAGTGAACATATCCCTTTAAAGTAAAAACTCCTGCAGAGATCTGTTGTCAGTTGTATTCAAATTTAAGGCATATAAAGCAAATGATATTCTAGGCAATGTATAGAATGATTGTTAACAAATATGCCAGCATCAAATAGCCGAAAAAAAACTTATTAATCTTAAGGAGGTTTTGTCAATTTTTATGTGTATCAGAGACATGCAAAGTATCAATTTACGCCATTCCAATTTTAAATCAGTCTGTGGTTCAATCAATTCCACTTAAATTAAGTGTTGACGTAACAGCTGAGAATTTACATGATGCTTGAATCAAAGAAAACCTTTGAAGGTGTGACTTCATCAAACATTTAGTTTAAGTGGAATTACTAGAACCACAAACATCTGGAATGATGCAAATTGATACTATAAGTGTCCTGATACACATAAAAATTTAGAAAACCTTCTTTTGAATCAAACCATTTTGGTCAAAAACCCTCAACTCTGCAAAACATTTCATCACTGACCATCAAAATAATATACTATCAAATTGTCACCCAACACAAAACAACACCAAATTTGACATAGTTGCTGCACCTGGTCAACAAGTGTCCAAGCTGGGAAAAGCTATGTTAGATACTTTAACCTCATGGGAACCCCACTTTGACAGACCCAGTATAAAATATTATCATGAAAATAGTTGATCTTCTAAGGACATATTGCATGAAAATAGAACTTCCTTGATATGAATAGTGTGTGACATAGTGTACAATTAACAGTAATTTGATTTGGTTTTTAAATAGCCAGAAATTGTTTACTTGCAAAATAAAGTGGCAGTACTTTAAACTTGTTTTTACTCTTACTGTTTCATTGTTGATCTTTAATCCAGCCTCTTTAAACATGATTAAGAAAATGTTTAGACACTGTTAAAACAAAAACTTTTCTTTTCTTTCTTGATGAGGGGTTGCGGAATTGAGCTGGTTAATTTGTTCTATCTGGGACTAAATCTAATTATTGAGGAAATTAAGATCTGATTGGTATGTCTTTATTTTTCAATGATAGGAAAACAGTTTCAGCTATTTTTTTGAATATTATAATATATATAATCCTAAATTCAGAAAGGTTCAATGCATATCATTTTTTTGTGCTGATACCAATGTTTTTTTGCAGTTTGAAATCAACATATGTTATTGTATTAAGGTCTGCATAATATTAATAAAAAATGCAACCTCCAGTAGAACATATTATTTAAGTGCAACAATCTTAAAAATCTTTCAATATAAAGTATGTTTTGTACACTTGTAGAAAAATCATTAATCAATGAAAATATCAATGAGGAAATTTAAAAAAAGACCTTGGTAAAGACAGACTTTTTTTTATTAAGGACACTGTTATTTTATCTGATGTAGATATTGTACCGTTAACCTGTTTTCATATGATTTCTGCAACAGTTAATACTGTGCAGATTTCACTACTAAAACAGATAAAAATATTGGGTGCAGTAGTAAGCTGTGGTTTTTTTTTCTGATTTTTTAAGCAAACTTGTTCTTGGTGGGTTTTAAGACTCATGTTTACAATTAATATCATTTAAAATCATACAAAAAACACATTTTTCATGATATATTTTAAAAATATGTTAAGAATGATTTTTTTTACGCAAATTTGCTGCAAGTTATTTAAGTATGGTATAAAAATTGATTTGTTGTTGATATGTTGAAGATTTTGAAGGCAGGTGAGTTCAAATATAGCAGGACCGCATAAAATCCTTCTTCAACATTAGCGGTGTAAACATAAGCTTTATGTTGGTGGTTGACAACTTGGTACAAACATGTTCTTAAATAATTCAAACTCATTGTCTAAATCAATTGTTTGATCAACCAGACATTTTGTTTTTCTCTTGAAAATATCAAACACTTCACTTTGTTCAATAAATATCACAATTTTTACACATTTTCAAACATTTCAAAATCGGTGTGTTTTTAATTTTGATACCGTATTAAATTATTTTCGCTTTGACAGAAAATATAGTTTAATAATTTGTGTATTAAAAGTTTAAATATTTTGAGAATAAAACTGAAATTTCTTTATTAATTTAGAATATATGGTTAAGAATTTGAAAATGACCATTCAATAATCAATACTTTATAATAGTACATTTGAAAGTCTGTTTGAGTGTTTGAGATATGTAGTTATGTTTTATGCCACTGAAGAGTTTCTGTACATATGTTTTTGAAAGTTTTTGTACCTGAATGTTTGTTATTTATCAATATCAGGTATCGAAGACAAATGAAACTGAAGTTATGTCAAGAATTTTGTATGATCATCATGATAAAATGGGTCCTGACTTCTCTGATAAGTGTGTAGCAGATAATATATTAAAAGAAAATTTAACTATGAATTTTAATCGATTATGGAATTTGATAACCCACAATCGAAACAAATCATTTGTAGCGTCGATGATCGATTATTTCAATTATTAGACCCAGCCCTACATAGTACACACCAATAGAAATATTAACTTCAAACTTGCAGTTTTTACCACAAGCATTATTCTCAAGTGCAGTTTTTAGTGGATTTTCAGCATTTTGTATAATTAGTAAAAGTCAAACGGTTGCCTGTATTCAGCACCACCCTTTAATGAACGGCCACCAACGGCCAGCAAATTTACCTCTATTCAACACCACCCTCTTGACCCGGCCAGAGTTCACCTTTTTCATGATAGTGAACCATCGTATTACGAATACGGGTTTTGACATGGTCTTATTAACCCGTTTTAAACTTCGTTTTATTGGTGTGGAAATGAGGTTGACGCAATTTATATCTGACCAATCAGATCGTGGTTTAGGAGAAAGGAAATGACAAAGGAGTGAAGGTCATCTAAAAAAAAATTTTCGATAATTATAATATGTATGGAACGATTGATTTGATTGGCTGAAATTTTGCTCCTGTTACTGAAGAACCAATTTTGATTAGACAATATTGAGCTATGAATACGTAGTTTTTCTCACTTGTGTAACCACGGCCCCGAGTAAGTATGAAGAATGGGGGCGTGGTCTGGACATGATGACAGTGAATATGTGTCGCCCTGCAATCAACGGTCATTTTTGCGTTAATCCTTGGTATTCCCATTAATCAAACTAACAGTTGATTACTGCCAAACATGTCTATAATCCATGAATTTTATTCATACACTGATATAATTAATGTTTTAATTAAGGAAAAAATAAGTAATGAAATATTTAAAAATTTAAAAGAGACTGTAAAAGAATATTTTTATATAGGACATCGCTAATGCTATTTAAATTGTTATTGTTGTTTTTCTTTTATGCATGGCTATGTTCATATAATTACAAATTACATACTTATCCTTCTAAACTAGGATCGCCATACATTTAGCATCACCCCTTAGTTAAGCAGCCACTGTAAAGCATTCCCTTGTCTGGCTGCTTAATACAAGTTTGACTGTATTAATATAAAGATTCCAGAATATATTCAGTCTAACAATACCAATTTCATTGTTCTAATTTACAATGTGCAGAAGTACATCCATGCATCCATCCATAAAACACAGTATAAGCATAGATTTTACTCTTTCTGTGTTGGAAATATAAAAGTTTGACATGTATGCTTCCTCCTGAATCTGTCTTCTAGACTATATGTATTATATAAAAAATTCCATAAAAAGTATCTCTATTCAAACTTACTTGAGGTTATTTACATTAAGAGTTTTGTATGATTGTGAACAATATTTTTTCTGTAGTGTTGAATACACCTGAAGTGTCAATATCGGCTACGATTCTCTTGTACATGTTATATTTCCAGTAGGTTTTGTCATCACTGTTCATTTGGATACAAGCAGAATATTGTTCGAGACTGAAGGAGTTTGAATAAGAAATAGCACCCTCTGTTTAAGTCTTTATGTAAAGATGCCACATACAGACGTTAATCAAATTGTGAGCCTGGATTTAAGTATTTGTAAATATCTGCAGCATTTTCTTGACTTGACAGTAAAGAAGAAAAATTCATTTAGTGATTTGAATAAATTCAATTTTTCTGGAATCAGTATATGAAGTGTTATTTGTGTAAATTTACTGTGGTGAAGGCATCAGATTTAGTATTACTGATAACAGAAGTTTAAGTTTGCAATTGAAGTTATTCTGTAAGTTATTCAGCCAGTAAACAATGTCTTCAGGATATATTACCACTATTCAGGTCCGTTACAGACGCAAGGTGAGTTTAAATTCAATCTGGTTAACAGGATCAGAATTTGATCAGTTTTATGACTCTGATGGTTATTATTGTGTCGTGAAGGCTGGTCCAGAGAAATAATATTTTTAGAAACAGAAAAGATGAGATATGATGGTCTATCATTCTGATAGCTATATCATATGCGTACGGGAGGTTTTGAAACTGGGGGTGCGGGAGAGATTTGTGCCCGAATCTCGGACTCTGCCCGAATTCTACTGAAAGCGGAGCCGCGTCGGGCTTGGCCCGACTACGAGAAGCGCTGAAGGCGCGAGCCCGCTGCAGGGGGGGCGGGAGGTCCTCCCCCAGAAAATTTTGAAAATCTACATTCAATCTGTTGCATTCTGACTTCTGACCAAGACAATCCGCAAAAATAAAGAACTGAGAACGAAATATGTTCAACTGTACGCCCACGAGTCACACGAGTGTGTGTATATAAGAAAAAACACATCTCACTTCCTTGCTTCAGATCATGCACTGATGTTTATTATAGACTCAATTGGCTGTAAACTGTAACTAGGCCATGATACATGGGATGATGGGGATCTGATGTTTTGGGATTAGTTTTCCTCCAAAATTCTTTTTGATGACGAATTCGGATTGATGACGGAATTTTATTCTGGTTTCATACCAAAAATACCGAAATACTCATATTGATAAATTATCATAGACAATACACTGGCCAAGTGAGCTAAATCGGTGCTTGATGATGACCTTGACGATGCCCGGTGATCAAATCCGAAACCTCCATGAATCCTAAAGTGCCCGAACAACCAAGGTCAATATCACCAGCCCACAAGGCTTCCACACGAATATCTCGATATTCGGGTATTTTGCTTCAATAGAATCTAAGGATTCGAGCAGGAATCGGTTCCTGGCAATATTAGTGGGTATTTTTCTAAAAAAACAAAGAAGACTCGGGAACTTTCAGTGCCCAAATATGATCGAGCCGAAAATTTGGGGGGGGGGGGGCAGTCGCCCCCCCTGCTCCCGTACGCCTATGAGCTATATAATGTGATTATTTTCCTGGTAGAATAGTATCTGTTGATAAACTGGGTGTCCTATAAATATTATTATCCTATTTACTATTGTAATTAAATCTTTTACACAATTTAATGTTATAAGGGGAAAACATGTTTTTTTTTAATATTTTCCTTGTAAGACACTGACATGAGTGAGAGAAGTTAATAGAACTTGTGTTTCCTTGTGGAAATGATTCTTACCAGGTATCTAGTTTTGGTACCACAAAGTTTCATTACAGATCTAGTCTTGTAAACAATTTGATACCTACAGGGTACATGACTACAATTACAGGAAGTAGATCTAAGCTGTTTCTTACCATCTGGTTAAGAGATGTTCAGTCATAAAAATGTGGAAATACCACAAATGTACTAAACGTTTGCTGGTGAAGCTTTCTGCAGTTTTATTTGTTTGTCATTGATGTTATAGTTAATAGAAATGTGGTACAGTATTTGACATTAAGACTGAGAGGTTTATCATTTCAAGAAACAGTTTCTAGAAACATGCTGAATGTTATTGTACAGCTAATGATAAATTTAATCAACTTGCTTCATTATCAAGATGACTTTTCTGAACTTGTTCCTTATATTATTAACCTATATTTGTCATGAGATTTTTATTTTACTAAATTGATCCAATTTCATTTGAGTGTGAAGCTTGAAGTGATAAATACATAAAAGGATGTGTGACATAGTAGACATTTCTTACTTCATTGAATCTGTATAGATAGAAACTATGTTAAGAATTTAATAGGTTAAGTTACAAATAGCATGATATGATGGCCACCTCCTATAATATATTTATTAAAGGAAAGTACATTCACATTAAAATGATTTTGGAAGACCATTTCTAATGACCTAATTTAGTTTTTACAGGTGTACCAATCCAATGTCCAAAGGTCAGTTTTCCATCTCAGCTTCGTTTAAAGCTTTGTGACATCATTAATCTACCATCATCTAAAAATGCTTGAAACAAAAAATAATAACAAAATAGATAATAAGACAATAGTAGATGACATATAATATATCAGAATTATTATTAATTTAGGGCTGTATTGTCCTCATATTTCATTTAAAATTTCTTACATTTTAACAAATTGAAAATATTCAAGGAAAACTTGTAACACAATAAAAACACAAGATGCATTAGATTATCTGAAAAAGTCAGTTTTAAATGTCATAATTATATGGTTTATCTCCTTTAACATCTTGATAATCTTTGAACACACCCTGAATGAAAACTTACAGTGAAGTTAAAAATATAGATTGTGCTTATTTACAGTTTAAATTGAATTCTGTAACATAATACAATGATTTCTTTGTTCCTAAAATTTATTTTTTGTGTTTAGTGTAAGCAACAGTAGTAATCAAACAAAGAAGTTAAAAGTTATACCATGAGAAATGATTTTTTTTGTCCTATTTGTCAGAAGTTTACCTTTATATCTTGTAGATGTCTTGACTTAATTTTGTGAAAGATGAATAAAGGTGTTTAATGTATAAAGAAATGGTATATATCTATCAAATATAAGACTGTTTATTTTAGGGGATATATTATTTATATTAAAGGTATGGTGAAGGTAGGATGTTAATATTTGAATTAACCTGTATGTTTATATTATATATATTTATCTCTCTATATCTACTCTAAATAATTATTCTGCATCATTACCTTGTTTACAAAAAAAATAACAAGTTAAACACCACATTTAGGTTACATGTACTTCAAACTTTTTAATACAACAAAATCCTTAAGTTATTCAAAATTTTATGACGTAAATCATTTACTACCAGTACTTGAGGAAGATCTTGAAAACTTGTATAATTGTGATTAACTACTTCTTTCATCTTTTATGTTAATTGTTTTATTTTGACACATTTTTAAGTCCATTGTGAATGAAAACAAATAACATGTAGTGTATTTAAAACATGTCAAAAACAGAAGTTTGTCAAGTCAAAGTGTCAATGATTAGGTTAAAGAGTGAAGAAGTTAAAAAAAAAAGAAAATGTATGCTATTGTTTATATTATTTGAATGTTTTTAAAGTCGTATAAGGTCACTACTTGAACTGCCATATATGGACATAATCTATTTGAGTGGTCTTGGTCAAATGGTTTTTGTGGTGAAATAAATCCAGGTTTCTACAGTTTATTTTGGGTTTTGATACTAAAAATTTCTTTTTGCATTAATCTTAATTAATCTAAAGAAGTATCACCCAATACTCTTAACAGATCATGATTTTGATTATGAGACATTTTTACAAATTCTGAAACCAAAAATTAACAAAATGATCAAATGTTTTATACGGTATCTTTAAATATTTTCAGATTCTCAGTCAGTTATGGAATTGAACTGGAAAATGTTTCCCCAGATGAAAAATTGACAAACCTGCTTGCACTGCTTGAGAATAATCTAAATATGAATATGGGCTACTGAAGATGTTCAAACGCTTACACATGTCAACTTACACTGGTCAAAATTTCTCTTAATTATTTTAAATGATATCATTTAAGGGTGGCATTTGGAATATTTTATTTGGTGATATGTAAAGAAGTATAAGGTTGTCCATGAGGTTGTAAATTTTAAACATGTTACTGAACCTATTTTTAAGTAGGAAGATTTAGCCCAATGAAAATGTAGTCTGTACCAGCCTGTATACTATGAGATATATAAGAAGTCAAACGGTCTCCGTGAAAGTTACGCTGGCGCTCTGCAACATATCACGGTAATGAACGGCGGCCATTTGACCGGACTACATCAATGTTATCACGTAATCTCGTGATTCTGGTAGTTCAAACATCAGAGACGGGTCATTCGAGGCTACAAGTATTTGTAAACAAATAACACGAAAA
The DNA here is from genome assembly GCA_029955415.1 of Lottia scabra. Lineage (NCBI taxonomy): Eukaryota > Metazoa > Mollusca > Gastropoda > Lottiidae > Lottia > Lottia scabra. Next base: position 6,531,233 of record JARJEI010000013.1, on the reverse strand, counting down.
CAAACAGATATGTATTTAAAATGATGATAAAATGCGTAAATGGTGAACAGATAGTCACTACGTAGCATTAAATGCACGAGCAGGTGTCAGAAAATTCCTCCACAGATTCTATTGCTATGAACTATATCAGGCCTTGAATTAAGGGCCAGCTATCGTAACCTATAGACAGGTTACGTCAAATTGGAAGGTCGTAACCTATCCGGTTACGATGCGTCCTTAGATCTACATAATTGATAATACCGTTTAAAACAGAACCACTTATTCCACGTCTCAGTGCTTCCCGTCTAATTTGGACGATGCGACCTGTACATATTTTACATGTTATTTTACATATTTTATTGTTTTCATTCAAGTCAAAGTTGAATTCATTGTTAAAATCCCACGACTTGAATGTTTTGAGACTGACAGTTTCCTCTTCACGACGAGATCGCTTTGTTGACGACGCCATGACAGGAAGCACTCTCGCGGAATCTCCCGGGAGCGGGATTAAAAATGGCTGCGCCCATCATAAGCAAAACTTTTACGTTTTTCCGAAATCATTTGAGATGATCGCTGATACGTACCGTTTTTTAATGTCGGTCGTGAACGACGGTCCGTTCGCGTGTTTTCAGCACCTCGTAACCTATGCGCGACCGGAACGATCGTTCGCGTGTTAATTCATGCCCTGTATATCTATGTCGCGACGTTACAAGCAAGTGGTAAAGCGTCAAAGTAAAGAGTCTCGCGCATGAAAACACAACGAAAAACACCATTCATTACCGAGACAGATTATGGTTTACGGAAACTGCCGAGGATTGCCGATTGATAAGAAGTGTTATAAGTGATTTGTATATATATGATAAGGAAGGGTTAATATTGATAGATGACAGGTTCAAATTATATATAATCTAAGGAAGTATTAATACTATTTCAATCTCTACTTCATTAATATTGTACACCAGATCATGATGACTCAAACTAAAATAACAGTAAGTGATAATATTTATTATGTTTTGTGTTAACTGTTTTGTGTTAACTATTTGAAATTAAGTTTTAATTGCAGTGATATGATATATGTTGTGTAAAGTTGTGACTCTGACTCTGATTTTCTCAGTATATATTCTTTCATGATGTGTTAGTATTCAATCCAGAGAATTCATAGAATATCTTTTATTTTTTACCTTGTTACTATGATGTATTGATTATAATTTTAAACAACTTACACGTTTCCTATTTGTACAAAAATGTGATCTTAACTTTTTGTTTTATATGCTCATGCCTTAACTCATTTTCATTTCAAATGAATATTAACAAGAAGCATTCACTAAAATCATTGTCACCTGGTCAAAAAAAAAAAATACTTTCTTTAATATTATGTCTTGTAAAATTATTATCTATAGGTAAAAAAAAATCCTATATAATTGATCTTACAAACACAAATTAGGTCTAATTTCATGAAATCATTATTAATTTTTGTGAGTTGACCAGGGAAATAATATAAGTGTATAACCAGGTTTTCTTATTTTAATAATAATAATAATATCTTTATTGGGACATAAATTTTTGTTAAACAACATAGAAGAATATTAATGTTTTATTTAAAAAAGGAAGTAGTACTATAAAATGCAATATTTTACTTCCTGTTATGTTATGCAATCTAACACCTTAATAAAGGATATGTCCTAAGAATATAATAAATATGAAATAAGAAAGGAAGTGATGAAAATTTTTAACACAAATATAGAAAGTATATAAGCATTTTGAATTCAGATGCACATGATATGCATTTACATGAACAGAACTATGAGATGCCTTCAGATGTATCTTGTCATGTGTTAGATTTAATTTAGATGCACCATGATGTGTTAGATTTACATTGACACAATTCAGATGCTTTATGTTGTGTTAGATTAACCATTACATAATTCAGATGCACAATGAAATGCCATGTGTTTGATTTACCATGACACAATTCAGATGCATTATGCTGTGTGTTAGATTTACCCTGACACAATATTCAGATGCACCATGATGTGTAAGATTTAACATGACACAATTCAGATGCACAATGTGTTAGATTTACCATGAAACAATTCAGATGCTCCATGATGTGTTAGATTTACCATGACACAATTCAGATGCTCCATGATGTGTTAGATTTACCATGACACAATTCAAATGCTCCGTGATGTGTTAGATCTACCATGACATAATTCAGATGCTCCATGATGTGTTAAATTTACCATGACACAGTTCAGATGCTCCATGATGTGTTAGATTTACCATGACATAATTCAGATGTTCCATGATGTGTTAGTTTTACCATGACACAATTCAGATGCACAATGTGTTAGATTTACCATGACACAATTCAGATGCACAATGTGTTAGATTTACCATGACATAATTCAGATGCACCATGATGTGTTAGATTTACCATGATACAATTCAGATGCACTTTACCGTGTGTTTGATTTAATATGACACAATTAAGATGCTCTATGCCATGTGTTACCATGACACAATTCAGACAGATGCACAATGAAATTATATGCATCATGAATTTTAGTGTGACAGTGAAAGGTCAATGTCATTTTCCACATATCACGTCATGTTTTCTTATAATGGAATGAATAAGCAATTGTATCTAAATTATTCAAATATATGATAGTCATTTCCTTTGATTATCCTCTATCCTCAATCTTCTATTAATATATCACTTGAGTATTTCCTCAATAATGATGTTACTCATAAGACATAATGATCTTTTCTTACCAGTTCTATAGGAAAGTTATATTAGGATAATTAAAAGAAATAAGGGAATTTTAATATTACGTTTAACCTCACAATGAAAGATCTATTTTACTAATTACTTACATAATAGGTACCGTATATAATACTTATTTGAATAATATAGTACTGTACTATTCTTTAAAACTGGGCAATGAGCCATGTTGATACATTTAAAGGCAAGTATTATATACTTATGATTATAAGAAATATGTAGGACTCTATATGTGTAGAATGCATAGGATTATTTTGCCAAATAATGTATGATGTCCTATATAGTAGAAAATACCACTTTAAAGTAACACTAAATAATGCACTGACAATAATCAAACTTTTCTAAACAGATAAAGCTTGTCAACACAAAATTAGTTTTAGATGTGTAATATTTCTATTCATGTCAAGTTTGATATGAGCTTTTTACCTTTTTTAATGGTAGGAATTTATGTGAGACCTTCACAAGCAAACTCTGCATGTAAGATTTTTTTACATTATTTTCCTAGGAACATTATGGAATGAATGGTTTTTGTGAACATAAGTAGTTTTCATTCTGAAACAAGTTGAAACAAGCTTTGAAGACTAATGTAAACGATCTTTTAACTTAACCTTACCTGTTAAATATTTTATATAAAAGGAATAGGAAGATACGGAGAATGGAAGACAAGACATACTGTCTAGATTTTTTACTTTAAGCAATGATAAAACCCATTGATATTGTTATCTTACTGACCTCTTCATGGTGAAAAGTTGAAATCATCATAAATAGTTCTTATTGTTTTAGTTTACAAGTGTTCACCTTGTCTTAAACTATTTATGGTGAACTATTACCTCAAGGCAATCTTTAACTTACTGTCATACTGATTTCCTTTTTAACCACAGATTAATAAATGATAAATGTTATGGCCTTGAGCCATTTAAAATGATCATTTGAAAAAAGAAAAGAAATTATCAAATATATTTAATCAACATTTATTTGATTTTTTTTTTCTCTTACCTCTAAATCATTTAATACTGTATTACACTTCAGATTTAAAGATTTTCTTTATATGGTATCACTGAAATAAGAGTTGTAGATAATTATGGATGGACATGGATTTAATGGCCCAAATTAAGGCAGTAAGCCCTGAACACCATTAAAGATGAGCTTCATTAAAAATATCATTTTTCTGAGAAGATAGTATGATTGGTCACATAGTTAGTGAGCATGTCCCTTTAAAGTGAATTAAATTTAATGTACTTGAAATATGATATTCCTGCAATATTTCCCAGAATCTGTTGTTGACTACTAGACATCAATTCTATTCATTACATCTATTCTGTTGTGCTTCAATAAACATCTAAGAGATAAGAGAAATAATTATAGATTCATAGTATTTTGTATATAAACTAGTACTAGTTGATTGACTGATAAAATATATTCATACTGATCAACCAATTCTAGATTTCAATCAATTAATTTATTATTATTAATACCAACACATAGGAAAGTTATAATTATAATGTAACGCTTTAATAATTCTTTTAACACTTCAACAAACATTTCTGTACTGATGTTCAATTGGTAGGCCTATGTGAAAATATGTCTGATTAATACATTTTTTGATAGAGAAGTTGTGTTGACAGACCATGTTGCAGAGTGGCATCAGGTGGAGTGACCTGTATTTTTTATATTGTAAGCTACATAACCAAAAGTTTTAAGGAGTAAATATTTGAAATAAATGTGAACTATGTAATTTGAGTGGAGTGTGAGATTGTAGAATATAGTTAGACTTGTACATTGATAATTACTATAATATTTGATATCTTAACATTGAAAAGATAAGATATTTTACACTGTGCATCTTGACATTTAGATTAGACTTTTCCAATTTAATTTCCAGTAATAAAATACACCACATGTTAATGATTTTACTGGTAAATATTACTGTATGTATCATTAAGCTTGATGGAATGTTTTAATACTGTAAATGGTTTGAAAGTGTCAGCAGACAGTGTCATATTGTTATTTTTCTTATCACAAAATAAATTTGTGTTTACAGTTATATTATTCTTAAAGGGACTGTGTATCTAGAACACTGATAGCATCAATTTGCAACCTTTCAATTTTCAATCTGCTGTTTGCTGTTACGGTAATTCTGTGAAAATAAGGTTGTATCTCAGAAGATCGACCTTTGCTGGTGTGATATCATCAAACACTTAGTTTAAAAAGAATTTGCTGGAACCAGCAAGGTGTCTGATACAAAATTGGAATTTTGCAACTTGATGCTTAAAGGGTCCCAATACACCTACAAAATTTTGAAAACCTTTTGACAATCCCTTTAAAGGGATCTATCAGATTTTCAGTAGGTTTGTATCTTGCAGTTAATTATTTTAAAGGCTAAACTACTTTAAAGGTTTATTTTAAGACACAAGTTAGAATGAATTAGAAAATAGTTTGAAGTTATTTGTGTTTTATAAAACATCTGGTACTGTAGTGAATTATTGAAATCTAACTGTGATATATGAAATACACTAGTTATATATATAATATAGATCAATATCAAATCATATTACATCCTGATTATATTAGTACTATAATAATAACCCCTACAGCATTGTATATATTACATTAATTTATTTAATTAATCTCTTGAGTAACTTTCGACCAATTAAATTTTTAGAACCTGGAATATTTTAGCTATTCAAATCTATAATAATGTTCACAGCTCTTCCTTGAAATAAAAGCCTTCAAATCCCCGCGTAGCCATTATATAGAAAACACATATACAGAAAATGAAAGATTTATATTTAGGTAGGGGTATAATTGAAGGGATTGTGTGATTTTTGTGCAGTTCTAGTACTTCTGGATGTTATTTAATACATATATTCAAGGCCGCAATCGACTCTCAAAAATGCTAAACATTCCCCTTTAACATTACTTTATATGTTGTCAGTTAAGATAGGAGTTGATAACAATAAACTAATTTTAATTTTTTGGTTAGATCAGTTTTAAAGCATAGTAAAGCACAATCTATTTAAATAGATTGAATTTAGACAAGTTCTGAGTTGACATTAAATCATGAAAATCATTATAATATTTCTACTATTAGTGCAGACATAATGTCTCACATTACAGCTTTCTTTGTATCAAGTAATTGAAAAAGTATTTTCATGTTATTTTTGTCAAAAGAAAGTTGAAATATTTAAATAGTATGAAGAAATTGTATTTATTGGCAACAATTATTTATTATATGATATAAACTATATTTGTTATTCAGAAATTACAATAAAACCCTTGTATAAATCATAACTAAACTAGAACATCTCTATAATTCTATAAAAAATACAATCAAATATTGTACTTTCTTCACAGGTTAAACAGGTTATTCATTTATATTCTCTCTTATTTATTATTCAGGTTAGGTGGAGTTTGTTCTGTATATTTATTATCAATTTATTTCTTTGTATCTTTACAGGAAGAAAAAGAAAAGAAAATTAAACATTTTGAAGACATGCAGAATAGTTTTTATCCTAACCATCCTCGTAAGTCATATTTTCTCTTTTTTAAAGTTTCACAATCTCTGAAATGTTTATCATTTCAATGTATGTTAAGTGGGATGTAAGACAGTTCAATTTAAATTCTTCTTATTGTAGAGCTTGAATTCAGCTAACAGTAGGCCTATCACTTATATCCATAAGGATTAAAATCTGACCATTGATAATCCAACAGTATGTATTTTTCGAAATGCATGAAAACCGATTGTACAATTTAAATTCTGAAAAGTGACACAGATGATTGTAGTTGAATAAAGCAAATATTTAGACAACTTTTAAGTTTTTAAGCTGTCAAATATATTAAAATGAAATAAATTGTGAATAAGATTTGAGTTAGTTTCCTGAATACAACAAATTTGTTAACATTCCAAGTTTGAACAAGTTTTGATATAAAGTTTCTTATCTTATCGTCAAGTGGTTTTCTTGCCAATTGATTTTGTTCTCAATTTGTGATTTTGTGATCTAATTAGATGAAATAAAATTGAAGGTAAAATTTGGTGTCAATAGTTAAACATGAAGAGGTTATTGATTGTTGATAGAAGTGACAATAGCCCCTGTTATTTCTAACTTAGATACACATACCTAATGTGTATTGACAATCAACTTGCACACACAGTTAAAAAACTGAGGAGAAGGTTTTGTTTATATTCTCACAACCTACAGTCATTGCTTATTGATCAGTTTTGATTCATGTTTAATGTAACACCAAAATAAAATGGCTGCACTTAGATTAGGTTCACATAAACAATGTATTTTCTTGGCTGTCATGGGGTACCCATGGGCCAATGGTATGTGATTACTGTGAATGAACAATAGGTCTACGAACTCCTAGTTCTTCCATCTATCAAGAACAAGTCTTCTGGGTTTCATATTATACAAAATTAGATATATGACATTAGCCCATTTATACGCCTGTAATTGAAGGCTACGATTGTATATATTTTTCTTGGAAATGATTATGTTACTACTAACATATAACAGTGACCATTTCACCAAAAATCTTAAAGAGGTCATCTAAAGATATATTAATATTTTGATATTCAGAAAAACAGCGCAGAAAACTTGCTATTTCAGACCTCATTGTGAATAAGAATTTGAATTGAATTGTTAATTGACTCAGTAGCATGTAGTGTTACAAATGTTACAATATTTATATATGAAGAATCAGAAGACTTAAATGATGATTCATTTGGTCTAATTTTTTACACTCCTATATGACTATGATAATCTAGACTTGAGAATGATGTGAATCATGTAATGATTATAGATAAGTTATACAGCTAATGGGAAATAACTCTGGCATGATTGTTCGTGAAGTTCACTAATTCACCTCCTCTTCAATAATTAAGAATAACTTTTTGTGATAAAAAAAAAAAAAATACGGTATCTTAAAATTTATAGAGAGACTGAGAAGTGGGAAATACAGATCTTGTATGGGAATAAACAATGTGTAATGGTAATCAATATGTATAACGATGTTTGATAAATAAATTTGGCTGTAACCATGTTACAAATTTCAACTTAGATTTTTACAGTAATAAAAATTTGACCTAGACTGAATTAGGTTTTAATATTAGTTTGTAAGTTCTATATTTTATTACAGCTACTAGGAGTGTAGATTCTCCAGCTCCAGATTATGATCATGATGATTTTGTGAGGAAATTTGAGAGTGTATTATCTAATGCAGATATAGGTATATTCCAAAACACTCCATATTTTAAACTATACATGAATATTCTTTAATGGATTTAAACTGAGATTTGAAATAAGAATTGGCTGAAGTTATCTCCAACATTTGAGATAGTTGCCAATTGTATACATTGAATATCTGATATTAGCAAATTTACTGAATTAATTAAAGGAATTTACAGCTGTTGATTGAAATTTTTAAACTGACTTCTAGTGTGACCAGAAACATATAGTAGAAGTTTATACTGTTGTCACCACTATGTTGTTATTGATATTCTTATTGACAGTTACAACAGATAACATCATAATGTTAATAATATCTCCATGAAAGAATGTCCATAATATTGCATTAGTGACAGCAGTCTAAACTTTTACAGTATGCCTTTTGTAAGGGAACATGGTCACATTTCTCTTTTGAAAAGTGATATGTAGAGCTGAGAGCTTCTGATTTGAAAAAAAATAACTGAGGCACAAAATGTTGTCATCTTCAATGTAGTATGCTCAATGTTCCTCAAATTGTATCAAATCTCAGTTAATCCGATCTGTCTATCTATCTCTTACCATAATTAACACAATCTCAATATCAGTAGTGTACTGACATATAAATTAGTCTTATTAGTTAGATATGATTAGTTTGAATTTGTTTGACTGGCTGGCACTTGTTAATGCTTATAATGCTTCATTACTTATATATTTAATGACAGAAATTTTGTTATATGTATGATGAATATTTAAGAATTAAGCTAGTCTTTGTATGAGTTAATGACAGATAGCTTTATAGAAAAATATACCATTAAAGGGGACCAGTCTTCATTTTTATTGGTTGATTTGGGTCTTGAACATATTTAAGTATCCTTCAGAAGCACTAGAAATGCACGAAAATTGCGTATTTCCTTCAAATATACCTTAAATTAGACATTTCTCCTTCTATTTCTATAGATGACTTTCCTATATATTGCATAGTATCGCTAATGTGTAGTAGGGCATTATAACTTTCAAATGATAATAATTATGGATGCACGTGGATTTGAAGGCTCAAATTGCAATGGTGAGTTGTGATAACTAGTACTAAATTGCTGAGCTAAAAAATCCCCGTTTCTGAGACTTATCCAAATCGACCCACGAAAATGAAGCCTGTGCCTCTTTAAAGATGTTTTCTAAATTTGGAAAGACATCGGTAGCATCAACTTTCAATGAAACGTCTGTTGTTCCTGAATTCTACGTTAACTTAAAGGGATATGTTCACTCTCCGTTTGACCAATAGAATTTTTTTGCTAATCTAAATCATAATGATGTTCACAATTCACCCTTGAAATTTAAGCCTTCAAATCCCCATGTATTCATATTATCAACGTTTGACGACTCATATTTCATTGAGACTATGCATATATTCTATATATAGAATTGTGTGATACCCGGCTAGCGGCTAGAGGCTATTTACATACCCTTTAAGTGTTTGATGAGTTCAAAGATAGTGGACCACGGCCATATACGCCTAACGAAAAAGTCGAAAAAGGAAAAAATTTAATCAGGAGAAAACTAAACTTTCTCAAACCTTTCGATTTAGGTCCAATAACATCCATTTTAAGTTTCATCAAAATCGGTTGAAAACTAAGAGAGTAATAGCATATTTAAGATTTGGGGCAAGGGCAATAACTCTGCTTGTAACGATCGAAAATAGCTCAAATTGGAACTTGATCTTCGTTTTCTGAATATATATACACATATCAAATTTTATTTGATTCCGTCAAAAAATCTAGTTTTTAGAGCGTTTACAAGGAAATGTTGATGGACGGACTGTCGGATTTGGGGCAAGGGCAATAACTCTGCTTCTAATGATCGAAAATAGCTCAAATTCGAACTTGATCTTCGTTTTATGAATATGTATACACATATCAAATTTCATTTGATTCCGTCAAAAACTCTAGTTTTTAGAGCGTTTACAAGCAAATGTTGATGGACGCACCGACGGATTTGGGGCAAGGGCAATAACTCTGCTTCTAATGATCGAAAATAGCTCAAATTCGAACTTGATCTTCGTTTTATGAATATGTATACACATATCAAATTTCATTTGATTCCATCAAAAACTCTAGTTTTTAGAGCGTTTACGAGCAAATGTTGACGGACGGACGGACGGACCGACGGACGGACCGACGGACGGACGGACCGACGGACGGACGGACAGGGGTGACTACAATATACGTCCTCATAGAGAGATGAGGGCGTATAAAAATGGTAAACATGATTTGTGGTATCAGTGTCTCCAATTAATGTCTTATCATTCATTCATGCATATCTTTATACACCTATATAAAATTAAATCATTCCTTCACCAGTTTCAGTGAGTTGATTGTGTTATGAATATTGATTTGTCACATTATACTGGCTATGTATACCAACCATGTGTTGATTTAATATATAAAATATTCTAGTTGAATATTACCTGACTAATAATATATTATCAGACTAGGTTCAACTGATAAATATAAGTATAAATTGTATATGTTATATTATAAAGTTGATCATGTTGTAGAATAGATATAAGACTATAATTTATCTGTTGACACATTATCTTATCAACATATTTATTCAGGTCACAATAGAGATAGATATTCTTGCATTATCTTACTGGCTAGATAAAACTATAGGTTTTAAATACTTATATATCAAGGTCACTCTCCTTGCTCTTGTTATATTGTGAACCATCTAATAATGGAAACTTCCATCTTCAAAAATTCTCATACATATATAGCCTACCAGATTCAAAACATAAAAATAACTTATTCCAATGAATTTTGTATAATATTTACATTCACTTGTCTTGTTTGATGTATGGTGAATATAAGTTTTATGTTATTTTTCAAAAATGACAATTAGATCAAAGCTTCTCTTGAATGACTATTTTATGGATACAAGTTCTCATAATGTTATGGTAATTTAGCCTATGACATTCTAAATTGTTTTTCCGTGCAATATTATTTGAAGAATAAAATATATACTACCAGTAATCAACTTCAATATTTCAATACTTTAATATATTATTGTTAAAACCATGATATGATATTGGTATTAACTGCACATGTTGTAAACATTATTTTAACTTTGAAAATGTTGAACAAATGAATAATTTCCTTTTTGTATTATTTTCAGACAACATTTATATCCCTGAACCTGAACCCGAACCTGATTACAATGAAGATGAAAGTGATTCCTTCCCACCCCCTCCTCCACCTATAACAGATTCACCCACCAATAATAATAGTCTAGAAATGAAATTAAATGGACAACCCCCAGCACCTGTATTGAATGTCCCTCCTGAAGAAGATTGTCCTCAAATATCACCAAAAAGAATTGAAAATCCATGTCTTAGGTCCAATGAAAGACAAGCATTACATAAAGAATTATTGTTTAATTATAAAAGGTTGGTGGTGTTAAATATTTACTACTTTACTTAAATATTTTGTTCTGTGTATCATAAGTATACTAGTTTTTTTTCTCCATGAACTGTTTGTTTTATGTCATGAACTATTTTCTTTATTCCATGCGAACTATTTTCTTTATATTATGAATTTGTTGGCATGAACTCTTTATTTTATGTTATGAATCATTTGTTTTATATCATGAACTCTTTATTTTATGTTATAGATCATTTGTTTTATATCATGAACTCTTTATTTTATGTTATAGATCATTTGTTTTATATCATGAACTCTTTATTTTATGTTATGAATCATTTGTTTTATATCATGAACTCTTTATTTTATGTTATGAATCATTTGTTTTATATCATTTATGTTATGAATCATTTGTTTTATATCATGAACTCTTTATTTTATATTATGAATCATTTGTTTTATATCATGAACTCTTTATTTTATATTATGAATCATTTGTTTTATATCATGAACTCTTTATTTTATGTTATGGATCATTTGTTTTATATCATGAACTCTTTGTTAATGTCATGAACTTTTTGAATAATAAAAAATCTATCCAACCTTGTATTTATACATAATTATTGTTAATTTTTCTTATGTTGTTTCTTTCAGAGGTGTAAATGTATTACAGAAACCAGAATTAAATAAAATTCTAGAGAAACGAAAAGAACAACAAAGATTGAAAGAATGGGAAAACGAAAAAACTAATAAACGAACTAGTTTAGAATTAAAGTTAGAGGAACGAGCCAATAGAATGAAAGAGGTAATAGTTGTCTTGATATTAAAATATACCTGTTGCAGTAGTTGATTTCCATTTTCAATCCCAACATTTCCCACTGAAATAGTTTCAATTCTCTTAGTCACATCTGTCTGTTAAATAGATTTGTTTTGAAAATTTCCTAGATCAACACCATGCCCTTTGCTCCATTCTAACTCTTCTAATTTTAATGTATATTGTTAAGTTTACGCTTTATATTGAGATTTATGTTCGGATTATTTTCAGGAAGAGAATGGCAGAATGAATCCCATTAAGGAAAAGAGTGAAAATGCTCCTGAATTCTTGAAAATGCATTCAAAAATAACTCAGAAATCCCCCAATAATTGAACAATAATAAGTTTGAGAACAGATTTTATAAACAATGAGTGGACTATGGACCAAGTGAATAGGGACACAAATATATGTGATACAGTGATATCAAAGCTATTCTATAAAGTGTATAGTTTTGAAGAATGAATGATTTGATTGGAGACATTATGACATCTGAACAACAATGTTTAAACACAATTTACAATATCATCAAGCTGATAAACAGAAACATTCAGTATACTAGGCTATGATTAGAAATTGTTTTAAGGTTGATGACTATGTGAATATAGCTTTATCACTGTTTCAATGTACAAGGTGGTGATGATTACCGTAACAATGGTTAAGGAAGAATCAGATGGCTGACAGAAGGAATATAAGCAACATATTTCTGCAGTGTGTGTTAAAGAGGTGTATGAAAGTTAAAAGTGAGAAATGATAAGTGACTTAGTAAGACTATGATAATAAAGTGATATGAAGAATGAAGTTTATCCTGTGTCTTGTATGTCCATGTATAATTTCTGTCCCTCAACTCTTGTTTTATAAAGTATTATTTCAGACCAAACATTGCCAGGGTCCCATTTGTTACCTCAATGTGTACACTGTGGAATTATATCACCATTGTGTATTGTAGAGGGTAAACTTAAAGCTATTTTAATTTGCAAATTTAACAAAGAGCTATAGAAGAAACCATTTTAGATAAGGCATTCATTTCATATGTTTTGTTGTTATTAAAGTAAGTATGCGATGTCCATGAAGAATGCTTAAATAACAATTTTGCCAAAATGTGAAATTCAGGCTCAAATATGGATCACAGTTTTTTTTATTTATAGGTTATCTTATATTATTTTGTACTAGAACCATTGATAAAACAACATAATTATTGTTTCATCAGCCACTTAATGTTTTTAAAGCTGGATGGATCTGTTGAAAAGGGAAAATTTTAAATCCCATTGAATGATGAATTTTTTCACCTGTTTTCCAGAACACATGCTGTCGTTAGCCCTTGTCATTGTACAAGGTGTAAATTTAGTGATCCTGGTTTAGACAATGACGGAACACTTTGTTATAAAGAATTTAATGACTAATATAGTTTTATGACATGTTCAAAATACAAGTATTTATAGTACACTCTAGTCTGTCTGTAGGGTACTCACAATATATTTTATTTAACACACTGCACAATTTATAACTACTGATACAAGACCCGACTGTAATCTTTAATATTATTCTGTAACTAGTTATATATAAAGACGTAAAAAATTTTGAATAAATTAATTGATTGGATTCACCAGTCTAAAAACTATATAATTTTACACCTGACATATTCAAATAGATATAACTTTAACTTTGAAAAATGTAAACCAATCAATAAAAGATTTCAAACTTGTCACGTAACTTGTAAGATAATACCGGTAATCAAAAGAAAATAGCTCTCTAAATCATATAATTGTAGGATTATATGCATGTACAGATGAATATAAAAAATTAAAATATTAATAAAAAGTAGTATTTATTTAGTTTTATAGTTGCTACAGATTGTAAATAAACACTCTTGACTGCACTCTTTTTTTTTTTAATTACATCAAATTTGTTTCCCTATCTGTGCTTTTTATCATTCAGCTTTCCTTTTCTAAAACTTCAATCTTAAGCTTGTTATCCTGTGAGCTTATTGAGAATATAGAACACTAAATACAATATGTGATGATGTTTTGTATATGACAATGTGCTGATTCCATATAGCTTTCTCTTTTTTATAGATGCTTTAAACATGATGATTACAGAAGATGTAAATGTGCTTTTAAAACTTTTACATTATTGATAACGTAAATGTTTTGGGTTGTGAATTGAAATTATTTTTATATCAAAAAGTTGACATTAGATATAATAGCTGAAGATATATTACAAATTTATTCAGCTGAAGTTTATATTGAAATTACATGCTTTGTACATGACATTATATCTAAAGAATGTAAAATTTGAATTTCTGATATTATTGTGAAAGTCTTTCGTTTGAAAATAACAATATAGATATCAAGATTTTTGTGTGAAAAGACAAATAAATTTCCTTGTAGTCTCTGACATCTTTAGATTTTGTCTTTGACATTTCGCTAGTCAACTGAATTATCTTTTAAATACTCTTGGTAAAAAAATATCCTAAAACTTCTGTAAAATATTTTAATCATTTCTTTTATCTTTTTTTTCCAAGATTTCTCTTTTTTTCTATGTGTCGTTTTATTGTTATTATGTTGTTTGCTATTATATTACCTCAATTGCTTTATAAAGTCTACAATTGTTTCAAGTCCAATAACATTGCTGTTTCTAAAGGTCGTATTTTAATGGTAACATGTCAATGCCTTTATACATGTATTGTTACAAAAGTACAAACAGGAATATTGGCATAACTGAATATGTAATATTCCAGATTTTCTGTTTTTATTATGCTCAATGAGTTTTATTTTCTATGTGCCTTGATTTGTTGTTAGATTTTAATGGAGAAAGACTTTGTGATCATTTTATTTTCATATCAGAATGTTAAAAAATAAGTTTAAACCTTTACTATATCAACAATTTCTCTTGCATGTATCAGTACATTAGTTTTTTAACACCAAGCGAAACACAGCGAATGAAAACCATTTTAGTTCAAAGCAAGAGTGAATTCAACGTTTAGTAGGGCTGCAACGATTCCTGAAGAGGCGATTCGATACGCTAAACGATATACATTCAACGATTCGATTAATTGCGATTACAAATCGCGATTCTTGATTTGAAATCGGAAAGAAAAGAAACCCTTTAATCATTAAAATTTTAACACATTTTTGACATAATTTTCGTAACAAATTTATATGCTTAAGATCATCACCATTAATAACAAAGATTTAAGATGATAATAAACAAATTGATATGTAAAAAGCAATTTTCTAACATTTCGATATGACATAAATTATAAAATGCATTAGGATTTCTTGTTCTCAGTCAATAAAAGAGTTAATTAAATGAATCAAAATCGGGGCCGATGAATCGCGATTATTTTTTTCTTACACGATGCATCGATAAGGAGGAACGAATCGCGATTCATCGATTCTACGATGAATCGTTGCAGCCCTAACGTTTAGCCATTGTACTTATGTTAGTTTTAACTGGACTGACAATATGTTAAGATATTCTTTGTCTTATGATATTCTTTGTCTTATGATATTCTGTATTATGCTTTCATTGTTTGCTTTAATTAGAAATTCAGCTATAATTGTTGTAAATTTGTTATTTAATATAGACATAGACACAAAAGTCAATTTTCTGAAATGTTTGAATGAAAGGTTTCTTCCTTTACCAATCATCAAAAATTCTTCAGAAGTCCTTCAGTAACATGAGAAATTTAACAAAAACTAATTTTTATATTTCATTTAATAAATGAAACAAAAATGACCAGTATCAACTACCAGCTGTTTCTTTTGTCTATGAAAGTTTATATTTTGTTAAATTGAATTTGAAGATGTAATAAAAAGATTAATGAAAATTATTAAATATGTATATATATTCCTTTATTATGAGATCTACTGTCCCTCTCTTGATTACTAAGTAAGAATTTTTTGTTAAGCTTTGAGTCTGGGGTTGATTTTGGCATGGATTTTTCAACCCCTGTCAATTATAGGCCTACAGGTTGGAGGTTCTTATATATACAGTTCAATTCTTATACAATTATACAATAAACCAAACCAAGGCCCTGCATGCTAGAATATGTGCACATGATATCCCTTTAAGATGGAAAATGCAAAATGATAAGGTAAACTTGTAGACATGTTGAAAGTAATGAGTGGAGATATCAATTGTTTCTAAACTTGACATTAAATTAATTGTGAGGTGGAAAATTTCCTAATTTTAGTTTTCCACTTCAAAAAGGTAGAGGGATTATGCATGTTAAATTGATTGACTTTTATTCTGTTGGAGTTTGTTACATTCATGGAGGGGTATGAATATAACTCTAAATTTATGCAATAGTATTGCCAAACTAAATTTCACAATGACCTATCCTCGGGTTACCGGTTTTGACGCATATAAGCTTTGTTGTCGTTTCCCTGTTGATACATACTTTTTACCAGCGATATTTTTGTTCAATAATAAAATTCAATCAATAACCCATATTATATCCAAATATGAAGGTTTGATCTCAAATATTTCTGGGTAAAAATTTTGTACAAAACGGAGCATGATATTTCGCGACATGAAAACTGAGTCACCTATTTCAACAGGTGGTCTAAAAATAGGGATACCTTTTAATCTGGCCTTTAAAAATTCATACACACCAAGATAAAATCCTTATCTATTCATTAAGTGAAAAAAATTGGAGAAAAAAGGAGATGTATATTTATCAGAAATTAAAATATCCACACTAGTAATTTTACTGTTTTTAATGAAATATAGAGCGATTCTGTTAAAATATAAAATAAGAAGTGGCATGACCTTGACAGCCCACAATTCATAGATAAGCCCTTGCAATCATGTGACAGTCACATGATTTGGTGTAGCAGACGTGCAGGTGACTTCCCACAAACAACTATGGATATTTTCATTCGATTACATTTGATCACAAAATCAAAATCCCCTTAATTTGGGAATAGTGAAAAGCCGCCATTTTGGATATGTTTTGGAAAAATAATCCTATAAACTCTATTGTCCAGTATGGTTTGAATCCATTATATTGGTGATTGAGTGGACCATTTGCTTGAAATATTAAACCAGAAATTGAATGCATCAGTGATATATTTACTGTGCAGTAGCTACCGAAAATTCATGCGTCGAATTAGGTATTAGTCAAATTAGGTTACTAGACGATATATGTACTTAAATGCACTAGGCTTATAATCAAATTCTTTCAACTTTGCACTTCTAGGTGTATTATTAAATTATTTGATATATATATATATCATGCTGTTTTTCAGAGTGGACATCATGAAAATATTAAAACATTTGTCAATTCATTTGTTAGGCCAAGTGATATGATATTCATTATCATTTCTAACTTTTTTACATGGTCATGGAGTGTCCCTTTAACAAACTCATAACTGTAAAATGAGCTGTCTGGATGAGCAAAACTTAAAACGTCCTTGACCTTCACACTTGACCCTATGTTGAACTTAATCATTTAGCTGAGGAAATTTGAAGCAAGTGGACGTGATAGAAAGTATTTGAAAGTTTGTGATTTGACAAGTTAACTTCTACAAGATGACATCTGAAGCACAGCCAACAAGAAATGTTGTTATTGCTATGGATGGAAGTGAATATGCAGATTATGCATTCCAATGTAAGTGAATAGTTTCTCTTGTGTCATGTGTGTTGTGAAGAAAACAAATTCATACATCTAAAACTGTCCAATCTGATTTAAGTAAGTGTGCATCCAGATATTTGGTTTAAATGTTTTCTGAAAATAGATAAGTGTAACCTGTCATCTCCTTAACTTAATCATTTTATATCCAGAAACTAAATCACATAAATTCATAAAATGTGATTAAACAACATCAGCAATTGAGCCTTGAGGTCCTATTATTATATCAGTAGCCTATATATCATGGCATGGGTATATTGCTTTAGGCTGGTATGTTTGCAAAGCAGGTCAAGCTTACTCTTTTTCAAAACACTTGATGGTACTATTGGTAGGCCTACTGATAGTAGGCCTGCAACTCTATTAAGAAGTTAGTCCTAAACTTGCTGACTCTATTCCCAGCCTTTGACAGCTATTTGGACAGATATGGCTGGGGGAGAGTCAGAAAAACAAGGCCACAAAAACTTGAGATTTTCCACGCATTGCACGTGCAGTCTTTCAATATCTTGGAATACAACTTTGATGGACTCGCATACGTGGCCTTTATGTCGTAGGGGATAATGATGGTATGAATGAACTACAAAATCATCCATCTTTCCAAATGTATCGAAGTTTTGGGGATTCTACATAAATAATACGAAAATCGCAAGTTTTTGGGGCCTAGTTTTTCTGACTCTCTGCCAGCCATATCCGTCAAAATAGCTATCAAAGGCTGGAGAAAGAGTCAGCGAGTTTCGGACTATTAAAAAGTCTACTGCAATTATTGCTTTTGATTTTTTTTATGCTTTTGAAATTACATAAGATTTTTGGAAACAGAATTTTTATTTGGTAAGGCTAAGCCTAGAAGCCTACTGATTTTTATTGTGAAACACTTCCAGGAATGATAAATATGTCATGTCTATTATGTATGGTTCATTTATCTTAACTTAATCATTTTATTAGAAAATTAATTCTAATTTTTGTTTTAAGTTTTTAATTAGACATACAAAAGTGAAAGTTTGTAAAGTCTGGTCATACACAATATTCATTATCATACATGTTAACCAACATAAATTATCACTAGGTCATTATAAAACACTAGAATGTTGAAATCTGGTCAGTATAAATGATACCAAATATTTTGCCTAGACATATTTTATACATTCTAAAAGGTTTGAAAATGAAACAAAAATGCTTAAGTAATTCAATAGACACCTTATTCATGCATTGACCATCTACGCTCTATAACAATGGTTATAATATATATATAATTACAAATGCTAACAATTTATTTCCATTGTCGCACCAATTGAATATTAAACCTGCACCATCTCCAAAATAGACTTTTTTCCATTAATGTAGTGGGCTACTCACTGGTTAGTGGGATTTCATGGTATATACAATATTTTTAAATTCAATTGAAAGTGAACTATTGAACTGAAACAGGGTCCTAGATAAGAGAGAAATTTCTAGATGGACTGATTCAGCATACTTGCATAGTTCAATACTCTTGTCGTACATAAAGATTATTTATACCTTATACTAAAGTATACCTGACTAATCAATATACATCTGTACAAAGTCTACTGACAGTGACATGAACTTTACTTTTTTAAAGAGATGCATTCCTAAAGTAGTGTCATGTATAGAAATTATATTATAAGCATTACCGGTACTATGAAATAATCAGCAGACATACAGAGAATTTTGGTTTGTAGCTAGAGATAGTGGTATAACCCCCAACCACTGGTTAAACTCTAGTATTTAAGTTGTAGGATGGACCTTTAAGCTTGTTATCAGTATGGAAGGTTATCAACCTTCATTCAACCTAAATAGAAGTGAATATCTTGGGTTAAGAATCTCCTTTAAATGGGCACATTTACCATCCATTTGACATGATCCAAAGTATACATGTATATACAAATTTTGATCTGTAATTATATGAATGGATTGTGTGATATCCATGGAGTACTTTTAAAGATTATTTACATAAGCTTAATATATTCATGATGCAAATCATCATGTATATCCCTTCTATTTAAAAAGTATGATTGAATAAAGCTGAATTTTATAAAAAAGAATACCGTTTTCATTAACCAGATTGCTTTCATCACCAAAATTTACTTTTTATTAACCAAGATCAGTTATCATTATAAAAGACAGATTTTTGGAAGAATTTGTCAATTTGAAGTTGAGGATATTACTACCGGTAGTCAGCGTTCAATCTGACGGTATTGTAAGAACGACGTGGTTAGACCCTAATGTAGTGGCTAAAACAACAAAATTTAAACTGCCAATCAAAATGAAATTTGGGTTTAATTTTAATAAGACAGAGAATATTTCATGAATGAAATGATTACTATATATATAATAAAATATGAATCAACATGGTCAAATTTTTTTTATTTTTCAGGGTATATGGACAATGTCCACAAGAAAAATGATCATGTAGTTTTAGTTCATTGTCCAGAATATCATACTGTTGTCCAGTCTCGTATGTATTACTTTCTTATCTACGTTGTAATATTACATTACTACTTTATTACTGATTTTCAAATTCAGTTATTGTTTCTTGAGAATGTGAAAAGGATTGTAAAATAAATTTTTAATCGTTATATTTGCTAAATCAAGACGCAAAATAATAGCTTAAGTTGTATAATTTTGATCACAACATATGGGTTTTAAGTGCCCCTGCTGCACTCTTTTACTGTTGGAAAAGATAGCCAGAATTGAGAATTTCATTCTGACTGTTATGTTTTTAGCTATGGTAATGACTGATATAACTGTAGTGACTGATTTATTACAAGAGGAAGAAAAGAAAACAAAGCAGTTTTTAGAAACTCTAGGAAATAAACTTAAACAAGCTGGAGTAAGTATAAATTATTAGCTCTTAACTCATTCTCAAAAAAGAGGCTACAACTCTTCAATTTTGATGGCATTTTTGCTCCAACTGATTTAGATACAATATTTTGTGTTTTATAGATTGGTGGTAATATTTATACGATAGTGTGTATATTATAGGTGGTAATATTTATACAATATTTTGTGTTTTATAGATACAATGATACATACAATATTTTGTGTTTTATAGATTGGTGGTAATATTTATATAATATTTGGTATATTATAGGTTGTAATATTTATACAATATTTTGTGTTTTATAGATACAATGATACATACAATATTTTGTGTTTTATAGATTGATGCTAATATTTATATAATATTGTGTATATTATAGATTGATGGTAATATTTATACAATATTGTGTATGTTATAGATTAGTAGTTATATTTATACAATATTTGGTATTTTAGATATATTTATATAATATTTGGTATATTATATATATTTATATAATATTTGGTATATTATAGATTGGTGGTAAAGTAAAGAGTGTTGGAGGTAGTCCAGGTGAAGTTTTAATAAAAGTCGCTGAAGAAGAGAAAGCAGGTCTTATAGTTACTGGTTCTCGTGGTATGGGGACTCTACGTCGTACCTTTGTTGGTAGTGTTAGTGATTATATTATACATCACTCACATGTTCCAGTTTTAGTTTGTCGTCATAAAGATCACCATAAAGACCATGGTCATCAAAAACATTAACATTTAAATAAATGCTATTCACACTGTAACACGCAAATGTGCATTAATTTTGTTTGTGTGTGTGAACTGTGCTTATTTGATGGATAAGAATTTGAATTAATTTCTAGCACTTAAACTTTATTAAAAAATAATTTAATCTTTATATATTGCTTTTGAATGATTCATTGATGTCCAGTCCAGAATGTATTATCATCAACTAGCATTGTTCTGAAAGAAAAAGCAAGGATGTTAACTACATAGCGCTGTTACATACTGGTATCTGTTAATCTGTATTTGAATGCCTTTTCCTAATTTATATATTTAGTATATAGTACTAATGGTTGGTAAATAGAGATTATTTAACCCATTGTCATAGTACCATTTAAAACCCTTTAGAATTCCTTAAGATATTTAATATTTTATGTTATAGCCATATATGCTTTTTAGATTCTATAGTTTGATAGCTAGTCAGGCTTTATCTCAATTTTACAGGTCCAAGTTACTACATAGTTTTTGTTTTCAAGATAATTTATGGACTACCCAATATCACAAATCATAATTTGTCAAAGATTTCCATGCTAAAAGTTGTTATCTAGCCTGACCTGTTATTAAAATATAGAAATGTTTAAAATTGTTGATATTAATTGAATTCAAGTATTAATCTGTTATATGAATGATTGTTTCAATATTTTATATTATAAAATGTCATTCCATGTAACAATTTTTTTTTTTATGACTCATTTGCATAAATACTGTTAGCCAATATCATCCAAATTCAAAATGAAAAACGCTGCTCAGTTAGATCCAGTATATCTACAGGATAATTTTCAGTTCATTGTCAGTACATAGGACTTCATAGCTACCAATGTGCTCAAATCTCCCTGAATTTGTGGTGCATTGTATCAACAGTAACAAATAAAAACTTGAAATATTGAAAATAGTTTAATGTGAAAATAGAAATATTAATCATAATAGAATCACAAGGCAAATAAATGATAGAATAAATATTACAATATAATTAAAGATATTGCTTGCTCTTCATATATATATTAAACAAATTTCTTCCAAGAAGTATGAATATTAACAGTGATGACTGTTGATTCGACTCGAAACTTACCATTGTTTTGACAATTCATTTATTAAGATTATATTTCACGATAAAAAATTTGAAAAGGCCTTCTATTAACTACACTCACATTGAAATAGTCATCATTTACCCTGATAAGAACTATTTTGAGCAAATTTATAATTAATGAATTCATCTACCAGAAAACTGATAACTTATACACTAATATATATATTGTAAAAACATTCAAAATAAAAAAATATATTAGTTGAAATATAGTTATGTTATTGTTTCAAGAAAATGGCTATTTTTACAATGATTAATTGGTTAGTACACGTAATATATAATTTAAACTATTATTAAACATACAAAAATAAAACTTTTATGCTTTCAGCAGTCTATATTTATTAATGGTCTGGCCAACAAGTAGAACAATTTTAAAAACTTCTGGTTTGCTTTTAATTATTATAAGTAATATAAAAATATAGCAAGCATGGTAAAGAAACAGTAAACATTACAAAAATAAATAGAAACTCTAAATGAGATTCATTAGGCAAAACATTTTTGTATAATTCAAAATAATAAAATATTTCCCAGGGATAGATACTTTTATCATTTTCAAAGTTTCAATATTGCCTTGAATGTGATTCTTGTCCTGTATCTATTCCTAAGATATGTTTTTAAATGTGCTGTACATTTGCATATTAGGTGTGGTTACTCCAGGTGCAAAAGTATACATGTATTGTATAAGTATTAAACAAACATATAAAATATAATGATGTCTATAGACGTGTTTACACTGCCATAAAAAAGTAACTTATACGTTTTAAGTGCTACAATTTTTTTTTTCATTTTTAAGTTATTTTAATAAAAAGCTTTCCATATAAATAATGAAAAAAAAAAAGAATTTATGAGATAAATAGACAAATTATAAAATATTAATTCAAGCTTGAAGAAGTATTATTATTACAGGCTTCTGAACCATGAAACCTGGTGTAAGCTTTTAACCAAATTTGACCAGACTTTTTCAGTGACCTGCAATATATTCAAATAGAAGAGTTAATATGTAATTTGATTCCATGCTTTAAATTCAGTGTATTGTTGTCAGAAACATAATATAGTAATCCAATCTAAATAATTATGGTAAATTTGAGAAAGTAACCACAACTCAATTGCCGCCATTGTAGATGATATCACACAATAATACTATAAGTATTGATTCTATGTTAACATGACTAAAGCTTACCTGACAATGTCTTTGAACGATTTTAATAATGGTTTCACTTCATAACTCAAATTATATTTAGCACATAATGACTTCACTAATGGCTGGATTTTATATAAATTATGTCTCGGCATTGTTGGGAACAAACTGAAAATAAAAGGTGATGGTACTACACTTTGCTAGAAAAAAACTATTTTTAACTCTACTGTGATATATGGCATAGTAACTATTTAATGCATTAAGTATTGTAAGTAAGCTTAGTCTATGTAGTGCATTTGTCAGTAAACTTTGGCTAATCTAAAGCTTTGTGAGAAAGTTTACTAAAACTGATTAGGCTAATCATCTTTATCGTCCCAAGGTGGTTAGGCGATCAAAACACTATTAGAAGAAGAGTTGTCTATTCTTGCCCATTCACCTCATTGTTTCCTCTCTTGTACTGCATTTTCTAATTTCTAATTCTAGTTTTACAACTAACTTACAAATAATATACAAATAAAAACTCTTACTGATGTTCTATTTGAAAATCTAAATGTCCAGTAAACCAGTCATTAAAAGCTGATTTTTCTACATTACATGTAGCATTTAATTGTAGTCTGAGCCATGGTTTAGCATCATCCTCTTCAATATTCATAGGTATATGATTAGATTGACTGACCCAGGTAAACCAACTACTTTCAAATACCCTATAATTATATAATATATAGTTTAATGAAATACCATTACACATTTCATATTAACCTGTATTTACATATACTAGAAATATAAAATAAATTAGATGTGAATTGTAAGAGATTATAATGCTTTACCTCATAATAAGTTGAAAAACAAGAGCTGAAGTAAAACCTAATAAACCACCATATAGATACCAATATCTAGTCCAATAACAAATAGTGAAGAAAAAATCCTGAAATAAACAATGCTCATTTGATCCCGGTAAATAGAGACACACTTTACATGAAAAATAAAGGTCTACATGTACGTTTCACTTATCTGATCCTAATATAAGACAAACAAAAATATGCAACATCATGTGCAATGAGGGATAATCCGTCAAGACAACAACATGAGTCAACTGTTTCTGATAATCTTGTTGCTGGGTATGTAACATGCAAGCAGTAGAAAGGGCCTCAGTTTCATGGAATATGAAACCATACCTAAGTTTGAAATGAGTAAGAGTCTAACTTGTTGGGTCACAATGGTTTCAAAAAATAGTTTAACATTCAAAATATCAGTCAAATATACTCACAAGATATTCTCTTCGTGTAAAAATATGTCGATTCAAGGCATACAAAAAATAAACAGGAAATAAAAATGGTGGTCCAACTGAAATGATAATTACATGTGATAATGTTGCTTTCTATCATCAGAGAAAACGTTTTTTTCATGTTTGCAAATACACCAATATGTATCACTGTAGCCAATGCCACTAATGATTTAGTATAGCAGATTTTATTTCACAGAAATAATAACCTTTACATAAAGTTTTTTCATAATGCTATTTTCAAAGATCAACCAATAAAAAAAAATAACATCAGTCTTTTAAAAATAATCTACCACATTTCAAAATGTGAGATAAGGCACTAAACTGTTACCCTATGGCATGAATAGTCGTATATCAGGACACATGTTGGCTGCAAAATTAAATGAATGTGCCCAGATACATGACGTCAAGTTACATCACATAGCGACCAATGGCATCTTTACGAAAGAATTAGCTTTAATTCAATGGAAAAACATCATAGCAAATGTATATATTTACTCCTAGCTTTGATACATGATGTTTTAAGTTATAAAATATGTTCTGTTAAAAGAACTCATCATGGCTCATAACCTTGTTTAATAAATCAACAGACTACTTACTAACAAGAAAATATCTATGTTGCCAATTGTATGGCATGCTGTCTTTTTTCTTTTCTGCTACCTATAAAAATAGAAATCTTATTGTAGTTGACAACAAAACTGTTTGTCTTAAAACAAGTTATTTAGGAACATCAATCTTAGTACAGGTCAACATAACTCTAACTCCAGTTAATAACTATTACTTGTAGTTAATGCATCGGAGAAGATGCTTGAGCCCAAATCCACAAGTCACAGTATCAAATGTGTATTTATCTATTATATAAATGAAATTGTAGTTTTTAAAAAGCCTGTCTTTACAAAGATCATGTAAATTATATAAAATTTGTTAATTAAACATATTTAAATTACCTTGACAGGCATAACATCACCAACAACAAAAAGAGCATCTAACCTAGTATCGGGATCTTTATCTAACTATTAATAAATAATATAACATTAACTAGGATAATAGTCATAATCAAATTATTAACCCTTTGAACCCTGATGTTATTTTGGCTAAAAGGTCATATACCCTGAACTCAAAGCAATATTTCTTAAAGTACATTACGTTAACGTTATATGACGTCACTTTACAACGGCTTGTCGGGTATATATCACATAAGATTGAGCCAGTATACCGACTTTTAGGGTTGAAAGGATTAACATAGTCAGGTGTACTGTCATGTTTTTTCAGTCTTTTATAAGGAGGGCATGTTATATTTCAATATCAAATAAGAGTAATCACCAAGAGTCGTTCTTGGTTAAATTACGAACATTCTCAAATCTTTATAGATTTCATGAAAATCAAACAATATGGTCCAATCCTTCATGAAGAAATATTAATCTCAACAAAAACTATCTTTACTTACCACATTAGGTTTAGCATGATGTTGAAAGTGCATATGATTCCACCATTTAGCTGATGCTCCCTGGAAACACAAATATCTTAATTTATCAAAAATATAATTCCCATATAAAACCATATGCCCACATGTACACAAAAGCAAATGTCATGACTGCATTATAGTCCTGATATACTGAAAATGTATTGGGTTAGTTGGATGTTCTTGCACGCTCATGAGATGATGACATGGTAAATTGTGTTGGATGTGTCATGGACATTGTTATCAAAGAGGTTAATAATAATGTTATATATTCCTAGGGCTTTCAAATATATTAGCTTGTCTGACGTATGTGAACAAAATAAAAAGTTAAAATACACAAAGATTACCTTCATAAAACCTAAGAATATTCTTTCCAGAAACGAATCAATTTTATATTTTGTACCAAAAACTGATGTATGACCAAAATCATGAGCCAGGAATGCTGATTGAATCTGAAACAAAAAAATAATCTTATAATAGTCTGTAATAATATTTTGTTTTGTCTGTCTACAGATATTTCTAACTTAGGCAAACAATATATAAGACAAAATCAGCAAAGATGCAATATGGAATGCTAATTTTTCATAACATTGCTTGTACTTTGTAAAAATATATCTCTTAAATAAAGACTTATTCTCAACTTGATAATAACTAATATACTTACCTGTACTATAATTGATAAAGCTAAAGAAATAATAAAAGGCATCCATCCAGTACCAAAATAACGTAATATAAAATAGGCCATAACATCTAAAGCTATTACATGAAACATATTTAAGCCATAAAAAAAGTAACTTGGTTTAAACATCTCCTGAAATAGAATAAGGAGGTTTGACAATTTCCGAAGTAAATGAGAAAAAAAACATATTAAATAAAAATTGTGTACAAAATGAATCAAAGATATAGATTTCAGCCTTTAATAAGTATAAAGATAACAAAGAAAACCAATTCATGGCACAACTAAGTTAATTTTATCAGTCTTAGGATCTTAAATGTGCAAAGGTTGAATCATACCAACCTATTATTTTCTAACATCCCATGTATTGGATCATAAAAATTAAAAACGTACTATGCAGAAATTAAATCTTGGTAAGTTGTAATGCAAGGTAACATATCATATATAGTTCTCAAACTTGGTCAAGAAGATATATTCATCAAAGATGTAAAAAGTAAATTCAATAAACCCATAAAACTTCTACATAAAACAAATGGTTATTATTGAAAAATGCTTAAAAAAATTGTGTTTTTCAATTATTAAATTCAAGGTAGTTTTCTGGGTTTATCAGATTATACAAGTAATCAGTTGTACCGGTATTTACAAGATAAAAAAAAAAAAGTTGTACCGGTATGTATATGAAACCTAATGAATCTATATACTTTTATTGACAAAGTTTGAGATTTTTTGATCATTGTTAGAGGTGGTTAGAGGCTAATTTAATCACCTTTCACAACTTAATTTAAAGAAATTAAGCTTCCATGTGCTAATCTATAATCATAAATGATTAATTGAATCAAATAGGATTATCCTACACAATCAAATAATCCTATTTATCTGATTATCTCTCTGGATTTTTTATACATCATTTATTGTACTTGTAGCTAATATTATGGTTGTAACCCCAAGAAGAGCAAAGTTAATAATCTTTTTGATCTAACTATATAATTGAACTTACAAGTTTATGGACGGTTTCCCTGAGTTGTTGAAAGTCCTGGTCAATATTTGAGATCTGTTTTTCTCCCTGTATTAAACTGCCTTTATGAATTGCTTTCAGAAATTTACTGGGAATGGTGATATCACTATGAAAAGCATGAAATGCTTGCTGGAAAAAGAGTTACATGCTAAATAAAAATTTCAATCAAAAGAAGTTTTAAGAAAAAAAGAAATGAGAGTGAACTGAATGATCTTATAATTTATAATAGCGGTAACTAAAAATGACAGATTTTGTCACACACAGTATCATGAATTTGTCATAATATACTTAATAAAAATAAAACACATTAATAACAAACAGTTTATTTTTATTCTAAAATACATTAATTCATACAATTGTCCCAATCATTTCTATATCATATATTTTTTATAAATTAAGTATTATCAGTTTATACCATAGTTATGTTTATTTTATTATCAAATCAATTTGGCATTATTCTGTCGAAGATAATTTTCTAAACTTTGTATGTGTATTGGGGACACCGATAACATAAATTTACACCATTCAAATTTCAATTCTGCCGTCTGTGGTTCTTGCAATTCCCCTAAAACTAACATGATTTATGACGTCACTGACAGTGATCTACCGGAAGCAGATCAGTGATGTGATAAAACACGTTAGTTTTAGTGGAATTGCAAGAACCACAGATATTGGTATGTCGCAAATTGATGCTACAAGTGTCCCTGATCCACATACAAAGTTTAGAAATACTCTTTACAATCCCTTTAATTCCCATCAATATGACATTAATCATTAAAATATTAATCAATTTTCAAAATGTATGATGATGGAAGTCATTGCAGTAGGTAATAACATTTATAGACTAGTTCATTGATTTATCACCATGATTATATTAATGAACAATTTATTATTGAAATTAAATCATCAATATAATATGTTGATGTTATAGTCAAATATCATAAAGTGTCCCCGATACACATCCAAAGTTTAGAAAACCTCTTTACAACCCCTTTCAGCCCTTAAGTTTATACTATCAAAATTATTATTTACATAAGAAAATGATGGATACTTACGGTTGCATCTTGTCCAGCATAATGACTTATAACTCTACTTCCACCGGGATGTTTTTTACTCCATTGAGTAATATCATATACCTCACCATCAATAACAAACCATTTATCATCTCGTTTATTATGAGATTCTACATCCTTCCATGTATATAGATTCATCCCTTTCTTTATACCATTCTCCATCTTACTGTGTAAGCCTACTATACCTGTAACATACACAAACTCTAACCTGACTAAAAGCTTTTATGTTTAAAGCGATACTACTTCTTAGAATGAACAAAAAAATTAAATATTCGAACTTGGTCAATAGGAGTATATATTCATCAGGGAACAGACCTAGTGGCATAACAGAAAACAGATTACCTAAATAATCTGATAAATCCAGAAAACTATGTTTAAATACAATAATTGATAAATGTCTTAATCCAATTTAAGGCATTTATCAATAATAATCTGTAATTGTATGGAAAATTACATAGTTTTATGGGTTTATTTGATTCTGTTTGTATACTTTGGACACTGTTGATGAATATATACTCTTATTGACCAAGTTTGAGAACTTATTTTTTTTGTTCATTCTAAGACGCAGTATCGCTTTAAGAAATGAACTTCGAAAATTACTGTAAACCCATTTGTTAAAGTTAACTCAAAACCAATTCAGACAGTGTTTCAAAACTTTTGCATTGAAAGTATCTGAATTTTCAAGTAACTTCCCATTCTTAATAAAAATTTATGAGAATGACGAAGAAAGGAAATGAATATGTCTTTTATATTCAGGTATTCAGAAAACAACCAAGGTCATGTGCAATAAAGATCATATTTAAAAACGGATCACAAGACTAATTAGTATGCCCAGTTGTACACAGACTTGTTGTTGGGTCAATTTTATTTCAGGGATCTCCCATTCAAAATGTGGTTTTATTTTACAAATACATGTTGAAAAGCTTGTACAGGTATTTCATTTTGTTCTATGTATAAGTTTATGCCTTTTGTAAGTATGCCTATTGGGAACAAAATCAATAGGCTACCGGTAATAAAATAAGTCTATTGCTTGATTTGATAAGCATTATAGTTCTTATGTCTACTTTGTGGTATTTTTCACACCAAGTTTCATCAAAATCCATCAAGAAACCAGCTCTCTAGGCCTATCGTGTACACAACATATTTTCAAAAGCAAGGGCAACAAATATTTTTCTGATTTGGCCGATTTTAAATAGGTTTCTTCCTTGGGTGATAACAGACACTCACAACAAGTTTCATCAAAATCCATCAAGAAACCAGCTCTCAACAGACAGACAGACAGACAGACAGACAGACAGACATGGCGACTACATTAATGTGTTTTGTAGGGTGTAGGATGGAGAAAACAAGGTTTGAAAAGCGGGGAAACCACTAGGCCTACATTTTGGCTTATTATAAAACTTTATATGCCAATCCTGCTTAGTGTTGGCAACAAGTTGTCATATCAATGACAATGTTGTGAAATAGGTAGTTGGTATAAGTATAGGGCCTAATCATATTTTAAAATTATAGATACCGGTACCACATTCAAGGTCCAGTAACCTTGTTCTGCTGTAAACAAATTATATAACCAAAATCATCGATACATACACTGTCTATAGGCTATAGGCGTAGTCACTACCGCAGGCCTACAAAAAAGTGCTTCTGTAATCTAGTTCTTGATCTCGCAAGTTTAGCATTTATTACAATTATGGATGATATATCAGATTGCAAAACATAAGTGATTATTACCTTCTCTACCTGTCCGTATTTCCCGACTGGCAGTCACACCGGTTTTTCACACTGTTATTGTCAGTATTGAATGTTGTGATATGGACGAGTAGTAGAAGGCAACGGGTGACTTTTTACTACCGAACTTAAGCTAACACCGCCGAACATTTTCTAAGTAGGCATACTACTGATTAAGCTATCATTCTAACTTTGTGCATAGGATGTATGCGTAAAATACATATTCAATTTGATAGAAAAATAACATAATTGATATGAATGTTAAAATACCAAAATAAAGCAAAAATATCAAAGGGTAGACTAAATACCGTAAAAAGGCGTAATCAGAGCATACATGACAAGTGGTCTTCTGATAAAATTTATATTGTATGGTGGCCTTCTTAAAGGACATTTATAATATATATATATATATTTCTTATATATTTATTTTATGTATTATATAACATAACATATTAATTTTTGTAAAGTGTAAAATCATTCCTGGTTTTGTCATAAAGATTAATGTCCAAAAAATAAATCTAATAAGTTTATCAATAGAGCTGATTTTCAAATTTGCTAACCATAAAATTCAGTTGTTACCAGGCTTTCTGATGAAACTTTAAATTTGTATAAACAGGCATTGTGTTAATAATAACTTTGTCTACATAATCATAGAAATATCACCAATATTTAATTCTGAGACTAGGTGAGATGAAACTTTTGACACATTTCATCACCAAAATAGCTCCATATTGCTTTTAAGTTGTAAAAGCACCCAAAGGGTTTTAAACTGCTCGAGTTAAGTAACTCTTGCTGTCAGTTAACTCATAACACAAACCAAAGGGTTGTGGTCCTAATTTTGTACCAAGTGCCACGCTAACGGGGGTTCAAGAGGGCATTTGACCCCACAGCTCAGTTTGTACCCCCACTTTGATGGTAGGAAATTTCAAAGTACGACTTTTACACGCCCAAATATGTGTCATAGAATACATTCTATTTTTCAATTTTTCTTATGGGGGGATCCTTATAAGAGACTATGTCTTTTAGCTCTGCCATATACTGAATCTCAATCTTGCCGGACAATTGTCCCACTCCCCTCCCATTTATCATTCTGCTATATATTTGCACACCAGGAGGATGGTGTCGCTACTGCTTTATACTCTATTTAACCTGTGACCAACGTTATCATCTCTGTTGTAATTAATTAGACTCATATTTATAACAATACACACACAAAAAAAATATTTATTAAATTAGCAAAACAATAATAAATCAATCAAACTCACAAAATAGTGAAATACATGTTAAGTGGGTTAATCACAACTGTGTGTGGATGTTATTACAACATGATAAATATCACTTGACCATCACCTTATTGCCCAATGTATTTATGTGTGAATATCTATATAAATGAAACTGGAATATGAAATATGAAAAAAGTCTGCTAATACCAATACACAAATCAAATATTCTCTATCAGCATTTCTCATCTTGTCTGACCAATCCTTTAAATTTGCCAGTGTTCAAAGGATATTCTAAAGCTTTATACATTAGCTGTTTCTGAACAGTGATAACAGTCAGCTTTAATGCTTTCAAAAGTGTATCCGGTTTGACTTTCTTTACCAATATGCACAAGCATTACACATTTCAAGAAAATCTTATTGAAACTGGCAGTCTGAGATAGAAATTACGTTGGTACTGTCTCAAATTCTGATAATGAAACCTCTTAATCAACCAATATGGAAATATAAAAAATAAACTTTTAAGAAATAAACAAAATGTGGCTACCATTCACAAAATCAAGCTTTTAAAATAAACATAGCTAGTAAGAGATATTACATTAAATTAATTAGTAACCAAGATATCATCTACTACCTGAAAATGTTAAAGTTGAATGTTATATTTAATACTTTATCATTTTCAATCAAAGATTATTTCTAAATTTCTGAGAACAAAGCTTTACGGTCGACTGCAGCCTGCAAATTTCACGATATCAAAGTATTTTCAATATAGGACAATTCATAATGGTAGGCTAGACCATAATCTTGTTGTTATTCTTTATTTAACCCAAAATTTACAAATTCTGCATAAATTTAGCATTGGCAATACTAAAAAATAGTTGTCAAAGTAGTGAATATAGATGAAATTCTGAGTTTCAATATATACAAATTAAATAATGGGTATCTTAAGAACCCTAATGAATATCTAAACCAAGTCATGGAATCTGATTTAAGGTTTAAATTGAAAAAGTTTACAACCATTGTCTTAAAAGTGATGGGTGATAGATATAACACCTATGTTATAAGTATTGGTTCTACTGAATATCACAAGAAATTCACATTAAGTTTTAAATTAGTTATAATAAAAAAAAACAATTCCCAAAAGCAATAATTTATATCAATTTAAATAAAGCCGAAATATAAATAACTTCTCACAAATAATAAATCCATTTTTATAATCAACAACATCTATGTCAATGTAGATCCTTTCCAATTATTTTGTTATCAATAATATAATATTTTTGCTATCTAACCATTACCAATGGATTTTATCATATATATTAGCCTTCTTAAGCTAAGATTCCATATGTGCATCATGCGGATACGTCATGTGTCATCCGTTAAAAATCCAAATGGTTGGTTTTATGGTTGCATATATGTGGTACCTGTATCCCTCAAACGATCTCCGTCATCCGTCAAAAACCAACCATTTCGATTCTTAATGCATGACGGATGACGCATGCTGTGTATATGAAATCTTAGCTTTACATGTTATATTCAAAGGCAAAATAATGGAAATATGCCAATCAATTTCTATATCATTATAAATTAAGTAACATAACATTCATCATTTTTTTAAAATTGACAATAATATGAAACAAAACATTACAATCTAAAAGAATTCCTGAAAATCAACCAAAAAAATTTGTGAATTAGGGACAAAAAGACAATTAAATAAAAATAGGAAACTATCAATCACTAGTAGAAAAAGCTGAGTATAAATCTACAAAAACAAATATTATTGATGTGCTTGGACTTGTTACTTCAAATTTTGGTCCGAAATTTACCTGCTTCAGTCTCTGATAGATAACTTTGACAAATTTCAGATAGACAATATAAAGATGAAATTTGATTAATATCATTCACCTTGTTTTTTGCATATATTTATAATTATTACAAGGTGTTCAAGAAATAGTAAAATTATTCAATTTCTAAATGTAGTAGTTGAGTGATCATCAAATAATATCTATCAGAAACTATAAATAGATAAGTTTTGAACCAGCTAAATATCTACAGAACAATGTCAATGAACATTTCCTACAACAACTGAGTTGGATAGTCTATCAAACTCTGATTTCCTAGCACTTCAAAAAGGCAATGTCTTTGACTACCACCACTGGCTAAGTGCAGACTGGACACCAAGCCTTTTTGAAATATATACAGACAGTTATATAGACTAATAGAAAGAAACTGTGTTTATCACAGATAAAAAATTAGTTGAGTACCAATATTTATATACATCTATATATCTGTACCAATAATAACTTATAGGAATGATCTTGTTTCTTTCTTATCACATCAATTTAACAAATCCTACAATGAGAATAAAAACAATTATCAACTCCACAGTGAAAGAAGTGATCTTCCAAATTTAGTTAAGTGTCTTCAAGGTTCAAACGTTGGTCAACAAACACTCTACTGATAATATGGAACTGAAAACTGTTGTGAATGAGATTTTTAGGAAGACCCTTCAAGAGTTCTCTCTGTCAAAAATTAGGAACTAAGAGTGTACTTTGAAGCTAGGTGATTATGTTCAAGAATAAATCTATAAAAGATATTGCAGCTTTTCGTCTTTTTAGTGGCTTAAAACTCTTTGACCAAACCTCGTAGACAGTATTTAAAATGTAGATGCACAACTATAATATATTGTATTATGTCAATAAATTGACTTATTGAAATGAGATAATATTGATATACTTACATCATCAGAATCATCATGATAAGATTTAACTGTTGGTTTATTATTAGTAACATTAACATGAGATGATCCAGTAGATCTATAATTATTCTCAAATGGATTGCCGTTAGATTTAGCTGTATCTTGCTACAAAACAGATATACAAACAGAATTAGAAAATAGCGATGCCCCATCGTAATACGCCCACTTTTGTAATGGCAGCCAGGTCGTCCGGGAGGTCGACAAGAACTATCAGTAAATGAAACATCTGTCGAAAACCGTGCCATCAAGAATGTTTACAAAATTAAACGATCTTTGAGTGTTTACAACTACAAGTTAACAAGGGCAATAACCCATGAAATATTTTTCAATTCTTCTAATTTTCAATAGGGTTCATCCTTGGGTGATTATAAACAGTCAAACCAAGTTTCATCAAAATCCATCAAGAAACCAGCTCTCTATTGTGTTCACAAAGTATTTTCAAAAACAAGGGCAATAACCCACCAAATATTTTTTGATTTGTCAGATTTTCAATAGGCTTCATCCTTGGACGATTAAAAACACACAGAATAATTTTTATCAAATTCCATTGAGAAACCCGCTCTCTATTGTGTTCACAACTTTGAGAGTGTTACGGGCTATAAAACTAACACATTTTAAAGAACAAGGGCAATAACTCATAAAATATTTATCGATGTTTCTGATTTTCAATAGGGTTAATTCCAAGGTCATGACAAACACTCACACCAAGTTTCATCAAATTCCATCGAGAAACCAGCTCTCTATTGTGTTCACAACTTTGAGAGTGTTATGGGCTATAAAACTAACACGTTTTAAGGAACAAGGGAAATAACTCATAAAATATTTATCGTTGTTTCTGATTTTCAATAGGGTTAATCCGAAGGTCATGACAAACACTCACACCAAGTTTCATCAAAATCCATCAAGAAACCAGCTCTCTATTGTGTTCACAAAGTATTTTCAAAAACAAGGGCAATAACCCATCAAACATTTTTCGATTTTTCTGATTTTCAATAGGCTTCTTCTTTGGATGATTATAAACACTCACAGCAAGTTTTATCAAAATCCATTTAGAAACCAGCTCTCTATTTTGTTCACAACTTTGAGAGTGTTACGGGCTATAAAATTAACACGTTTTAAAGAACAAGGGCAATAACTCATAAAATATTTATCGATGTTTCTGATTTTCAATAGGGTTAATCCCAAGGTCATGACAAACACTCACACCAAGTTTCATCAAAATCCATCAAGAAACCAGCTCTCTATCGTGTTCACAAAGTATTTTCAAATACAAGGGCAATAACCCATCAAATATTTTACGATTTTTCTGATTTTCAATAGGCTTCTTCCTTGGATAATTATAAACACTCACAGCAAGTTTTATCAAAATCCATTAAGAAACCAGCTCTCTATTGTGTTCACAACTTTGAGAGTGTTACGGGCTATAAAATTAACACGTTTTAAGGAACAAGGGCAATAACTCATAAAAATATTTATCGATGTTTCTGATTTTCAATAGGGTTCATCCCAAGGTCATGACAAACACTCACACCAAGTTTCATCAAAATCCATCAAGAAACCAGCTCTCTATCGTGTTCACAAAGTATTTTCAAAAACAAGGGCAATAACCCATCAAATATTTTTCGATTTTTCTGATTTTCAATAGGCTTCTTCCTTGGATGATTATAAACACTCACAGCAAGTTTTATCAAAATCCATCAAGAAACCAGCTCTCTATCGTGTTCACAACAATTGTGGACAGACAGACAGACGGACAGACAGACAGACAGACAGACAGACAGACAGACAGGGGCGACTACAATATACGCCCACATTTATGTGTGGGCGTATAAAAACTAATTAAACAATCCTTTTACATTTAAAAACATAGAACACAGAAACAAGCAGTTACTACACAATACGTGTGTAGTGCGTATTATGAAGGTCCTAATTTTCTGCACCTTTTTGAGCTAATGTAGATGGGAAACGCAATGCATTGTACCATCTGTTAAATTAAGCTAGGATAAGATCATTAGCCTACAACTTTTCAATTTTTAACTGTTCAATTAAGTTGCTTTGGGTCAATTCCAGCTGGAATTGTACTTACCATGCGATTGTGCATTATTGTAATACATGAGTAGATTACTAGAGAGAAAAATGTAGACAAAGTTCATGTGTTTAATAATATTATACTGTCACAATCCTATAATTACAAAATATTTCATATAACTAACCTCTTCATCAGAGTCATCATTATATAATGAAGCATTATTAGTTAATACTCCTTCTAAATTAGCATCAAAATCTTGATTTTCACCTTGATTCTGGGCCAATAGTGAATAACGATACACAACTTTACTGAAATATATATTAAGTAACTATTAATATGAAGACAAACACTTGTGCTAAAGGTAATAATTAATATTTGAAGAAGTCCAGAACATGTTCCACAAAAAATGAATATAAAATGACAGAAAAGGAAATAGAAAGAGTAAATTTTGAAAGGGACAGAATTGGGTTAAAAACTCCTACTGAAGGGAATGTAAACAGGTTATTAGCATGTACTGATTTATTTTATTCGGAGCACTTATAAAATATCATGTCTGATCCAAGTTCATACACAATATCAATGAGAAGAAAATTAAATACTTACTGTTTGCGTAAAAGATAAACTTTATATAAAAAGAAAGATGCTACGGTAACCACGGAAATTAAAACTATAACTACTATCACAGTAACTATTGTAGAATGAGCACCCTATAATATTAAATATTATATTTAGTTTATAATTATCACATATAAAATGTTGTAATGACTAATGATAAGATAATCACATAATACAAGTAATAAGTTGACATTTGCTCCATGTATTCTTATAGTATAGATAACTATGTTATTCACTGTTAAGATATTGCTAAATGCATATATTACACAGGTATTATAACATAAAATGATAAAAAATTATCTTATTCAATATTCATATAGTTCCTTAGTAGGCGAATATCATTTTGAATAATATTGCAAAGACTACATTTACTAGTGAAAAGTAGAATTGTGTTCAAGCTTATAAAAACAGAATTTGTCCTGTCTTCCAACATTCAACTATACATTATATTTTCTTAATACTTCTTCAAAAACCTTCAAATTTTCATTTCAATCTTTTCATTACTTACGGAATTAACAGTATTTTTCTGAGGATCTGTTTCTGCAGATTGTGAATCAGCCTTTAACTCATCTTTCAATACTTCCTCTTTAGTTCCTGCATCACATTTTGCTTTCATGTCAACATGCTCATCTGTAGGTTGAAATCCACCAACACAAACATCTCCTGGTATTTTACGATATCTAGAGACAAATCCAAATATTACTCATTATTCAAAACAAATTGTCATCTTGTGGTCTGATATACTTTATTCTTAACAAGAGTTGTGTGCCCATAATGTCATGAAAATATCTTTTAACTTGTGGCCTAAAAAATCTGTTCTATATCTGTAAGAGCAAACAGACAAATATGGGTGATGAAAATATTAAAATGATATCCTACCCATTAGTAATGAGTTTTATAATCTCTCCTTTTTCACAAACATCCAG
Organism: Lottia scabra; assembly: GCA_029955415.1. NCBI lineage: Eukaryota > Metazoa > Mollusca > Gastropoda > Lottiidae > Lottia > Lottia scabra. Next base: position 6,492,785 of record JARJEI010000013.1, on the reverse strand, counting down.
CTCTCTACTTCTAAAATTAGGATCTAATTGGCATAGATCACTTCCAGCTGGACGTTTAAAAGCAAATTCACTGAAATATAAAAACAGAAATACAACGAGAATCAGATGACAGAACTGAGCAAAGATATTTTTATTATCAAACAGTTTGAATAGTCCTATATTGAATGGTAAAATCCTGCAAAAAAATTAAACCTTGCAAGGTGCCTGGCAATTCCTGTTAATGGCACAAAATTCAATACTGTATAGTGGATATTTGTCTTGACGAAAACAATGGCTTGGAACAAACAAACGAAACATAAAAGACTGACAGGGAGCAAGGGATTTAGATTCACCAGAATGTCTAAAAAGATTGTCACATATAATACAATGTAAACTGAGTAAAAAATCAGTTTAGATTCTTACCATTCATAATCTTCTCTTGTACAAGTACATTTCTGACTATTTTTTATTGGTTTATAGTAGTAAGTATTGTGACACCTAAAATATTACAAGAAAATAAAAAAATAGTAAAATATACATGTTGTTGATTCTGTCTGTAAAATAATCTGGTTTTTCCCAATTTTAACTAATTGGAGATCAAGTTTCACCTTCATTTGACAAGTTCGAAACCAATTTTTTTATTACCTAAGACACAAATTGAGCTAAAAATAGTGGATGAACTTACCAAGCATCTGGTTTTAATTTTTTGAAACTTTGTTTTTGACCCAATAAACAACCGTCTACACCAGCATTTTCATTTTTTCTCAGAGATTCATGAGCTTTCCATTCAACATAATCTCCAGACTTACCTGTAAATATATAACATACAATAATCTATGTATTTCTACTATTTATAGCATCATGGTAATTTATAAACATTTATAGCATTAACATCACTAAATCTAAGATTGACTATTTATTGTCTAACCGGTACAAGACTATAAGAATGTAAATTATCATCATTTAATAAGATACTATATTTATTTAGAATGAATCTTTACAGGATAGACAAGCCAAATTATCTGTTCTGTTTCCATTTCTTGAAACATACTTTCATAGAATAGATTGAAAGAAATGGCACACAAAAGGATCCAACATTATTACTGCATAAAAACACACTCTGAACCTCACTAGAAAACAAGTAAGCATACAGATGTTCAGTAAAGCCATATCTGTACTTACATTCATCTGTAATAACATCCCTAAAATCAATTACAAATACTGTCCATTTATGTGTTTGTTTATGATATCCCCAAATTGAGCAGGTCATACTCTTTCCTCCTGGTTCTGTTAACAAACCAGTTAAATTGATATCATCATCAGTAAATTCATACTCGTGCCAGCATCGACCTTCATCGGTAGAAAATTTCACTGTTTTGGGTGAATTGGTAGACAAAGACATAGCTACTATCAGACCACCAGAATTAGCTATCTGATAAGAGTGAGGACCATCTAATACCTATAAAAAGAACAATTTTCTATATGAGATTTCTCTCAAATTTTCTATATGTTTTCAAGTTTCGGAAAAGAAAGTATTAATTTATGTAAGAGCATTGTGTAACTTCAAATCTAAAGAAATTAATAAATAAAACTTAAAATATCACCTTTCTCCATGTATATCCTCCATTACTTGTTAAAAATACATCTGGTAAGGTAGTCTGTAACGAATCTGCCACATGACCTGCAGAAAAAAAAACACTATAACTTATAACATTAATATGTTTTGTACATGCAACAAAATTACTGATTAGCTTAGCTAAAAGATTCCAGGTTCTGAGATTAAGGTTTGACTGGTAAAACTGATAGTGAACATATCCCTTTAAGTACACTCTTCTTTCATGGTTGGCTAACGATTATCTTAATCAACTTATGGTTTAATACTACTATATTGTTGTAGTAAGAAAGAAATACAGTAAATATACTTACCATGTACTAGTACAATACCCTTGGCGTCAGGAATGCTTAATGGTAACCTTGCTTTGATACCACGGGCTACACTATATTTATTGTGTATTTGTAAATAACAACCCTAAAATATTAACTTTTATAACTACCTAATTTATCATATACATATACACATAAGTTCCATGTTGTTGTAGCAATACTGGATGACATGGAAAAATGTCTAAATTAAAATTAAAACAGGACATACTGAAGCTGTACAGTTTAGAAATGTTGTAGAAATTACTAACCTGTACATTTGATTTACAAACACTATTTTCAGGAGCTTTTATCTTCTGCCATGTACCACCACGATTAAATGTTATCATTGAGTGAATAGAATCATCACTGTCTATTTGACTAGCTAGATATACACCACGAATAGATTCTACTTTATAAAAATCTGTTACTCCATGTCCAAAATTTGGATATAGATGGCGCTCTAATGATTCAGAATAAACCAGTCCTTCTGCAGCTGATGTAAATAATGTTCCATGACCAGTATCTATATAAATAAATTAATGAAATAATTTATTTTGACATAATAAAATAATATGATTAATAACACTTAAAGAAGTTTTCGACAAGACTCATCTATATAATATGCAATAAGGGTTGATTTCATATAAAAGAAACATTTTGTTTTGATTAATTAAACACTATTAATATATAAATTTACCTCCAGGATTGTCAACATGCATAAATATCAACTCTTCAGACATATCTAATACTGAATAAAACTGAAAAATAATAATATGAATTGGTGTGACTAAAAAATTATTACTATTTGAGGGAACCAAGTTCTGTGGATTGTCTTATGAATTTAACCATTTTTCCATAATCCTCCCAAAATAAATCAATATTCCATATTTTATATATTACACAAACACATGAATTGGAATTATAATGAGAAAATAAGATGGAAACATGACTTACTCTGTCACCAGTCAATGTTGGTAAAGCAGCATCAGCCCAGTTTGTACCTCCATCAGTAGAGATCTTCATAAGTTTCTTAGCATTCTACAAGTACAAAGTACATATTATCAGTGTGTTTAGCTAATGGCTCGTATATAATTTCTATAACAAGACAACTCTAATGTTGTAGTCGTCTTCTAGGTTTTCTAACCTTTTTATTTGAATGGGGGATTGGATATAACGCACGCCAAGCTGCTAAGAAGTTTCAGTCCACATATAATATAACAAGTAGTTAGCACAAATCAGTACCGAACTGCCATAGAAAACTGTGTTGAAGAAAGTAGTTAGCAAAGCGAGGATAAAAATTTATCAACAAATGCCACCATCGGGTAAGGGAGATAACATCTTGTTGAAGATTCCTAGTTGTTCGGAGTGTGTCATGTCCAGTGAAGTCTTTCTGAAATAACAGGAACCACAGGCACACAGTGGGAATTTTGAATGTACCAAATAGAAGTTAAATAAAAAGGCTAGAAAACCTCATTCCCTTTAAACTCGTATCCTATAATATGTAAAGAAAACAAAAAATTCTCTTCTTTTCTAAATGCAACACAAAACTTCAAAATAAAAAACATGTACCTGTTCTACATGATCAGCTTCAAAAACAGAGGCATAGAGAAATTTCCCTTGGATACCAAATGATGCTACTCTTTGTAAAATCTGTGACATGGCATCACCAGTAGTTTCATGACGGCATAATACATATTCTCTTTGATATTTATTTCCTAAAAAAAAAAAAAAATAAGCTTACCATTACATTTCTCTGTATTTTTCTCTGATATGTCATGATAGTTTAAGATGTATGTAGAGAAATCAATACATGTAACACAAAATTCTCTGGGTTACTAATAATCAATCTATATCTAAAGACACGTAAGGTAACATGGGGTTACGTAGTCACTTAACATCTTTTTATCATCTAGAGTCTAGAGTGTAGTATATTCCAGGGCTGTTGATTTATTTTTTTACCAATCGGACATTTTTCAACGTCACGTGAAGTCTCAGACTCAATTTGACAACAGTTCCAATAAATATTTTTCAAGTAGAATATCATTTATATATTGACATGGGAGTTGACTATAGGCCAAATATGTCCATTAAAAGTGCCAGTTTGCCACCATTTCGAGTCATATATAATATTGACAATATCAGAGTAGCAAAATTAATTTTGTATAAAAATATTTCATCACCTCAATTTCCGTGCTCGCCATTTTTGCTTGGTCAACATTTTTTCACCCCTGCCTTTATAAAACCCTTTATTGCTTTTCCTGGTGATTGCCATCACTGACTATGAATTAGCATATCTCCTACATATTTTCCATAAGTTTCCTATCACATTGTCACATATTGAAACCTCTTTAACAGATCCCCAATTCCATAAATACATCGTTTTTTGATGTAAACAAGCAGAGTTTTAAGACTGCCATTGATTGACAGATAGAGAGATAATTTATGAATGTAACTTCAAGGGAGGTAACTGGTGAACAAAAAATACAACTTTCTAAATAGGTCAAAGTTTCAATGTCCGATTCTAATGTAAACAAATGTACCGGTAGTAGATTAATGAATTGATTATTAATTGATCACTTGTAACAGGTAATTAAGGGATTATCAGATAATTAGATTAGTATTTATGTCCTTCTATTACCCTACACTGATTGATGGCATGGTATCTTATCAGTGAGTTGTCATCAAATCTGGCCTTTTGAATAGCATGGAAAAACACGTAGTGGGTAGCCTATACTTGATGTCCGATTGACCCTTGACCCAGGCGGACATTTGAATGGGTCAGACGGACATGTCCGGAATATAGAGCCAAATCAACAGCCCTGGTATATTCCCTTTACTTTTACATCCGCAAGGCTAGGAAGTTTACTTTCATGTCAGACCCTCCAACTGGCAGCACTGAGAGGGCAAGAGGTATTACTGGTATACTAAGATCGAATTTTAGAACATCAGGTTAGCAAGAAAGCAAGCGTCAAGGCACCATCTCAGTCCCAGTAACTATGTATGTATCTATGAAGTGTAAAAGAAATCATACCCATCATTGAGTTGAGAAAATCTTGTACATTAACAATTTGTTTACCAATCATACAATAAACAGATTTTGGATAACCAGATTCTACACTACCCCTGTAATATATAGAAATAACATGAACATATACATAATATACAGTTTACACCAGTATTAGATGTAGTGGGTATTGCAATGCATTTTGTTTAACATTGTTATTTGTTTTCCTCAGACAATTTATTTCTACTATAGAGCACATAAGAAAGTTGAGTAAAATGTATAAATACTAACCACAATGCTGTATCAATATTACTATGAACACCTTGTCTTATCTCTTGCCAGTCTTTCCAGTTTTTACTTGTGACATACAACTGTAAATCAACATATAAAATCATTTACTACAACAGACTATTAGAAACGTACACAAATTATCAATCTATAGTATATCACTAAAGAAACAGCAATAATTACTAGACTATGTCAAACATATACATGTATAAACTAATGTATTTATATTCTGTCAAAGATTTCAGCTGTATTTCAAAGATCTTCATATTTCTGTTTATATTTAGAATTTGTGAGTTTATTTCATTAGCTGCTCTAGATGGTAGAAATTGAAAATAGCACAAAAATCAAGAACTTAAAAAACTATAACCCATTAATGTGCTTTCAGGTTTTGTACTATGAGAAACATACATTGGTCTTGGGTGAGACTGTTAAAATATAATCTTCATAATCGGGTGAAGAGTGGAATACTAGCTGTCCAGGTGAATCTCCTTCGGCAGCCATAATTCTCTTATTCCAGCTAGCACCACCATCTTCTGTTACATATATATAATTCTGATAGGTCAGTAAATACACCTACAAATAGATCAACAATGTATCATTTATCATCAACAAATTTCTCATATACTGTTTATACTGTTTATTACTAAACCCATTATCACTGAGACTCTATTAGGACAGAACTGGTTCTTTACTCATAATCTTGTATCTGAACAATTATTTTCAATCTTATTTTGTGATCAGTTAAATATACACATTTTCTTGAAATATAACCCCTACTTGTATATAATATATACTGTATATGTCCGTGTATAATGCACACTTTTTTACCCTGAAAAGTACTCGTCAAACAAGGGGTGCGCATTATACATGGTGAATTAAAAATATAGCTTGCCAGGCAAGGTAACATACGCCCACTGATAGCTTTGATTGTAAGTGCGAGTGTTTGTTTGAAAGAACTGTGAATGTAAACTGAATTAACACTTAAGAACACACTGTCAAGACAGTTAGACACGATATGTCCGTGAAAAATTATCGGATCATCACAAAAATCAATAGGGATCATCTTCATAATGATATTGACACACATAATCAAAATCAAAAGAATCTGTAAAGAATTAAAGCCTGTAGATAGAGCACGAGATGCACAACATAGCTAATAGAGGTTAGAGTGGTTGAAAGCAACAAGTTACTATTCAACAGAAGGCACTGGCGCAGGGTTGAAGTAGTGTTCACAAAAAATGTTATGGTTATTATGTTAAACAGTTAATTCAGAGTGTAACTATCACTCTCTTAAAAATATATAAGATTATCATAAGAATATATATTATCTGTAAGGTAATTCCTAAGTACTAGCACTGAAACTAAAAATCAATGATTAATAAATGAATTGAAATGACAAAAACAAAACGCTAAAAGGTTTGAAAATAAAGTGTCGAATGGTTGAAAAATGTACTGAAATAAATGGCAATGATTAGACAATAATGAAAGTAATATCAATGATTAATCCTGGTTGATGGGATCTAGTCTACCGTGAACAAGGATATCATTCAGATTTTTATTTTTCGAGTAAGCTATAACCAATTTTTTATAAAATATAGTTGGGAATTTATTCTGTAGTTCGGTATATTGTCTCTTAACAATCCGAGAAACTTGGCATGAAGTACTGTTGAACTGCGCGACAAATGGTATAATTTGAGAATCAAATTGGATATTTAGTCCAGATGGAGCAACGGTTTGTAGTTGGTTGATCCAGAAGCTCTCCCTGTATAGTCTTGATGATTTGGGGTTGATTTCTTCTTCTAAGATCACTTGCTCAATTGGTGTCACCTTTAAATCACTAAGAGTGTGGTTGGTTGAATTGAAATGATTACCAATGGGTTTATCAAGGTGGTGGGTAACATCGAATCGATGACCATTTATTCGTTCTCTTAAAGAATTTTTAGTCTCTCCAACATATTGCATAGGGCATTTTTCACATGATATCAAATAGATAATGTTGGTGCTTACGCAAGAAAGTTGACCGTTTATAGAAAATTGTTTGCCACTAATTTTGTTAGAGAAAATATTGGTTGTTGAAATATGTTTGCAGGTTTTACATCTTGTAGAACCGCACGGCTTAGATCCGAAAGATTGATTATGTATCGTAACGTCAAGAGACTTTCTTTCCTCAATTTCTGAAACTGTTTTACTTTTTATGCTGCGAAGATATCGTTTAGAATATCCCCGCTCTCGCAATTTTTGAAAAACTAACTGACACGCATTATTAAAATCAATGGTCCTTGTACAAATCCTGTGAAAGCGCAGAATTTGTGACTTAATTATTCCCGAAAAGGTATGTTTAGGGTGAAATGAGCTTTTTAACAAAAGTTGGTGGGTATCTGTTGGTTTGAAATATACTTTGATATCTGCCTTGCTAGTTTCATTAAAATCCGGTCCTTTAAAAACTGTGGTATCGAGAAAATCCATGCTTTGTTCGTTAATATTGGCCGTTAATTTGATAGATGGGTGGTGATTATTCAAAATTTCAAAATATTGCCAGAATTCCTGTAGAGAGTACTGCCAGACTAGAAAAATATCATCAAGGAAACGTCCATAGAATAATGGTTTGAAAGGAGAAATAAGGTCAATTTCACGTTCGAATTCTGCCATAAAAATATTAGCGTAACTTGGAGCGAATCGCTTTCCCATAGCTGTTCCGGATGTCTGAAGGTAAATTTTACCATTAAAAGAGAAATCATTGCGCTTTAAACAAATTTCTAATAAATTTAGAATTTCCGAATCTGGTCTTTTTGGGTCCAAATATCTGTCGAAAGATTTCCTAACCGCACTCAATCCTGCTTCATTATCGATATTGGTATACATGCTGCTGACGTCAAGTGATATAAAATAGGCATTTTGAGGAATTTCGAGTTTTTTAATTTTTTCAATAAAGTCATTTGTATCTTTTAGGTATGATGGATGTTTACACGCTAAAGGTAATAAAAAGTGGTCAATATATTCCGAAATACGATATGATTCACTGGAGCAATCTGAAATAATTGGACGACCCTTAGGAATTTTGTTCGAAAGAAACCATTCAGTTTTTGGATTTTTATGAATTTTAGGGAGTGTGTAAATATGCCGTTGACGTGCTGAATCATTAGCCGAAAGATACTCATATTGTTTATCAGAAATGAATTTTTTATCTATTAATGTGTTTAGAATACCATTGATCATTCTCCCGGTTTCCATAAAAATTGGAGCGTCTAAAATTTGGTAATGTTCGCGTTTATTTAATTGACTTTCGACCTCATTAATATAATCATCACGATTCAAAATAACACAAGAACTTCCTTTATCGCTTTTTCTAATAATAATCTTTTTATCGTTTCGCAAATTGTTCAAAATAGTTCTTTCTGCGCGCGTCAAGTTGGTTTTTTCTTTTACCAGTGGTAAAAGAGAAGTTTCAAAACGTATGTTATCGCAAATTTCCAAAATATCGGTGTGTATTAATTCATCTGATGGAGTCCAATCAGATTTGTTTATGAATTTCTGCCGGGTTCCTCTTCCAAGGGTTTTTCTATAAAAATAAGCCAATTTAACTAAACGTTGAAATTTCGAAATTGAATCTAAAACTTGGTCAAGAGATGAAGGTACTGCCGTGGGTATAAATTTGAGACCTTTATCCAGCAAACTAATTTCACACGAAGACAGTGTTCTAGAGCTTAAGTTTACTACTGTCTTATCCAAAATCGGTCCACCCCCCACATCTAGTTTAAATGTGACAACCAATGAGCAAGGATATTCTTAGCTGTGGTTTCTGTCCAGTGGATGTGGTCATTCTGTACTTTAACAGTTCCGTCAAATTCAGGGATGGTAGTTGCATTTGTTGATGGTTTTGATGAAATAAGACTGTTAAATTTGGTGAGGTTTTTGAAGGCGGCAGGAAAAGCTCGTTTTAATGAAGGAGATGTTGGTATGAGAGTGACAAACAAGGAGGCTTTTGGAAACCTTGTTTTGGCAATGGTCAGCAACTCTAACATTTGGATGTGAATATATTCTCCGTCTTCTTGTTTGTCGTTGAGACCAACATGCATAATCACCTTTTCTGGTATTTCACTTGGTTCGGCTTTGGTGAGGATTGACTTGATGTGGCATATTCTGGCACCAGGATAACTTTCGATCTGGGCTTTAGAAGGACCATTAGGTATGCGGCCTAAATTGGAAGATCCGATGATGAGAATTGGTTTGGTAGGTTTAGGTAAACTGAATTTAGACTTATCGCTCTGGCGGTTATGGACGTGAGGTTTGGTAGATGAATTTGATGATGATGATGATGATGATGATGATGGATGGCTATTGACGGATGAAGTAGGTGGTGATGAAGATGATGAAGATTGAGCAAGGGGACGATCAAAGGTAAGTGATTTGCGAGATGTGGACGACGTAGGTGGTACAATGGGATTTGAGAGAAAGGTGGTTGGGTTATCGGTAGGTGAATTAGGCAAAGATGATACTTGTTGAGTCGAATTATTCTTTCTTTTAGATGGAGTTTCAAAAGATGATGGAAAATTGGTTGGTGACAAGGATCTGTTTCTTTTCTGTTTTCCTGACGATTGTGGCACAAAATTAAATCTATTAGATGTGGCAGTTGGATTGGTTGTTGGATGAAGAGGTGTTTCTACAATGCCTACATCCATATCCTCAAGAACATCTGAAGCGGTAACCCTAATATTTGCCAAAAGTGACTTGAACTGTTCGACTACAGTCTGTTGTAAACGAGATTTGTAAACTTTTCTAGCCCAATTTAATGCTTCAGATGAAAAGGACTCAATTTGTATGTCCGTAAAAGAATGTAATTTAATCAAGTCTGTTTTAATTTTTACCATAGAATTGTAGTGATTTTTTAGTGCCGAAAGAATACTTGTTGCCCAAGTCTGGTTAATTTTTTCAATAGCCGAAGTTATAATTGTATTTTTAAGAGCAGGGTGAATGAACTCATTCAAGTGAGAAACCTTTTTCGAAAGGCCAAGACTAAGTGAACCATCTAATTGTTTTGAAACAGCGTTGATATGATGCAGACATTGTAAAAGTTGGTAAAACATTCTAATAGAAGCAGCAGACGTTTCTGACAATTCAGATTGACGATTATGAGGGCGGTAATGGTTCTGCTGTTGATTTCTACGGTTGTTGCGACCTTGCCAGTTTCTATGGTTGTTGTGCGATATTCTGTTGTTTTGCCTCTGATAAGAATAGTTCTGATGACGATAAGATTGGCCCCTGTTGTATTGTAATTCCTGACGGGGGATCCTTTCATGCCAAGTATAAGAGTTAGGCCTATGTGGACGCTGAGTAAATCGAGGATTTGGACGTTGATTAAACCTAGTTTGAGTTTGCTGCCAATAATGGGGATGTGACCTATAAAAATTGTCATTGCCATAGTTGCTCATGATGCAGATAATAAAATGATAATGTCTAACAAATAAAACAAGTTGAACAAGATTTTAGAGTAAAAATGGTAGGGATGGTAAAGAGAAAATGTCGAAAATAAACACAAATATTTATTTGCGTTTAGCAAAAAAAATCAAAATTAAACTCACAATAACAAAGAAATAACAAAAAATGAAACAAAAATAATAATACTCCTCAAAAACACGATTGCAATTTCGGTCATGAACTGACCTTCATCAGGTGTAAGCTAATAGAGTGAAACGTCAAGTCGGACACGATATTTCGGTGAAAAATTATCAGATCATCACCAAAATCAATAGGGATCATCTTCACATAATGAAATTGACCCATAAAATCAAAATCAAAAGAATCTGTAAAGAATTAAAGCCCGTAGAGTGAGCACGAGATGCACAATATAGCTAATAGAGTGAAACGTCAAGTCGGACACGATATTTCGGTGAAAAATTATCCGATCATCACGAAAATCAATAGGGATCATCTTCATAATGACATTGACCCACAAAATCAAAAGAATCTGTAAAGAATTGAAGTCTGTAGAGTGAGCACGAGATGCACAATATAGCTAATAGAGTGAAACGTCAAGTCGGACACAATATTTCGGTGAAAAAGGATCCGATCATCACCAAAATCGATAGGGATCATCTTCATAATGACATTGACCCACAATAATCAAAATCAAAACAATCTGTAAAGAATTGTAGCCTGTAGAGTGAGCACGAACCAAATGTGAACGGACGGACCGACGGGGTGATTACAATATACCCCCAACTTTCGTGTGGGCGTATAAAAAAATGAATTTTTCACCAGTGATTCCCATGTCAATATTGTCTGGACGTCATTTTGTAATTGATCGCTGATGGATGAAAATGTTAAAATGGAATACGGCAGCCACATGACAAAGTCTTATCAATTAAATAATCAGATTAAACCAAACCTTTTTAGAATTGTGTGGATTTCTAACAACTCCATCTCCTTTTCTTATTACAGCACCTTCAATATCTTTATTATTATTTTCCCAGTTTCTGCCAAAATCAGTACTGAAATGGCAAAAATAAAATATCAAAATAAAAATATACAGTCAAACTTGTATTAAGTGGTCAAGGGAATGCTTATTAAGGAATGGTTTAACAGTAGTAAAGGGTGGTGCTCAATCCAAGTAACTGTTAGACTGCATCAGGAATTTCAATTTAATTTATTTTTTTCGCAGTTATCACAATCTTGAACCAAAATCATCCAAACTAGGTAAAGAATGGGTTTAAATTCAGCCTATTTACAATGTAACTTTCATACTAACCTTCTCCATAGTTTAGAAGACGATGTTATTCCAGAATCTTCCGTTGTAACAGTCAACAACACCTGGTAATAAATATAAATCTTTTATAGAAAAAACTGAAAATCATTCTAAACAAGTTGAAATCCAAAAAATATCCCAGATTTTTTTTAATTAACAGCCTAAGTGATTAAGAATTAAAGCGAGAGAAAAGAGACAGAGCCAACTATAAAACATGTAATTATAAATATAACACTGATATCAAATCAAAATGGTTCAGAAACTCTTAATAATAAAAAAATTCTAGATAGGTTCTAAGATTTTTTTTTTTTTTTTTTTTTTAAGATTTTTAATGGTTACAGAACTATAAGTAAAATAATAAGCATCAAAATATTAAAAATATAATTAATTGGTAAAAGTAATGTAAGCATTTTCAGGGGTTGATTTAGGTCTTGAGTATTAGTAATTAGTCTTCAGAATTTCTAGAACTTTACAACAAACATATCTTTAACTAAACAAATTCACTTCCTATTTCTATACAAACATGACATTGTGTTTTCAATATATGACATAGTCTCACTTAATTACTAATCAAATTTTCAAAATGAAAGCTCAAAATTTGACAGTGAGTTGTTAACTTTTCTAAAAACATGATTAATTGAACAGATGGTAAAAAATTCATGATATTGAACTACACATATATATTATATATCTTTAAATACAAAATCCATTATAAATTTATAAACTTATAAACTAAATGTTAGTTTGATTCAATATTATACAGTACACAGTAAACGGTTGAACCAATATATCAATAAATTATAATATAATAATGCTAAATAGAAATATGTAGTATACATATAAACACCATTATGTGCTGGCAATATGCAGTTGGCTTATATTTAGAACAGAATCAATAATAAGATTCTGTTTAATATTTCATGCTCTAAAAAATTTTAATTATTGAATGAATAGTTATATTTCTTTATCTTTCTAAATACCTATCAATTTATTTGAGATAATTTTATTAACAGTTGTGGATGTGATGATTCTAAATAAACAAGCAGGCAACAAAAATTGATCAAAGAAGATTTTAAGATGAAATCATTATGATAAATAAGTCCTGTTGTTTGGAGTTTCACAACAGAACAATAACTGTTTTTCCCTTCTAGCGAGAATTTGAGATATACAGTGAGGTGAGGTCCAATAAATATTCATACAAAATGGCGGCAAGAAATCTAGGAATGTTTTCTTTAGCTCTCTCCGTTCTACACGCTTCTTAAAAATTGCTATTGTACTCCTGGACATGTGGAATGTTTCTGATACGTAGATGATGGTTTTCCCTCTTTGTAATAATTTCCAATGATCTTTAACTTCCTTGCTCAATTCTTTCTCCTTAAGCCCCATTTGCTTTCGTCGTTCAGATTTGTTTACAAAGCAGACGACAACAAAATCACCTTGTTTCAGTTTTTTTTTTCATATTTGTTTAATCTTATCTTAAACTTTTTTTCATGTCTCAACAAAACCTATTCAAAAATGTATTTTTTGTTAAATTTGAAAATCATGCTCGCAAACAAAATCATAATAAATAATAGACTCACCCCATCATCATTTTTTCCAGCCCAAGCTAAAGCTAAATTCAAGTTACTTTCATTTGTAAAGACCCACTGTAATATAAAACATTTATCAATATTATATATATATTTATTTATCTATAACCATGAGAAGTAAGCTTACTTTGTGAAAATGTGATATAAATATCTTTTTGTCAGGGAGGGACAATATATATTATGTCCCCCGCAGTCAGAAACTAGGGGGGGGGTGGGGTTTGGGTCGTCCCCACTAAGATCGCTGCCCTTGGTTTCCTGCACCAGTATTTTGAAACAACAACTTTCAGATGCAGTGGTGTATCAACATATCCCAATCTGTAAAATACATGTATGTAGTCAGACATGATATGGACTCCAGTCAGAGAAATGTTTATGGCCAGTTAAATTTTGGGTTATGGTTGAATGACCAGTCTAGAAAAATATTGTCAATTCAACTTTCTCTTGTTTAAGAGTTTCAGTATGAAATCACAATCATTTAAGAAGGAAATATTTTGATGCATATTTGATAAGGTCAAGGAAGTACTTTTTCTTACTGAATCCTTAATAAAGACACAAATATAGATTTATATAAGGCAAAGACTCAAAGATCATAATCACATGACAATTGTTCATGCATCAACATTTCAACAAGATAAATAAGTTAATAAGCTTAACTGATAATTCCACCTCTAAATGAAATTTTTTATCTATCATACTCATGACGTGGCTTGATGTAGCTAAATAAGCTTCCATGGGTTCATAAATTGCTATCTCAAATCCATACAATGTTGATGATACGGTGCGATGATACATTATTAGTTATTTCATACTGGAAATATCTCTAATTCTAATAGCATTGCAATATTGAATATACTGATTTCAATTTAAGAACTCAAGAAGATGAATTATCCAATGAATATAATCATCATAATGAATATTAAATTGAATGACAAAAGTATACAAACCCGGGTTTCAATTTTAGTACCATTCTCATTTGTTTTGCTATTGTAAATTTCACTCAGAAATGTTTTTTCTTGTTGGTCACAAACCGGATCGTTTGATCCACTTGTGTCACGTCGATATCTCTCATTCCCAAGCAGTTTGTTTACATTCAGATCTGAAAAGGTGCTTTGATCCAAATCCAGGCCTAAAGATGTTATTTTAAAGTTTTCAACATGCCTGTGACACAGCACTTTCTTTTCTTGAAAAATAAAGAAAAGTAAAAAGGTTATTATAGAAAATTTCCTTGTTGTTGATCCCCTAAACTCCATCATTTTGCATTCTAAAATTGTTAAAGTTCACGTGAGATAACAATTCGTAGCGCCACCTAGCCTAGTAGAAAACAAATCTTTATCAAGAGTTACATACCCCTGTTTAAAGAGACGCTAGAAATAAAATATTTTAGTTCTGTTATATAGTCTATATGGCATAGCCTTAGGGGCCCACGACTCAACAGGGGGGCAGACCGACTTATTGCCCGAATTTTAATGATGTTTTGCCCGAATTATGGGATTTTTTGCCCGAAGACATAATATTTGGGGGGGGGGGGGGGGGGGGGGAGGGCAGCCCTGTCTCCTACGGCTATGGTCTATGAGTATGATCCCCTATCAAAATAATCAAAACAGGCCAATATTACATTTTTAGTCAAAACGTGTCAAATTTGAATGTAACGTTAACGCTATACAAATACAATTACGTAGGCCTATGTGCAGAGAAGAGGGGGTCCAAAAATATTGTCAAAATACTGATTTAATGAGGGCTTGATTTTCTCCTTGGGTAAAGTTTAAAAAAACTGCGTAGCCTACTTTTCGTTTTCTTTTTTTAAGAAAGTGTTTTGAATCCTGGCAACAATATATTATATTCTATATAATTTATGCAGTTTATCACGATCAGTATTAGCCTACACACTTTTTTCTGAAAATTGGCGACCTCGAGAATAATTCTTGGTATTAAAGCTATAATGTCTTCACTTTGGAGACATCAAACCTTTTGGGCTCAACTTTATGATCAAACTCAACCAGCTCCCGGTCTAATGTCTAACCACCAAGCCGCCCAATGGCGTTTCAATGGGGAGAGGGATTTTAAGCTGGCTCGATCTTTCTTGAGTGACCATGATCTTTCTTGAGTGACCATAAGTTGCTCATTGCTAGTCCTACTAGGGTTTCCTTAGTCAGATAAAACCTGCCGTTGAGCGAGGGTTTCCTCTGCTCGAAAACTTTGTGAATTATTAGCCTATGCTTTGCAGTGGTGCAAACTCTATTGAGTTATTGTTAGCTGTATTGCTTCAAGGATACCCGTTAGAAGTCCGAGATGCCTTTCTGAGAGATCTAGCTTAGACAGTTTTGAGAACTAGACGCCAGCAAACGCAATTTCCTGACATTTTTTGACGAATTTTTTTGCCACCGCAGAAGAAAATTTTGAGAATTTGACGCCTGGAAACGAAAATTTCTGGCATTTTCCACTGAATTTAAAGGGCAATGTTCAGCATTTTCGAATGTCGATTTAGGACTCATGTAAATAGCCTCCAGAAGAACTAGAACTGCACAGAAATCATAAAATTCCTTCAAATATATCCCTACCTTAACATTTATCTTTAATTTTTTGTATATATGTATTTTCTATAGGGTCTAAGGAATCTAGCCTTGAAAATGTTGAGAAATAGACGTCCACAACTGCAATTTTCTGACGAACTTGCGGGATCACCAGAAGAAAATTTTGAAAATTAGACGCCTGGAAACTAAAAATTCTGACGTCTTCCACCGAATTTAAGGTTCAAAATTATAATAGGGTCTCAGGTATGTCTCCTAGAAATAGATGCCCATAAAGATGATTTCCTGACATTTCCCGTTGAATTTAAGTATCAGGATTATTTGCTTTATAACAAAGACACCCCTTGACTAAAATGAATTAATGTAATAAAAAAAAGTAACAATTTAGGGGGGGGGGGGAGTCCAAGTTTGTAATCAGAGGGTCGGTGGGGGTGGGGGGTAAAATGCGTTTACGGGTGTCTAGTTCTCAAAATTGTCAAAGCTAGGTCCTTCAGAAATTTCAGAATTCCTGATATTTTCTTCTTGTGGTCCTGCAGTCCCTATACACATGAACATTAAATTCGTCAGGAAATAACGTATCAGGGAGTCAATTTCGAAATTTTCTACAGGGGTCCCCAGACTCCAGAAAATCATATTTTCAGACTTCCAATGGGCATTCTTGAAGCAATACAGGTAGCAATAACTCAATAGAGTTTGCACCACTGCAAAGCATAACTATTTACAAAGTTTCGAGGAGTGGAGGGTTACTGCCCCCCCCCCCTCACACTTGATTAAACGTTTGCCCCCCTAGAAGTACATGGGTGGCTACAGGCCTGGACTTCTATCTTTAACATATTAACAAATTATTTACTATCATAGTCTTTAAGGGAGAACCCATCTTTAATTGTCGGCAAGAACTAGTATCAATGCGCATGCATATTTATAAATTTCCATACATTTCCGTCGTTTGTTACGTATGCAAAATCATTCCACATAAGATATATTATGTATGGAACGCTGGTGCAACAAAAATTAGTGCGTAATGCAAAGTGACTAATGCAGAATGTAAAATGCAAAGTGTCTAATGCAAAATGAACAATACAAAGTGTAAATTGTGGCATTTCCTTGGATTTTGAAGTATACTTTGCATTTTTACACATTGACAATTGTGCATTGACAAATGAATTGTGTAATGATGACATTGGTATTTTAAAGCTGCAACATGAGGAGCAATTTTGGCAACGACATTCCTCCATAGTATCCAGCATTGGACAGAGATGTCGCTTGTTCTCCAGTCATACAATCATAGGATAAACTCATACAATTTTTGCCTTGAGAAGTAAGTAGAACAGCATGAACTGTGAAGACATGCAAAATAACAATGAAGTAGACTCGAACATTTAATTAAAGTATTTAATATTATAAAAATGCACGCACAAAGATGAGAAAAAAGATTGACGTTATGTTATGAGATATTTAACAATAGTCGAAATGGCGACCCCTACCAGGTGTGTATGACGAATTGTAGTCGTTTACCTTTTACATATTGCTATAAACGTATAAGCCCATAACACCTTGAATATATAATATATAGGTATAAGAGATTGGCTACAGTCCAAATGACTTGAAATAGTCAACAAAAACGGATATAATAAAAGGGCTTATAATCGTTTTATAAATATTATAAAAATGGCTGCGCATTAGTTGTTCCCAAAGAACAAAATGGATATTTGGTTATTTGTAATTATCGTTCTTTCCACCATTTCAGGTGAGTCAAGTTGAATTTTAAAATCTTAGCAATCTGACACTTGATATGTTTTGTCTTTTTATATTGAACCCTTAGTAACCACGACGTTATGATTATGTAGAACTTAAAACATATAACTTCCTCATTTGTATAAAACAACACACAAAACACATTTCAATTTGTGGTTTTCTTTCTATTATTGTTTCAATAAGTTTGTCTCTGTCTAACCACAAAGCAAACATCAAGATCATGTATAAATATACCACTAAACGTAATCTACATTAGTTGGGTCCGAATCGGATGAAAACTTCTATTTGTTTTAGTAGCCTACATGTACCTTACACTGACAAATTTGCCTCTTCCGAATTATTAGGCCTATATATGAATGAACATAAAATATCTTCTATAATATATTAACCCAACAACAAATCAGTTATTGCTCATTTCTGGTGTCAAAAGCTTCTCAAAATAGGCTACTATTCATTGATTGACTAAACAAGTACATAACATATTGTTCCAGAGGATGTTATCTGTCGGTGATGAGTAATGGTATTATATTATTCCAGTGATTTAAACAATCTATCAATTTCAGGAAGCCAGAGTGAATATTGTTCTGTGTCTGTACCAGGTCATCATAATTCCTATCAGATAAGATGTAGTTCGTCCTGTTGTGGTTCAGGCTATGATACAAGATGTTGTGTATCGTAAGTATTGACAGCAATAGAATATACATATATTTACTGATTTTCAACTTCTTACGTCAATAGGAACAAGGAAGGAGTGTAGTGGTAAGACTGATCTACCATTGCCGTATTCAGGGGGTGCCATGGAAATAGTTGAAAATCGAAACAATAATTTTATAAACCTATTCACATCAACCTTCCAACTATGACAATGTTCTGAAAGGTACGTTACACACAGTAGCCAGCCCTCACACCTATTTAATCTATGACAATATATAATTTTTTCTAGCAGTCCCTTTATACCACTATAATAGATATATATAATACGCGTTAACCAATCATTGTTAGGTATTATGTAATCTGAAATACAAATATTACTGATCAATAGGTGATCAGCTATATAATAATCATTTTTGGGTTGAAATGAAGTTCATTCTTACTCTAACTATATAAATAAGGGGTAAGATGACTCAGACTATCTCTATTCTAACAGTAAGATGGTATATATTATCGGACCTTTTGCTTCTTTCAGAGGTGATATGATAGTTGGAATATTTTTTGCCTGTGTGGCATGTGTAACGATATTGGTAACGTTATTGTATTGCTGTATCAAACACAAAACTAATCGTGAAATGAGGCAGAATACTCGAAATCCAGAACTCTCTTTCTTAGGTAAGATAGATTTAATATACAAGCAATTGATTGAGAATATTAAGGAAAATAAAAAACATATATACATATTTTTAAAAATTATGTGTACAATAAAACACTTCGGAATAAGTACGATAATTTTGATATAAAATCTAATATATCGTTTTAGGATCAAATGATAGATTTTATCAACCATTCCCAGCGCAGCCTATTAAACCACCTCCATATAAAAAGTATGATCCACCACCGTCTTACACTGAGAGTTCTGGTACCACATCAACATTACAACCAACTAGAACAACTAATCCCCGTCTTTTCTGGACAAGACGACCACCACCAACAGTTAACACCGCTCCTCGACAGATTCTAGTATCGTCACCTCCTCCGCCTTACGATTCCCGAGCATCAACACCAATCATTCAACCAATACTGAACGATTTGCCAACAGAATCACCTCCGTCTCAAATTCAACCGTCTACTTCAAATCAGGATGATCATTATCAGGGTACAGAGATTCCAAGTATACATAGTACTGTTATTCATACTATATCTGATAATAACAATAATCCTGCCCCCGATATAAATCAAGATGTTGTTCGAGAAGCCAGTCCTGAACCGTCCACATCACATGCATCAAATGTTAACCAACCATCTGAACACGAGAGAGTTGCGAAAATGTTTAGAGCAACCCCATCCTCTAGCGTTAATTCGAATTCTGATAATAAACAAAAAAGGCGAGATTCAAAAATTCGAGTACAAGCAGAAAAAGTTCAAAAGCAGCTAGGGAGGACGCATCCGAAAACAGCTACTAAAGATGTTCCACGAAAATCATCAATGCAAAAAAACCCACCAAAGTCAAAATTATCTAAAATGAACTCTGTGTGACACCAACACCTGGTGACACATGATAACTGTAAAATCAGTAAATAGTTCATATACCTTTTGTAGTTCTTCATTCCAAATAATAATATTATTGGGAAAAGAGCCTCAATCTTCCTGAAATGCTGTATAGGCAACACCTTTGAAACAGTGCCTTATAATTGTACTAAATATAGACAGTATTTATCTTTATGTTATTTGTTTTTAAAGTTAAAGTGCCAAATATAATTTTATAACTGATTTTTGAGTCATTATTAGCGTTTCTCATGATAGTGGGATGTTGTTTTAAAGAATTTTGAAGACTACGCTAAAAAAAGGGAGCCCCACCAAGTTGATACCGGTACCAATATTGTTAATAGGGTCCTTATACGGACACATTCACAAATACATTCAGTATTGACAAAATAAACTGTGTTTACTTCTTCTCCACATTGAGCAACTTGAGATTTGCAACGTCATTCAGTGCACCGGGGGGGGGGGGGGGGGGGGGGGGGGAAACAAGATAAAGCCAGTGGCATCTATTCTTTGACTTCAAACTATTAGTGTAACATTTCCTAAATAAGTTAAATAACACATTGAAATATCTGTGTTTGAAGGTGGTAGCCAGGGGCGGACTGGGCCGCATGGTCACATGGCTAAAGCCATGCGGGCCGGTGTGCAGTGGGCTGGTTTGTGAAAAATGAAAAAAAAAAAAAAATTATATTTTGAAAAAAAATCCAAAAGAAAGTGCCCGAAATCCGAAATTTAGTTGTTTGCGACCAATCTCTATATCTTCCAATGGTACCTCTAATAAAAATAGATCTGATTATCTTCATAATTTTCTTAATTTCGGTATGCATTTCCATTTTCTGGCCAACCGGTTTTGAGAGCTGGAGGCGCTAGGAAATCCAGGCCCGTAGCCCACCTAATTTAAATCTTGCCCCCCTAAAACAATCTTAAGTGTTATTTTTAAAAATATACATTGATTTTAACTGAGTCTTTGTAGCAAGAAATGTTAAGAATTGCGTTTCCTAGTATCGAATTCTCAAAATTTTCCTGTGTTCATCCCGAAGTGGGTTCATCAGGAAATCATGTTTCTGGGAGTCAAATTCTCTAAATTTTCTAGAATAGGTCCCAAAACTTCAGGAAATCGGGTTTCCAGGCTTCCAATTGGCGTTTCAGTTAGAAAAAAAGGTGTGTTATTCTCAAAAAGTTCTTAGTGACATACCTCAGACCTTATTCAATTAACCTTAATTCAACAGGAAATGTCAGGAAATCGCGTTTCAAGGAGTCAGATTCTCAAAATTTTCTATAGGTCTTCAAACTGTCCATGAAAGGGGGAAGGGGATGTTTTTTGGTGGATACTTAAACTGCCCCCTTTATTGGATGTTTGCCCCCCTAAAAGTACTTGGCAGGCTACGGGCCTGCGGAAATCACGTTTATGGCAGTGACTTTTCAAAATTTTCTGGGAGAGGACCCATTAAGACCCCGACGCCCAGGGTCGTGCTTTCCCAACACACCTAAGTGGGCCGGTCACTGGAAAAAAGCCATGGCCGCGTCAACGCCCCAGTCCGCCCCTGGTGGTAGCCATAACAATATTATAATTTTACATAGGCCTATATCAACGATAATTAATCAGCATAACAAGACACAATTGTTAATCATCAAAACATTGGAATAATCAAGAGTTTGTCATATGATTGTAAAAAACGTAACTCTGTCAAGACGTAACAACACTTCAAACAATCTGTCTACCATTTGTCCTCGTCTCTAAAATGATATGTAGGATTGTCTTGTAGATTTACATATGTCAATTTGAAGCTTTCTTCCCTCTCCTCAAGTTCTGTTAACATTTCTGGTATACATTTGACTAAATCTTGAAAACTAGGTCTGCAAACTGGTAACGTCTTCCAACACCTCTCCATTATAACGTAGCTACAATTATAATATATCAAAATATTCATAAGATGTAATCAATAGGTTATATTGGTACCTTTCTTGATGAACAGCCTAGATTTTCCGAAAAGGTTTTAGTTGCAGTAATAAGTTGTCTTGACCAGAAACACTTAGCGGTGATACAGGATGAGCTCTAGTCAAATTAATCGAAATCTTAGTTACATAGTTAGAAATTAAGCTGATAATCATTTACTTCTCCGAAACAGTAGATTTAGTCTAATGTTTTAATATATATTTACACAATGAATCATGCTTACAATTCTTCAGGACAGTATTCTGGTCGAAGAAGTCGTCTACCAGACATAAGGTATCTCTGTATATCCCAAGCATCAACGTCTGGATACGGGTTAACTCCCCTTGTCATTAACTCCCATAACAAAACACCATATGACCACTGAAATAAAACATGCACAATTATTGTAGGTCGCATCCTGTAAGCTACAATCTGGTTAAAATGCCAATCTCGATGTTTTGTTTCGCAGTGCTTCTTCTTGGGCTGGGTGTGAGACAGGACCGTTATCACTCGTGGTATTGGGCCTAATTCTGACCCATGTAAAATAAAGAGTTTATTATTATTATTATTATTATTATTATAGCATGCGACTCACCATCCATCATCATACTATCCTTGAACTGAATCATTTAAAACTCGTGACTTAAAATGTTCTGAATATACACAAATTACATACCACATCCGACATAGATGTAAAAGTTCCACTCTGTATACTTTCTAGTGCCATCCATTTAACTGGTAATCTAGCTTTATCATCTTTACAGCTATAATACTGCTGTACATACACATCTCTTGTCAATCCGAAATCAGCAACTTTCACATGTAGATTCGCATCTAACCTAAAATTCAAAAAGTAAAATTCACATTTCGTTCGTAAGATAAATACAATTTCTGCCAAACAAACAACGGACCGGATTGTCCAACAACAATTAACAGTCCTAATTCTGTTTCCTTGCGTTCTTGTAACCGTTCAGAGGCGTGGTGGCCGGGGCCAGTAAATGGAAACCAGGGGGCGCCGACGTTGCAAGGGGGCGCCAAAAGCCCTTCAAAAAAAAGTCGGTAAGAAATAATAATTTTTTTCGAGCTTATTCTTTTAGTCCCAATACAACACGGGCCCTCCCCCTTATTTTTGGCCGAATAATGTCAGAAACCTCTATAAAACTGCCGCTCGCTCCCCACCTTTCTCTAAATCCTGGATCCGCCCCCGTTATTGATATCCGTCGGTAAAGTTGAGCCAACCGACAGCAGACATAAACATACAAAAAATATAGCTTCAAATAGCCTTCCTGCATTGTTTCAAATAGCTAAAACCTTGAAGTTTCCGGGGTCTTGGTGTGAGTATTTGTAATCACCCAAGGATTAAGCCTATTGAAAATAAGAGCAATTTAATTTACTATGAATTATTGCCCTCGTTCTTGAATTGTTTGTGGACCCGAAAGAGAGTTGATATCTTGATGGATTTTGATGAAACTTGGTGTGAGTGTTTGTATTAATCACCCAAGGATAAAGCCTATTAAGTTGTGATAAATGTGATAAATGAAGTGAGTGAGCCGAAATGTTACATTTCACTGCTTACAGCTATTCAAGGGAGACAACTATGAGGGTCTCTCATAGGTCCGCGCTCGCTACAAGCGTTCACTTGACAAGTGCTAAAATTGCTTTTGTACTTCAAAATTAGGTCTTTCCGGTCTTCCTACAGACTGAATTAATTATTTTGGCTCTTTAAATTAACTTCTGGGGTCCAAAGCCTAATTTCAATTTTAGAACAATGTTGAATTAACTGCGTTTACTACAGTTAAAACGAAAACTTTAAGGACAATGAAGACAATGGTGTGAGTGTTTGTAATTACCCAAGGATTAAGCCTATTGAAAATAAGAGCAATTGAATTTACTATAAATTATTGCCTTTGTTCTTGAATTGTTTGTGGACCCGATAGAGAGTTGATATCTTGATGGATTTTGATGAAACTTGGTGTGAGTGTTGTATTAATCACCCAAGGATCAAGCCTATTAAGTTGTGATAAATGTGATAAATGAATTGAGTGAACCGAAATGTTACATTTCACTGCTTACAGCTATTCAAGGGAGACAACTATGAGGGTCTCTCATAGGTCCGCGCTCGCTACAAGCGTTCACTTGACAAGTGCTAAAATTGCTTTTGTACTTCAAAATTAGGTCTTTCCGGTCTTCCTACGGACTGAATTAATTATTTTGGCTCTTTGAATTTACTTCTGGAGTCCAAAGCCTAATTTCAATTTTAGAACAATGTTAAATTAACCGCGTTTACTACAGTTAAAACGAAAACTTTAAGGACAATGAAGACAATGGTGTGAGTGTTTGTAATTACCCAAGGATTAAGCCTATTGAAAATAAGAGCAATTGAACAACATTTTCTATGAATTATTGCCCTCGTTCTTGAATTGTTTGTGGACCCGATAGAGAGTTGATTTCTTGATGGATTTTGATGAAACTTGGTGTGAGTGTTTGTAATCACCCAAAGGATGAAGCCTATTAAGTTAATCCACTTGAAGAAACATAATGTCAACAAAATCCGTGTAATATAAAAAATGTCACTCTCAGTAATTTTCATTTACTGATAACATTTACTTATTAAACCTAAAAAAATTGTGTTTTGAGTTTCAGTATCGAATATTTTTATCGGGCAGCAAGTGCCTGAAATATATCTAGATCGCACCCACAACAGTCTTAATTTTCAAAATTTTCCATGAAAGGACCCCCGTATTCCCTCGTTCCTCCTCTTCGACGCGGTGTTCCACGGTCGAAGGGCTCCAGAGGTTTTACATGTGCATCAATGCATTGTGATCCATACCTGAACAGAATACCTTAGAGGTGTGACTGTATATTTGTTCCTCATAATAAATATTCCTCGTGGAACAAAAATTATTATAATAAATGATCTCAGGAACTCTTAACATATAATATTTGGGTTAGGGTTAGGTTTAGTGTTATATAATAAAATATTATTATAGTGGAACTTATATATTATCGTCACAGAGGGTAGGTAGAGGGGTGTGGGTGGGAGCGTCAAAAAGGGTTTGTGCCCCCCAGCCAATTTGGAGCCACCACGCCACTGTAACCGTTTGTATGTACTAACGCTAGCAGTTTCATCAGCTTTTTTATAATAAAAAAGGAAAGAATGTAATCTGCCAGGGCATTTTGAAGTTTAGGCATACGGATACTACTCACATGCAGTTTCTGGCAGCTAAATCTCGATGAACAAATTTGAGTCGTGTTAAATACTCCATACCCTTAGCGACATCAACAGCAAATAATATCAAATCTTTTATAGTTGGCGTCTAAAATATAAATATTACCTCATTTCGTTTAAGTTTACTTACAATGAATAATGATAATTTTGTCCAATACAAGCATAAAAATCATGAATTCTAAACCACTAAAATTATTAACTTTAATTTAGAAATATTTACATTTTTGCCATTTCTGATGTACGTGAGCAGATCTCCATTCTTCATGAAAGGTAAAATAACCAATGGTAATGAATCTTCTTCTAGGCAGATACCAACTAATTTTAACACATTTTCATGAGTGAAATCCTTCATTATCAAAGCTTCTTCTAGAAAGACGTTTAACTCTCGTTCATCAGGTGATCTCTCTGAATTAAAATAAACCAAACAAATTGACACTTCTAAACATGTTCATTGGTGAAATAAAATAATAGGCGGGCAGGGCATTTGCCGTAGTAAAGATAAATATCCATATACTGTGCATTGTATTCATAAATAATAATGTAGTTTACTTACTTCTTAGTGTTTTTACAGCTACATCCTTCCTAGCGGTCCCAGCATCACTCTCTGGGTTCAGATAGGTTCCCTTATAAACACATCCAAAATAACCTATAAGAAAATTTAAACAATGTGTTAACGCTTGCACAATACAGAAGCAGGAAGTATTGAAGGTGAAAACATGAAGACAAGCTGGTCCAAGACTGTTGACACGTGTTACCGAAGTTAATTTAAATCAAACCTTTTCCAATTTCTTCTTCTACTTCGAGATGACCTCTATCAATGATTAAATTATCCTTCTCAAATAATGATAATGTAGAACTGGTAAATCTATCTGTAGATCTGTTATCTGTAACAATAATGACATGTAATCTGATTATTCACTATTTACCATACCATACCCTTATGCAGGCACCCCACCCCCTCCTTTAGAATAGGTAGATATGGCTTTCGTTAAGATCATCTTCACAACACAATGAACTTCAGTTAAAAATCATCATACACTTTCATGTTATTGAAGCATATTTTAAAAAAAATACCTAAATCATCTAAGCTATTCCAAGATTGGCGTAGTCCTTCCGAAGAATTAGTGATGACAATATCCGGTATTCTGAACATCATAGTTTTCTCAGTTGTTATGAAGTCTTTATTGTCCACAGAAGATCGTTTACATCTGATCACTAGTATTACTATTATAATGATGAATATTATAACTGGTAACGGTAAAATTAGACACCAAATTAAACTCATTTCCTCTAATATCTCATACTTTATGTAACCCGGCGAAAAGTCCAAGTTACCAACTGAAATCTGTAACAAAAATATATATTAGTCGGGTTATTCTTATTGGACTACTATGCCAAGACATTGTCTAAATGCTTACCAAACTCTTTAGAGTTTAGAGTGAATTGATTATACAAATAGAGGTTTAATCATGAATATCCCATAGTATTCCTAACATACAATAAAGAAATCTTTGATTTGATACATTGATTGTAGAATATCCCAGAACAGGAGGTATATAGCAATTTCGTCAGGTCATTAATGCAAATCAAATAAATGACAAATTTATTACATTAATCGCGATGCACATCTCAAAACACTTTCAATGAAGCTATCAATTTAAAAGAGCAGAGATCTTGCATGAAATTTAGTGATTTTGATGCTACTACATCAATGGTTGTAGAGCTATTACAATCACAAATAACAGAATCAAATACCTGAACTGGAAAAATGCTGTCATTGAACTGGTGAATATCAAGTGGTTTACATGATAATTGTGTCTCTGTAAGACTTTCTACTACACAATTTGATGGTCCTACCATTACTTTAACATCCTTGGGTGAAAAGGTAGATAGATTCTCTCCCTGCAATGGAAACATTAAGATAGTTTTGCTATTAAGGCAGCAGTATTTCGTCAATTGATATATCCAGTTTAGAAAAACTCATACACCAGTTCTATTAACTTCCCAATAATTTATTAATAAAATATAAATATTAACCTCTAATATCAGTAAGGCATCTCCATTATCTATTTCCAGAACCTGTGTTCTATTGACCTCTTCAAAATCGTAGAATATAGGATCATCTTCATATACTAATGTCTTACATGGATTCCATTCGTCTTCACTTCCATCCAAAATAAAATGAAGCTTCATTTCCTTGGTTGAACCTTTTGGTTTTGGTGGTATTTCACACACCATTTCTTCTTCAGATTTCACGTAACATCGCTGAAAGAAGATGTTGGTTGATCGTAATAACGATAGGTTAAAAAATATGATGCACGTAGTGGACTAATGTTACATTATATAACCTACGTATTATAGTTTTGTAAAGTATTAAGCTTAGTAAGCCAAATAAATAATAGGCGATTCTGTTCTTCTTGAAGTATAGTCAGAAGGGTAGCGCCGCCATTCTGAAGTGTCATTGATCATAACTAGAGTAAGTAAAAAGATAGCTTTGGAAGAGTACAATAAATAATAACAGATTTAGACACTTTTACTCTTTGGAAACACCTGATGGCACTTCTCTTTGGAGGAATCTATTAACTCGTTTGACATGTTTTGGGTGAAATTATGATTAAAGGAACTGTCTTGCTTGCACGGCGTTTTATTCAAGTATTCATCTACAGTTTCGTCTTTCAGACAACATACAATATAAGTGTATATGCAATGTATGATACCTACATTACACTCTCGATATCATTACCTTATGAACCACTGAACCATTTAGAAATGTAAAAAATGGCACTGCAACTGAATTTAGATTGGATCCAAACACTGTTATTGATGCCCCTCCACTGAAATGATAATGAACTGTTTGTAAACAATAATCTCAAAAAAACAGTGTAGCACATACTACCAAACAAAAATTAAATTGAAACACATCTTTTATGAGCGATTATTACATCCAAAAGCACTGGAAAACATAAGTCTTATTCACATCCTTCAAAGTGAATATAATAATTCTCCTACCCACACTCACATTATTCACACATATCCAGGGTAGAGCAGCCATATTTCACAAATTCATCTCATTGAGGAAGAGCCTTTCTTTGATTGAGAAGATTTGCGTTCTCTTTATTCATATAAAAATGCAAACCTTTTGAATGTCGTCTTTGGTGAAATATCATCAACAACAGGATTTGGTCTATATTCAAAGTCCCAGTTTCCAAATGAGCATATATTTTTATCATCTACATAATACTGTAAGTTTGATGTGATCAAAGGTGAGTCTTGGTTATTTACCCCAACATCAGAGTACAGTGGTTTTGTTTTACATTTCATTTCCTCTGCTGACAAACTAAATAAATATGTAATATCTGCTGTATACTTGAAACTCGATATAATTATACAATCACAATCGAATTGGATTAAAGAAACATAAACCGGTCGTCTGTCTGTGTCTGTGTATGGTTAATGTTTGATGGATTATTTCAAGTATCTAAACTTTCCGCATTCCCCTTTGCATGCTAATAACGAGTTAAAAGTCTTGCGTGCAATTTCTATTCAGATTTTATTCATTTACCCTGCTGGATTTGGACATTGTATACCTTCAATTATTACAACAACATATTGCGTATAAATCAAAATAACTAACCTAATTATTTGACAACTTCTGCCACAAATAGTTATTTCCCTTGTAGCACCAATATTGAGATTTTGACCAACAATCGACACTACTGTACCACCATATCTTGGTCCATATTGGGGGAAATACGAAGTGACAACTTGTTGCTGAAATCATAATAAAAGTACACCAATTGTTTTTTCATTCATTCATTGAAATAATTGTTTTGTAAACAGAATACTTAAATCTATAGTGGTTGGATTTTGTTTTGGAAGCTTTTTCATTTGCGTTTTTAAATGGATTGTTAAGGGATACATTAATAAGACGTACCTTATAATAAAATATCTTATCTGTGTTTGATGATCCTCGTATGAAATATGGTCTTTTTGGATATGATACAGGGTCACTAGAGATGACCTCTAGAAAACCTTGCCTTTCACTGGGAACTTTTGAGGTGACACAACTAATTCTAAAATATAAATATCTTTATATCATTTTTTAAAACATTTGTTATGTCTTTCATTTTATTATTAGCCTATAAAATAAAAGCTATTAACTGTAGATTGGCAGTGACCCTACGTATTTTTCACATTATTATACAGGTTTATGTATCTATTAGTAAAAATGTATAAGATTACCTAGTAGAAGACCACTTCTCTATCATACAGGCTGCTCCACCTATAGTAACTCGAGGTACTAGTGCTGTACTACTTCCAAAATCATATCCATTTATAGTCAACGTTGTTCCACCATCTATTGTACCATTTACTGGATAGATCTGAAACAAGGTATAGTGTGTTGAAATATGTTCAAAAGAAAGATCAATGTTTACGTTAATGATACACTATGCAAACTTAAACTGTGTTGATTTATTACTATTATTGTTAACTGAAATTTATTGTCGCAAGATTTCTTAAAAATGAAAACTCACATCTTTGATAACGGGTGGACAAGTGTTTGGTAAGAAACCCTGTTCACTACATTCCTCTTGATATCTACATTGACCATTACACCAGTCACAACCTAGAGGATCCTGGCTGCTCAAACATGATTTACACGAGCTGTGAACTAAACACGATTTGACATCAAGTCTTGAAATCTGAAAAATTAGAATAAAGAAACATCTCAAAATCTATGTTTTCAATTTTTCGATTGAATTATTTCTATGTTATTATATATTGATTGGTTTCACAGCACACAAATACTATGTATATTAGATATGACTTACTTTATTGCCAGTTATAAAATATAACCATGAATCATTTACCAAACTCATCTGTTGTTCGACACCTTCTGTATCAGATACAGTTAATGATACATATTCTCGCGATCTTAGTGTCGAGGTAGTTTGTTCTGTAATCTAAAATAAATTATAGATAGGTAATTGATAGCAACTCTATGGAACTGGTGGTTGGTTAATAGTTGACATGCAGGTGATTAAGTATTCTCCTTTCGACAGTCAAGTGTAATGGTGCATCTTCTTCGTGCGCATACAGAAATTGAATATTTGGCCATGTCGTCCAATGGCTGTATGCGGTTAAATCAGCATGGTCACTGTGAGCAGAAAGATACATGGTAAAAGGAGGCAGAAAGAATATGGAAACATTGCCGTTTCTGTATTTTGAAAGGCCAATGAGTGCCTATAGTCAATGTACTATGCTGCAAATATTTCGGTTAATCTCAAGGATGCAAGGAATAAAAGCAGTTACATGGGCGTACGAGCTGGGGGTGCAGTTATATAACTAACTGAGAAATGCTCTATTCTTAAAAAAAATTTTCACAAACATCTTACCTTTTTAATCGCACCATTTGAAGTACCGAAAATAACCACAGATTTGTTGTTCTGTGTCAAAGCTACCAATGATGTTATATTATCTACTGTGCTATAAAAAGACTTTTTCATCAAATAACTTTCCCCACTTATACCATGTTGTGATCTCAGTCCACAAAAGCCATCACTCCTGGCTAATTCAGCGTTCCTCTAAAATGAGACACTATCATTAAGACTCTTGCTATGTGAATATCTCGCCATCTTTCTTAGAACATTGACATCTACAAGTAAGGTATATAATTATGTAAATGTATACATGTAGTTGTCAACTTTCAACTATCATTTTTTTTCAACGTTCAATATTACCCACTAAATACGTCAGAAGGGAAATGCTGAAATATCGAAAAATACAATTCATTTTTAAAATATTTGATTATATGGAATTAGTTATATTCAGAAAAACTTATTGCTTATTATTCACAGTTAGAATGCAGAATAACACTAATCCAACCAAAAAGTCTTACCAGTTGCGGCCAAAATATCTTGGAACTGGGGAGAGGTTGTTTAATTGGGGGTTGAAATTCCGAATATAGAATATCCAAGAAGTCATCTCATGCTATATCATTTTAATTATGGAATACGCTTTTGCTTAAGTTCACAATCTTCTTATCATTATGACCTGGGTATACTTTTTAAATGTAGCTTTAATCGGTATTAAAATCAACTAAGTTGATAGGCTAACCTATAGCATTTCATTAATCGGTGTGCTATTAACTAATTATATAAGAAAATTTACAAGATAATAAGAAAATTTAAAGTCAAGAATAACTTACATAATTGTATGTACAATTAGATGATTGAGTCATCCAGAAAGGCTGCCGACCTTTCTCAAACTTGAAGCATCTTTCATTAGTCTGTTTAAAGAACTGATTGAGTTCCTGTATTGAATATGAGCATAAGACTGAGGTTTGACTTGAATTTGATGTGGTAGAAGTATATAATGATCCCGAACTGAAAAAAGCTGTCGTAACTGTATCATACAAATCCTGGTTTTCATTGCACCGTAGTCTGATATCCACATAAGAATCATACAATCTATCATTAGAACAGATTCTTCCCAATCGGGTTTCCAACTCTAGTGTTGTTGGATCTTGTTGTACAAATAGTATGTAAGTGAACTGCCTTGTTTGGAAGGCATAAATTGGTTGTAAGAAGATGGAGTTCAGATGTTTCCTGTTAATCAGTAATCCAGAATGTAAATGGTCACCGTATTTCAATGTGTTGTAAGCAATAGAGATGTTGTTTTTTAGAATCTTCCTGGTTGAAATAAAATATAAATCATCTGTTACAGTATCAGGTGTGAATGATCTTGCCACAAAAATACATCTCTTACAGTCATTGTTTGCTGGTAGAACAACTACTGGATTACTAGTCCCAATATAATTATATACATTCTTTGTATCAAGCTGTCTAAATTTTGACACATTTCTGGTTGGGTGTTTATAACAAAGACCATTATGAAATGTACCACAGACGACAAGTTGGTTCTTTTTAGGAATGAGATGGAGAAGCGAAATGTCATTAGTTTTATTGTCCGGCAATTGCTTCTTTTCAGTGATAGTATTGTACGAGGCTCTAGAACGAAGTTTTAAGTCTGAATCCAAATGTAAAATTGTCCCTGAGCCACCAACATAAATACTTCCTTCATTATCAGTTGTTATGTGGCTTAAATGACTTGTTTCGGTAGATGTATATGTTTTAAGGAATTCATTCTGCAGTTCATGTTCTGATGACAGTCTTAGTAGTATCAGAAATAATAGTAGGTACACTAAACTAGTCATAGCGGATCTGAAATAACATAGAGTTCATATTCTTCATTTATTTACAAAAAAAGTCAAAAGATATCACTATATAATTATGCTACATTATTACAGTGATGTGCACATGTTCTAACCCAGTTTCAAACTTCAGTTTGAATTTTGTATTAAACAATGATCCATATAGATATAAGATGTACTTACATGTGTTTCATAAGGCTTCAAATGTGTCAATTTAAGGTCGGTATTTGTCAAATTGTGAGAAACTTGTCACAAACACCTCCGTTCAAATTTAAAGTGGGTTTTTAATATAATTGTTAAACTACACGAATTCGAATCGTAAATCAGCAAGAACGACAAGAAAATAAATCAATACCTAATTTCAACAATTTACTGTGTATTTTTCCTCCAATTTTGAAGATATTTTTGTTTATTATGTTATTTTCACTAAATTATAGTTCACGAAGACATTATTACTCGCTTTAAATATTTGTAAATTAGGTTGGTCTTGAGAAAGCGAGCTTCCTTCGTTATTTCCGTCCGGTATAATCAATTGATCTGTTATGTATTCGTCAATAGCCATGTACATTCTGTGTATGTCAATAAATCCTCAAATATTACATTTTCTTAATAATTTTATTTTAACAATATTATTTTTAGGCAAATATATTTTGGCGAGCTATACCTTGCCTCAGGATTATATAGTTTGCCCGATCCTCCATGAAGCCAGATCACCTTGAGTATACTGTAGTCCATGGCATATTAGGAGAAAAAAAACTGAAATTAACCTGTATAGATATGTAACTTGGAGAAAAATTCAAGTCTCTTCAAGTCTCGATAATTATCAAAAAATAATTTGTTTCAATGAATTCAGAATTAAAACAACATATATGTACATGTATATCGGACTGCTACAAGGCGAAGTCTCAAAAGATGTGAAGAAAAAAAAACAGTTTTGGAGAATGCTTCCAAATCTATATGGCACAAATGGGGAGGGATTATTAATCCTATCAGAACTGACCCAAATTCTCGGATGGTTTTTATTTGTGATTACTCAGGTTATCAGTTCCCTCCCATTATTTACAATGGAACCGAAATTTAATGATGTTCAAACACAGCGAATTCAAAACAAGATTAAAAAGGGTAACAGTTTTAATGAATTAAATGAACATAAATGATAGTCATCTAAGCATCTTCTTGTTCCCCCTCTTCTTCATCAAATTCTCCCTCTTCTTCAGCTGTAGCATCCTGGTACTGTTGATATTCAGATACCAGATCATTCATGTTGGATTCAGCTTCAGTAAATTCCATCTCATCCATACCTTCACCAGTATACCAATGGAGGAAAGCTTTTCTTCTAAACATGGCAGTAAACTGTTCTGAAATTCTCTTGAACAGTTCCTGAATAGCTGTCGTATTTCCAATGAACGTGGCAGACATTTTCAGACCTCTTGGTGGAATGTCACAGACAGCAGTTTTTATATTGTTTGGAATCCATTCAACAAAATAGCTGCTGTTTTTATTTTGAACGTTCAACATCTGTTCATCCACTTCTTTCATTGACATGCGACCTCTGAACATGGCAGCTACTGTCAGATAACGACCATGACGAGGATCACAGGCAGCCATCATGTTCTTGGCATCGAACATCTGTTGAGTGAGTTCTGGTACAGTAAGAGCTCGATACTGCTGGGAACCTCTCGATGTGAGAGGAGCAAATCCTGGCATGAAGAAATGAAGACGTGGGAACGGTACCATGTTGACGGCCAACTTTCGTAAATCTGAGTTGAGTTGACCAGGAAATCGGAGGCAAGTTGTTACTCCGGACATGGTTGCTGACACCAGATGGTTGAGGTCACCGTAAGTTGGTGTGGTCAGTTTAAGGGTACGGAAACAGATATCATAAAGAGCTTCGTTATCAATACAGTAAGTCTCATCTGTATTTTCTACTAGTTGGTGCACTGAAAGGGTGGCGTTGTAAGGTTCCACAACTGTATCTGATACCTGAAATTACAAGAATGCAGATGTTGGAAGAGAAATGTGTGAGGTTATAATGTTGTTATCCTTGGTCACCCAAAAACACATTATTTGTTTATGGTGCATTATCACGACTATCCAAGGCTTTCACAATGCTCAGCTAAGAAAGCGCTTAACATTCCATATGGCATTAAGACTTTGATCTGCCTAGATCGTGGTTGGGTGAAAATATGTCGACTTTAACCATGTGATTGAAGCTAGTGTGTTATTGCCCAAATAAAACATAAACACTGAACTTACCTTCGGTGAGGGACAAACAGAGAATGTGTTCATGATTCTATCTGGATATTCTTCACGGATTTTACTGATGAGGAGGGTCCCCATACCAGAACCAGTTCCACCACCCAGAGAATGGGTCAACTGAAATCCTTGAAGACAATCACAACTTTCAGCTTCTTTACGGACGACATCCAGAACGGAATCTACCAATTCAGCACCTTCTGTATAATGACCTTTAGCCCAGTTATTACCGGCACCAGATTGTCCAAACACAAAATTGTCAGGACGGAAGATCTGACCAAAAGGTCCTGATCGTACAGAATCCATGGTGCCAGGTTCCAAATCGACGAGAACGGCTCTGGGAACATATTTACCACCGGTAGCTTCATTATAATATACATTGATTCTCTCTAATTGAAGATCAGAATCACCATGGTAAGTTCCAGTTGGGTCGATACCATGTTCATCAGAGACCACTTCCCAGAACTGAAACAGAAGTTACCAGAAATATAATATCAGACAAGAATTTAAAGCTGAAGTAATGTGAACCGATGTTGAGTTCAAGAACATGTCTTGTTTTTCTATTGACAAATTACAATATGATCAAAACTAGAATACGAATTGGGGCAACCACAACTTGACCGTATTATGCTAGTTTTTTTTTTCTTCAGATTTTGTTTTATGTTATCGAATTTTTGTTTTAATTGTAAGCTATAGGACGGTGATTATTATAATTGAAATTTTGTCGTCGTTGACGTATCTTACCTTTGCTCCAATCTGGTTTCCACACTGCCCAGTTTGCATATGGACTATTTCTCTCATTTTGATTTTTGTAAAAACTGACCGGAGTCAAGAACTGAAGTGAATAGTTGTTGAAAGTTGAATGATGTAGTTGAGATTTGACAGCGTTTTATATTATACAATAGATAAACAGTTACTATGGACATTTTAAATCTGTCAACAAAATTCATTTAATGATAATAATCTATTCTAATTTAACTTTATGAATATGCTTTTGTCGGTGTTTCATTATCCAATTACAGTAAAATCTATCAATCGAAACAATTCAAATCTATAATGAGATTAACGGATTATATCGAAACAAAGCACACCAAACTCGAGTTAAACATTCTAATCCAGATAACAACAACGATAGCTAACAACAAACAAACAACAAGACAACAGTTCCCATATTTTTTGGTATAAATAAAAATATAGACCAACCACAGGATATTCAGTAAAAATATCTTGCCTTGGTTAGCTTCAAGCCTTCTATCAAGTTTTTCATCGTCACCCTCGTCAGTTCTACAATTTCTACAAAATGGTGAGTACCAGCAACTGATTTTTATATTAAAGTTTTGATATTTTGAAAGAAATAAACTACATTTAACAATATTTTCAATAGCTATTTACTTTTATTTACTTTATGATTTTATCTTTTCAGCGTGAGTGTATCTCTATCCATGTTGGTCAAGCTGGTGTCCAGATGGGCAATGCCTGTTGGGAGTTGTACTGTTTAGAACATGGTATTCAACCTGATGGCCAGATGCCTTCTGATAAAACTATTGGAGGAGGAGATGATTCCTTTAACACTTTCTTTAGCGAGACTGGAGCCGGTAAACACGTTCCAAGAGCTGTATTTGTTGATCTTGAACCAACTGTAGTAGATGAAGTCCGAACTGGTACTTACCGCCAACTCTTCCATCCTGAACAACTTATCACTGGTAAAGAAGATGCGGCTAATAATTATGCCAGAGGGCACTACACCGTGGGTAAAGAGCTCATAGATCTGGTCCTCGATAGAACTAGGAAGCTGGCTGATCAATGTACTGGTCTTCAAGGATTCCTCATCTTCCATAGCTTTGGCGGAGGAACCGGATCTGGTTTTTCCTCATTATTGATGGAAAGATTGAGCGTAGATTACGGAAAGAAATCCAAATTGGAGTTTGCTGTTTATCCTGCTCCACAAATATCAACAGCTGTTGTAGAACCTTACAACTCTATCCTAACAACCCATACTACGTTGGAGCATTCCGATTGTGCTTTTATGGTGGATAACGAGGCGATCTATGATATTTGCCGACGAAATCTCGATATTGAAAGACCAACCTACACCAACTTGAATCGATTGATTGGTCAAATAGTCAGCTCCATCACTGCTTCACTTCGATTTGATGGTGCCTTGAACGTCGATCTTACTGAGTTCCAAACTAACTTGGTACCCTACCCACGTATTCATTTTCCCCTGGCTACCTATGCACCAGTAATCTCTGCTGAAAAAGCCTACCATGAGCAGCTCTCTGTTGCTGAAATCACCAACGCTTGTTTCGAGCCAGCCAACCAGATGGTCAAATGTGATCCTCGTCATGGTAAATACATGGCTTGTTGTATGTTGTACCGAGGTGATGTTGTTCCCAAGGATGTTAATGCAGCTATTGCTACTATCAAAACCAAGAGAACCATCCAATTCGTCGACTGGTGTCCAACTGGTTTCAAAGTGGGTATCAACTACCAACCACCAACAGTTGTACCAGGAGGCGATTTAGCCAAAGTTCAGAGAGCTGTTTGTATGTTGAGTAACACGACTGCCATTGCTGAAGCATGGGCTCGCCTTGATCACAAATTTGATTTAATGTATGCCAAGAGAGCCTTTGTTCACTGGTATGTTGGTGAAGGTATGGAAGAAGGTGAATTCTCTGAAGCTCGAGAAGATTTAGCTGCTCTGGAGAAAGATTATGAAGAAGTTGGAGTTGATTCTGTTGAAGGTGAAGGAGAAGAAGGAGAGGGAGAAGAATATTAAAATCCATGTACAAAAGTGATCAATAAATTTACAGTTTAAATATATTAGCTTTTGTTTCTATATCAATGAGTTCCTTCTTATTGGTTTTCCCTACGACATATACTGTATATGGATCCACAGATTACGCTATACCTTGGCTGTAAATAGGCCTTATCTCAATGAAAACTCAGTTTTCATCCAATCAGCATTATATAATTTTTCTGTGAAGTGACTTATTTATTCATTAAATGTTCGACATTATGATTGATAAATGTTTATTCAACAGGACACGTATTTGTCGATAATGATATGCGGCAAGACTTCGTAACCCAGTCTAGGTCTTATTGACTTAAAGATGAAATGAAAATAGTGCATAAAATGGAGAAAAAAAAGCTTTAATTTTTATCGGTTCACGAAATTGGTTAAAAATCCTCTGATCAATATATTTGAAAATAATCCAACAAAATAGAAGAATATCTTGTTTCTCGATTAACTATCAAGCCATGGGCAATAATTTGCGATGTCGTACTATAGTAACACGTATATTTTACACAAAATTTTCTTACTAAGTAGCATGGATGTCGTTCTTTCCAGGTTCTTTTTTATACGAGGGGGAGGGGGGCGGGGGGCTGAAAAGTTCATAGTTCAATTATGCCAAAGTGATGAAACTTAGCATGCATTAAATTCAAAATTTTCTGATACTAACGACATGGTTTATTTTCAGATTAACTGACGCTGATGTAGTGTTTGAGGACATTTAGACATTTAGTGAATATGGATAAAATTTGGCACCATCTGACTATTTTTTGTTCCCGAACATGAAAAAAAAATGCTGGGAAGCGGTACCAGACCGATGATGAGGTCATATCTGCTGTTGAGGACTTTTTTAATGATCAGGATGAGAGCTTCTATACCACCTACACCTGAAGATGACAATGTAGATTGTTGAAACGTTGTGTGTAATAAAATTAAGGAGTAGTATACCATAAAATTGTGTTCCGTTATTTAATGTAACACTGCTGGAAGAAGTCTGTGGACCGCAGGGGAGACTATGTTGAAAAATAAACCATGTCGTTAGTATCAGAAAATGTTGAATTTAATGCATGCTAAGTTTCATCACTTTGGCATAATTCCTTCTGAGTCAGGCTATGAACGTATATTGTGGAAATGGTCATCAGGAAGTTTCATCGACCGGTCTGGTCTTTTTCTTTTCTTATACACCAGTTGCCACTAAGCTACGTCAACTATAGGATTGCAGGCACGCACTTTCATTAGATAAATAATGTAGACTTGAAATAAATCTAGAGCTTGTTCTCCTTATAAGGACTTTGTGGCCAGAGATCGAATATTAATCGTGAATTAACTGAGCAGGGTTACTTGACACACAAACTTCAAAATTGATGGTCGTTATGGAGATCTCCTTGTCAAGTACAAGACTGCTTCTTGTATTCAGACACATCTGTTTCAGTTTAGTCAGACATGAATTAATCTGGGTGCACCTCGTGATTGTGACCTATATAGTAGTTGCGGGTGTTGCGTGCGGAACAACCATGCTTACTCTTTTCGAAACACCAGATGGTTCTTCTCGCATGGGATGTCGACTACTACATATACTATTATTGCGCCATATTTTGTCATGATCTGGATGAAATTGTAATTAACTGCTACCAATGTTTTGCCATGAAAAATTCTGTTTCAATTTATGGTTGACCATAGAACTGTAAGGTAGGGAATAATAACACAAGATTTATGCTCGGAAACCTAGTTTCTCCTTTCGCGTCCGTTTGATTTCCGGTGAGATTGCTCTTAACAATAACAAATAACCAGCACTGATAATTAATTTTCAATAAGTGTCAAATTAAGAATTATTTGATGTATATGTCCTATATTTATCAATATGATGATTCGTACAGTTCTATGGATTAGCATAACTTAATATCATGATCTGCGAATCAAATGTTGTTTTATATAATTTCCCTACACAAATGTACACAAACGTGTTCATGAAAATGTAAATCTAAATAATAATCCTAGGTCTGTGGGATTCCCCTGGAATGTGATATTCAACCATGATGGCGTCAGAGGGTATTCCCTATTCTTCTCAATCCGAAACCAACGCTGTGTCTGTCAAAAGCGATAATAACGATATTTTTGTGGTTTCAATTGAACAGTAGATGTTGGGGGTGCAGGGGCGGCAATTAATTTATTTTATCAATAAAAATGTCAAACTTTTATGAACAAGTAAGACAGAAGATTTAAAAAATGCTGATTGGATATCGTAATCTGTGGTTCTAGTAGGGAAAACCAATAAGAATGAACTCATTGATATAGAAACAAGAGCTAATAAAAGTATATATTTAAACTGTAAATTTATTGATCACTTTTGAACATGGATTTTAATATTCTTCTCCCTCTCCTTCTTCTCCTTCACCTTCAACAGAATCAACTCCAACTTCTTCATAATCTTTCTCTAGAGCAGCTAAATCTTCTCTAGCTTCAGAGAATTCACCTTCTTCCATACCTTCACCAACATACCAGTGGACGAAAGCTCTCTTGGCATACATTAAATCAAATTTGTGATCAAGGCGCGCCCATGCTTCAGCAATAGCAGTCGTGTTACTCAACATACAAACAGCTCTCTGAACTTTGGCTAAATCGCCTCCTGGTACAACTGTTGGTGGTTGGTAGTTGATACCCACTTTGAAACCAGTTGGACACCAGTCGACGAATTGGATGGTTCTCTTGGTTTTGATAGTAGCAATAGCTGCATTAACATCCTTGGGAACAACATCACCTCGGTACAACATACAACAAGCCATGTATTTACCATGACGAGGATCACATTTGACCATCTGGTTGGCTGGCTCGAAACAAGCGTTGGTGATTTCAGCAACAGAGAGCTGCTCGTGGTAGGCTTTTTCAGCAGAGATTACTGGTGCATAGGTAGCCAGGGGAAAATGAATACGTGGGTAGGGTACCAAGTTAGTTTGGAACTCAGTAAGATCGACGTTCAAGGCACCATCAAATCGAAGTGAAGCAGTGATGGAGCTGACGATTTGACCAATCAATCGATTCAAGTTGGTGTAGGTTGGTCTTTCAATATCGAGATTTCGTCGGCAAATATCATAGATCGCCTCGTTATCCACCATAAAAGCACAATCGGAATGCTCCAATGTAGTATGGGTTGTAAGGATAGAGTTGTAAGGTTCTACCACAGCTGTTGATATTTGTGGAGCAGGATAAACAGCAAACTCCAATTTGGATTTCTTTCCGTAATCAACGCTCAATCTTTCCATCAATAATGAGGAAAAACCAGATCCGGTTCCTCCACCAAAGCTGTGGAAGATGAGGAATCCTTGAAGACCAGTACATTGATCAGCCAGCTTCCTAGTTCTATCGAGGACCAAATCTATGAGTTCTTTACCCACGGTGTAGTGCCCTCTGGCATAGTTATTAGCCGCATCTTCTTTACCAGTGATAAGTTGTTCAGGATGGAAGAGTTGGCGGTAAGTACCAGTTCGGACTTCATCTACTACAGTTGGTTCAAGATCAACAAATACAGCTCTTGGAACGTGTTTACCGGCTCCAGTCTCGCTAAAGAAAGTGTTAAAGGAATCATCTCCTCCTCCAATAGTTTTATCAGAAGGCATCTGGCCATCAGGTTGAATACCATGTTCTAAACAATACAACTCCCAACAGGCATTGCCCATTTGGACACCAGCTTGACCAACATGGATAGAGATACACTCACGCTGAAAAGATAAAATCATAAAGTAAATAAAAGTAAATAGCTATTATAAATATTTTTAAATTTAGTTTATATATTTCAAAATGTCACAAATTTAATATAAAATCAGTTGCTGGTACTCACCATTTTGTAGAAATTGTAGAACTGACGAGGGTGACGATGAAAAACTTGATAGAAGGCTTGAAGCTAACCAAGGCAAGATATTTTTACTGAATATCCTGTGGTTGGACTATATTTGTATTTATACCAAAAAATAAGGGAACTGTTGTCTTGTTGTTTGTTTGTTGTTAGCTATCGTTGTTGTTATCTGAATTAGCATGTTTAACTCGAGTTTGGTGTGCTTTGTTTCAATATAATCCGTTAATCTCATTATAGATTTGATTTGTTTCGATTGATAGATTTTACTGTAATTGGATAATGAATCACCGACAAAAGCATATTCATAAAGTTAAATTAGAATAGATTATTATCATTAAATGAATTTTGTTGACAGATTTAAAATGTCCATAGTAACTGTTTATCTATTGTATAATATAAAACGCTGTCAAATCTCAACTACATCATTCAACTTTCAACAACTATTCACTTCAGTTCTTGACTCCGGTCAGTTTTTACAAAA
Organism: Lottia scabra; assembly: GCA_029955415.1. Classification (NCBI taxonomy): domain Eukaryota; kingdom Metazoa; phylum Mollusca; class Gastropoda; family Lottiidae; genus Lottia; species Lottia scabra. The sequence continues at coordinate 6,451,022 of JARJEI010000013.1, read as the reverse complement.
ATCAAAATGAGAGAAATAGTCCATATGCAAACTGGGCAGTGTGGAAACCAGATTGGAGCCAAGGTAAGATACGTCAATGACGATAAAATTTCAATTATAAAAATCACCTTCCTATAGCTTACAGTTAGAACAAAAATTTGATAATATAACACAAAATTTGAAGAAAAAAATAAACTAACATAATTCGATCGAATTTTGTGGTTTCCTCAATTCGTCTTCTTTTTCAAGTTTTTATCATATTGTAATTTGTCAATAGAAAAACAAGACATTTTCTTGAGTTCAACATCGGTTCACATTTAATTCTTGCCTGATATTATTGGTAACTTCTGTTTCAGTTCTGGGAAGTGGTCTCTGATGAACATGGTATCGACCCAACTGGAACTTACCACGGTGATTCTGATCTTCAGTTGGAGAGAATCAATGTATATTATAATGAAGCTACCGGTGGTAAATATGTTCCCAGAGCCGTTCTCGTCGATTTGGAACCTGGCACCATGGATTCTGTACGATCAGGACCTTTTGGTCAGATCTTCCGTCCTGACAATTTTGTGTTTGGACAATCTGGTGCCGGTAATAACTGGGCTAAAGGTCATTATACAGAAGGTGCTGAATTGGTAGATTCTGTTCTGGATGTGGTCCGTAAAGAAGCTGAAAGTTGTGATTGTCTTCAAGGATTTCAGTTGACCCATTCTCTGGGTGGTGGAACTGGTTCTGGTATGGGGACCCTCCTCATCAGTAAAATTCGCGAAGAATATCCAGATAGAATCATGAACACATTCTCTGTTTGTCCCTCACCGAAGGTAAGTTCAGTGTTTATGTTTGATTTGGGCAATAACACACTAGCTTCAATCACATGGTTAAAGTCGACATATTTTCACCCAACCAAAATCTAGCCAGATCAAAGTCTTAGTGTCATATGGGATGTTAAGCGCTTTCTTAGCTGAGCATTGTGAAAGTCTTGGATAGTCGTGATAAGGCACCATAGACAAATAACGTGTTTTGGGGTAACCAAGGATAACAATATTATAACCTCACACATTTCTCTTCGAACATCTGCATTCTTGTAATTTCAGGTATCAGATACAGTTGTGGAACCTTACAACGCCACCCTTTCAGTGCACCAACTAGTAGAAAATACAGATGAGACGTACTGTATTGATAACGAAGCTCTTTATGATATCTGTTTCCGTACCCTTAAACTGACCACACCAACTTACGGTGACCTCAACCATCTGGTGTCAGCAACCATGTCCGGAGTAACAACTTGCCTCCGATTTCCTGGTCAACTCAACTCAGATTTACGAAAGTTGGCCGTCAACATGGTACCGTTCCCACGTCTTCATTTCTTCATGCCAGGATTTGCTCCTCTCACATCGAGAGGTTCCCAGCAGTATCGAGCTCTTACTGTACCAGAACTCACCCAACAGATGTTCGATGCCAAGAACATGATGGCTGCCTGTGATCCTCGCCATGGTCGTTATCTTACTGTAGCTGCCATGTTCAGAGGTCGCATGTCAATGAAGGAGGTAGATGAACAGATGTTGAACGTTCAAAATAAAAACAGCAGCTATTTTGTTGAATGGATTCCAAACAATGTGAAAACTGCTGTCTGCGACATTCCACCAAGAGGTCTGAAAATGTCTGCCACCTTCATTGGAAATACGACAGCCATCCAGGAACTATTCAAGAGAATTTCAGAACAGTTTACTGCCATGTTTAGAAGAAAAGCTTTCCTCCATTGGTATACTGGTGAAGGTATGGATGAGATGGAATTTACTGAAGCTGAATCCAACATGAATGATCTGGTATCTGAATATCAACAGTACCAGGATGCTACAGCTGAAGAGGAGGGAGAATTTGATGAAGAAGAAGGTGAACAAGAAGATGCTTAGATGACTGTAACATTTATATTTGTTTAATTTATTAAACTGTTAATTTTTTATTTTTGATGAGGTGTAGGCCTATTTTGTAAAAAAGTTCTTTAAGGTCTCCTTTGCTGAAACTATTGGGAGAGATGATACCTTCGGATTATGATGCAGGTCGGAGGGCTGAAATGGAAAAAGCGTTTAGTCGTTTGGATGGGGCAATACACCGAGGCCCCGTGTGCTACAGGCTGTGCACGTGAAAGATCCTCGACAGTTCAAAATAAAAAAATAAGAGGAGGCTAATGCCAAACACGAGACTAGAGAAGAAACTTGATTACATAATAATATCTCAACTTGTCTGTAAAAACTAACATGGGTGATGCAATACTTTGGATTGAATTGTGTTAATCACTGTGACTGATAAATATTGACTTCAATTTAGATTTTAACTTCTTTTGCTATAAGATTTGAACCACATTTAGAAGCAGAGAGCACACATGTTGCTATTTGCAATGGAATAGGCTAACTGTTTGCATTGTGCAATGTAGTTCACAGTGCTCGTCTCGCCATAGATGTAGGCCATCAGCCTTTGGGGCGATTTCAACTAAATTATTCTTATGACGATATATAGGCTCTTATTGTTCATATTCTCATCTGTTCTGACTGTGTGGACAAATTACATGACCATCTACTCTAGGTCTATAAGCTAATCTTTCAATTCTTTGGGTCCCAAAATGATCTGATGTCTCTTGGCCAGCAAATTGCGTATAGGCCTATAGCCGGGCCTATATTGGGAGCATAATCTTGACAGCCTAAACTATACAGGCCTATTTATTGTATCATGGAAAATCAAGTTATGCCATGTATGAGTTCGGGTAGCCTATACTACCAGGTCAGTAGATCAGCAACCATGGGCATGATATGTGCCTAGTGACCTTGTCGTCCCTACCCAACTCCATTTGAAGGAATGTCTATAACCAAAGATTTTAGGTGGACGTACCAGGATGATTTATAGAGTCCACGTTTGGCGCGAAATTAAGAGCCGCAACCACAAGCGCATAAAAAAAATGGGAAATTGCATCAATTTGGTGCATTCTGAAAGATATTTCGGGATTTGAGTTGGCATTAGGGACTGCCTATTCTAATTTTCATCTGATCGATTTTGATTATTCAAAAAAATCCTTCTTACTAATCAAATTATAGGGATGGGGGTGGGGGGGGGGGGGTGGGTTGAGGGGCGACACTCTTTCGTCGCCCCCAACCCCCCCCCCCCCCCCCCCCCCCGCAATTATCCCTTGTTAGAACTAACAAATTATAATTTAAATTTAGCCAGTTTTCTTAAATCATAGTGCTTGTTATTAATTATTATAATATACAGTAGGCCTATGGGTTAATGGAGCAAATAGCCCTTCAATCTTTTTTATTTTGATTCTTGGATTGTTGAAATTATATTATGTAGTCTAGGTCATCAGTAGCTAAAGATCGAAATTCAAAAAAGCTAAATGTTATATACATAAGCATTTTTGTGCAGCTTTTAACAATTTCACTTGTGATTTATTGTAGTAACCCACTAACCTATTTTACCTGAGCGTCGTGGGTTACCATTGAAAATAGGTCAATAGTTTTCAGAATGAAACTGATTAACATAATTTAGTAAAGAGTTATTTCCCTTTGTAGGTCAATTCAGTTCACAACCCAGTTACTGCGAATTTGTTTGAAATTATTACATTATTTGATATCCAAGAGCTTAAAGTGATAAAATCGGTCACATTTATTTATCCAAAATTCGATTTATTATCAAAAAATGAGCTAGAAGTAAAATACGATTTCCCATGATGCACTGCGAGTGTGTCCGCCATCTTCGCACGCGTATCCACGGATTTAGGGCGGGCTGATTAATTTCGATATTTTGATAACTGTAAATGCACGTGATACACCGAAATCTTGCAGCATGAACCAATATATCCAGGTTGCTGAGGAGGAAGGCGAAGAACCGATGGAGGTGCCAAGCGAAGACGATGGAACGCTACTCTTGACTACACTAGCTGCACAATTTCCTGGTTCTTGTGGATTAAAGTATAGAAACCCTGATACTGGCTCCATGCGAGGTATTCGCCTTTCGGACGGTCGACTTTATCCCCCCGATGGTACCTGGGCACGGAATGTTTATATAGCCGTCTTCCCTAAAGGTAGGAAAGTGTTATTTTAACCAATGTTTACGTTTTGAAAACTGACAGGTCACTGACCTACTTTCAATTTGACAGTTGCTAAAATCAACCATCTGTTGCCGTAAAGCATGGATGTAATGAAATTTTTATTGTAAAACTTCTTTATAATCTCAATATTACCGTTTGTGCTGACTTAAAATTATGAGAATCGTGTGAAATTTGTCCCAAGCAATCATGTTTCCATTTGGTCCATATTTGACAGATACTAAACAAAGGGCAGATAACTCATCATTTATTGCTAATAATGCTAAACCCTTACAACTAAGTACTCGTTTTTATGATCTTGAAAGGAACTGGTTTACTTGTTATTAAAGACAGGTACTGATCACATTAAGATCTTAAACGCATTTAGCCTCTTAGTATAAATTGAAATATTACTGTAGTAACCTCAAAATAATTCAGAAACTATAAATCAGTTCAGTCAGTGAGTGTTGGGCCTTGTCTGAGATTCTCAATAGTCAATGAATGGGTGATGAAAAATAGCAACTTTACAGTGGACGGAGGGAATTTCCAAACCGAAATCATCGAAATGTGGGTCATTTCCACTTGGAAAGTATGTTTATTTTGAATCATAAATTTTGGAAGCTAATTTTTCAAGTCAATCATATATCAATATTCCAAAGGCATTCTTAATTTCTTAGACAAATGGCATGCAAATATTTGTGACTGTGACATGAGAGAAAATTTTTAAACTTTCTAATCTTAAAATGAATAGGGGAAAGATGGAGTAAGATGTGATCGCAATCTATTTTAGTTGTTTCTGAAGAAGGCGGTTAGCCAAAATGTTAAACAACAGGTCAATAATATTTAGAAAAAATTCAATTCAGAACTTAATGTGGTTAATAAAGACTAGTAAATAAATATAAGCTTACTTCAATATATAATCTAAATATTTATACTGCTAAAAATTCTACCTAAAGTCACTAGATCACTCAATGATGAATTGATGTACCAGGTGCTTTTTTTTTTATGATAGCACAGGGTTTTATCTTAACTTTGTGTCTTAGTAGTTTTATTCCATGACACAAATTTTTTTGAAGCAAAAATAGTTTTTGATTTCTTGTGTTTTATCTTAAAATTTGTTTTGCTTTGATTTCTTTAGATACAAGAAAGAAGACAGAAGAATTACCTGATGCAAGTTTGTTGTTACTGAATAGAAAGAAAGAGAAGATTAAATGTAGTGATTTGATTGTGTTAGGTTTACCATGGAAGAGTACAGAAGATGATTTACGCAAATATTTTGTTCAGTTTGGTGATTTACTTATGGTGCAGGTAAAATTTTCATGTTTTTTTTATACCTAGTATCAATCATTGCTATTTTAAGTTTTAATTGGTGGAATTCTTCAACCTTACTTACAGTAAGAAGTAAATTGGACAATTCTTCCTTATTATAACAGGAAGTCAAGTCCCAATGATATATATTCTTGCTTACAGTCTATAACCATGCCATACCTGTTGAGATATTTTACACAACTGTTTGACTACAATGAATGTAAATGTATTTAAGCTTAATGCTGGAACTCATGATTGTCAGTCCCTTCACATCTCATATGCATGTTTCTTAAAATGAAGATTTAGGTGCTTACTTAAGATGACTACTTTTCTTTTAAATTGTTAAACTGATTTCATTGTTTCAAAGTTGTCTCCCTTGTTATAACTATAGATTTGAATGGTGAAGCTCTTTTTTTTTCCAGAATAGTTTGTATGTTCACATATAGAAGTTTGTGACAGTTTGGCCCTTTTTCCAATTTGTTGATTTGTTAAAATTTTATTTTTGACAGGTTAAAAAAGATATTAAAACAGGACATTCAAAAGGTTTTGGTTTTGTGAGGTTTGCAGACTATGATGCACAAGTTCAGTGTATATCTCAGAGACATATGATAGATGGCAGATGGTGTGATGTCAGAATTCCAAATTCAAAAGTTGTAAGTACCTTATGATGAACTAGCATTATGAATGTCATTAAAATTTGACCCAGATCCCCATTATAATCGTGTTGTTTGAAATTCTTTGACTGTGCTTTCCAATCATGATTAATTAGATGAGAGAGGTCTTTTTTAATTACTCATACCCTACTCCATTTCTGTGTTCAAAAAGCTATGATTATGAATTGTGTGACAGTGAAATTGAATGACTACTTAGTGTTTTTCCCATCCTGCAGTTCATAGTTATCTCATTTTAATTAAGTTGACTGATTTACTCTTATTGGTAATTTTAAGATTTGAAGAGTAGTATTCATTTAACACATAATCACATCTCACATCCATCAGTATTGTCAACCACAATGTAAAATCGGAAATAGCAAGGGAGGTTGCTAAAGAATATCATTGCTATAACATAATAGAAAGTTGAAATCTTTGAATTAAAACCTTAGTCTGATGCCAGAAATTGTTTTCAGCTCAAAGGTAATCAGTAATAATGTTCAGAGCTAAATGTTAAAATTTGAGCCTTCAAACCTGTCTGTTGAAAAATAAACCATGTCGTTAGTATCAGAAAATGTTGAATTTAATGGATGCCAAGTTTCATCACTGTGGCATAACTACTTCCGAGTCAGGCTATGAACTTTTCAGCCCACCCTCGTAAATATGCAAGACCAAAATCATATACCGTACTGATGGTTCCCCTAATGACATTTTTTTTTTTTCAGGAAGGAAACCATAATCTGATGAATCGTAAAGTTTTTGTTGGAAGATGTACAGATGATATGACTGCCGAAGATTTGCGGTCGTATTTTAGTAAATTTGGTGAGGTAGTAGATGTTTTTATACCGAAGCCATTCAGAGCCTTTGCGTTTGTTACATTTTCTGATTCAGACACTGCTCAAACTCTATGTGGAGAAGATCATATTATAAAAGGAGCTAGTGTACATATAAGTAGTGCTGCACCTAAAAACAATGAAAAACATTTAGATAGAAGAGTTATGAATCATACTCATATAGGTCTTAGTCCTAGTTACAACCAACCATCATGGTCTCATGCTACTCGAGGTGGTAGTCAAGGCATTCCGAGCCAGACTGGTATAGGTGGAAATATGTCCAATAATCTAGGATTAGGTAATTTAGGATTGGGGGCACTTCAATTAAATCATGCTATGATCGCTGCTGCACAAGCTGTTCTGAGTCAAAGTCAGAGTGGATGGGGACCTTTAGGGCTAACAAATCAAGGTGGAGCAAGCTCCACTGAAAATCCAACCACAAACACCTCAACTGCATTCAGCACAGTGACAAATGGAACCATGGTTAGTAGCCCTGTTGGAAACCACAATGGTACACCGAGCACAGGAACTTCAGCTTTTCTTGGATGGGGAGGTCCACCACCTGCTGTTACAGAAGTATCCTCCCATAGTCCAGGTCATGTGAGCGGCTGGGGTGTACAGAGTAAAGCTGGTAGTGGATGGAATTGAATGGTGTGATTGAATTATTTTATACCGATTACATGCTATGGAAATGAAAGTAGAGAGATGTTCTGTAATTCTTTTAATTTATTGATTATACCTCTAATACATCTTTCTTTCACACTATATAACAGAGTTTATATAAGTAAATGTATAAGTTACCCATTTATAAAAATATGAAATGATATTGCTAATACGCATGTTGACCGTTATGAAATTATTCTTTAAAACTTCTGGTATTTTGAATGACTTATTTTGGATAAAGGAAGGTTTTTTTTATTTATTTATTCTTTATATTTAATTATTATATTAAATATACTACAATATAATTTGAAATCATTTTATGTTTTGCACAAACTTTATTTGTATTATGTAAAGGTTTGTCAGAGAGCCATATATTTTGATGAGATAACTTTGAAGGATGTCTGGAAGAATAAGATATTTGAAAGTATGAAATGGTTTTAAGCTGTTATCTATTATAGAGCTTTAAGTCAGCATATTTCAGGCCAATTATCATTGTATTTCTGACTGTTTTAATGGCATATATCATCACAAAATTCATGGTACATGTGATGCATGCATTTCAATCGATTATTATTTTGATAGAGTGAAAAGTTATTTATTACATACAAATATTCAGTTTTGTTGGGGTTTAAGATTTTTTTAATATTAGTTTTAGTTCATATTAGTGTTCACATTATTTCATATTTAATCTACTTTAGTTCTTTTTCAAATTCTTTATTAGTGGGAATGGTCCCCTAATTGTGAAGAACTAAAACTAGCATATAAAAGTGCAACAAATGCCTATTTATTGTAGTGACATTATTTTGTGAAATTCTGTTTGAAAGTTCTATCAGTTGTTCAAGTAAATAATGTAAGAACCCTGTATTTAATTTCTTTTAGTTTGCTATTTGAAATTTGTTTTTTAATGTTTTTAAATTATTTCTCTCTTTATGTCTTCACTTTATTTATTTTGTGTTTTTAGTTTTTTGTTATAATTTAAATGAGTTCAAAAAACCACAATGACCTTAGAGGTATTATTTATTATGTGAACCTTTAAGTGATTGTGCAGGTGAGTTAACCATTATTTTTGGATATAAATGATAATGAAAGCATCTAGCTATACTATGTATAGAAAACAGATTTTCAATGTAAACCCTGCAATGTGACACAAATTTTTAAATGTGAAAGTGCCCTGGTGAAACTTATAACTTATATTTGGCAAATTTCTTATTGTTGTGTATATGTTAAAGCTATGGTCGGTTGGGAGGTGACGTTGACAGATCCTGCACAGCCCCTTTTATCACAAAATGAATAAGACATAAAGATGGGTCCCTGTATTTTTCATGTATTTATTTGTATTCAATTATTATTAATAGTTATATCTATAGTAAGTGGAAATGTTCTTTATAATGGAAATACAGCAGTTTTTCTCTCTAAATTTTTCATAATAGTTATAATAAAAGTGAACCAAATTGAAGCCATTGAAGAATATGACCTAATATGTGAATTTCCTTAAGTTACCTATCCTAATTTGCCAAAAACATTGAACCATTAACCTAAATTGAGTTTAAAAGGATAAAAAAAAACCCTTAGAAATTTGAGCTTGAACAATTCTAGGACCCATCTTAAGGTTTATATTTGGTACAACTATTATTACATTCTAGTTGTCAGTATTTTGTAGTTATAATCTGGTTTACTATGTTTATGCTTTACTCCTATTTTAAACTTTTCTCTTGTATAACAAATTCCGTGTTCTTCTATAATTCTACTTGAAAATCAGGGTTCAATTTTGTTGAAATATTTGATTTGCAATTTATTATACGATACACAGTTCTGGCTTATTAAGTCAAAGTTTGATTCATATTTTATTGATTTTGATAATGATCATAGTTTCTTATATAGATTTTGTTAATTGTTAATTTTGGCTAATCATAGAAAATATTGGATTTCAAAAGGGTCATTTTGACTCACAAACTGCTATTCTGCTTAAATTGAACTCAGTTGTAGATGATATTCAAATTAGACATTCTACTATCTAATTGGGTGGACTCTTTTTATAAATATATTTGCCAATTTGTTTTGTTTCACCCCTGATTATTGTGATATACGATCAAGCTATAAACAGTGCTTTGTTATTGTATGAAAATGTGCTATATATATATTAAAAGGGCAGCAATAATAAATGATACTTTTTAGTAAGTGTGAAAGAATTGGTGCTCCATTAGCATGTGCGAAATTGTGAATGGTAACATCTGAAAATGGTGTTGCTTTACCCTAGATCACTTTAGATACCATTGAATTACTTTTAGAGAATTAAACATTTGTTATATCTAACCAATGAAAATAATGAGAGCCCTTTAGAAATTTAGGAAATTATCTCTATGTTTGTTATATGGATTGAATCTAAAAAAAATTGTTAAAGTTTAGATATGTTAAATATTAAAATGTATATTATTATTATTCTATTATTATGGAGTTAATGAAATTGTGTGGTTTGACAATGAATTGGTTGGTTTATTTTAAAAACTTGAGTGATGTGTGTTTTCATTTGTATGATTACTTTTTTATGTGGTGTGTGGAGCACCTTGAAACTTTTATTCAAAGATATATTTTACATATTGAAACAAATCTAAATGGAAGCACATTGTGTGCATAATATTAGTTGGTGAATGACAGTGAACATTGAATATCAACTTTTTACTTACTATGAAATCAAGTTATAACTGCAAGTTATGATGTTGATTTCAAAGTCTGTATGAGAGTTGAAAATGAGATCTAATACAATGTCATGGAATGATTGCTAATGTGTTGATAGATAACCACACAATATTGCCAACTTTTCATTGACCAGGGCAACCATCTTCGCTCATTCTGGCTCAATGTTATAGAAATTGACAGAGTATTTTTCATGGAAGTAAGAAATGTTTTTAAGCCCTGGTAGATTTTATTAGAAGTGTAAGTGTGAAGAATTAGATTGTGGCAATTTTATTAATTTATATTTCTAGTAGTATGCATGAATTTTCATAACCTGGAGTGAGGCCCTTTTTATATCATTTTGGTATACATCAATAGGAATATTAAAGAATAATTGACGGAATTCTAGGACTAACAATGTCAGACTGGTTTGTTATATCTAAAATTTGATATCTATTGCATTGCAATTTTCTCAGAAGTCCTTAAAAAAAATTTCTTCTTTTGATATGAATTGTATATAAGATTGTGATATAAATAATCTGGTTTTTATTTGAATTCTGGAAACCAGATGGGAAATGAGAATGGTTAAAAAATAGAAGCTTTCCAGTTTCCCCAATTGCAAAAGCTAAAATAGTGTTGTGGATAGTTATTAACATTCTATAATGTGGGGCTATATAAAATCATCAGCCTTGCCTTTTCAGGAATTCCTTTACGCAATTTGATATGCATTTTTAAGTTATAGAAGTTACAGTTATTTATTTAGTAATATAAGAATTTCCATCAAAATGAATAAATAAAAAGGGCTTCTCTGCTATTCATTATTTATCTATATAAATATTATATTGTATAAAATATTATTCAGTGTGTACAGTGTTATTTATTGTATAAATTAACTGTTATGGTACATCAGTTCACACTCTGGATTCATATTTTATTTTTAGATTTGTTTCAAACCTCTACTATTAAGTGTACTTCATAAGACTTGTTACAAATTTTCCAAAACAAGATTATGGTAATCTATATATCCATTGTTTCATTATTTCCTTTATTGTAAAGGTAAAATCATAGTGTAAATTTTACCTAATTTATGCCAGCATACTAGTATTAGAATTTGATGTGTAAAGCATTGTTCCGAATTTTCACTACAAACTAAGAGAAATTTGAATCCAGGGTGAAATGAGTGATAATGATATTGTTATTTGTGGGATACAGTACTGGTAGTAAATTTATTGTTTTTATATTTAATCAAGAAAAAAAAATATACCAAATTTTCTATTAAGCCTGACTTCAAATTTCACACATATTGAAATTTGAGTTGCACATTGTATTTTTATAACAAAATTATCAAGAAGATATTCACTAATATCAAATATACTATTTGGTGCACATTACTATATGTATATCTTCAATTGATCCACAATAAGAACAAGAATCTTATTTTGACAAATTGGGTACAGTTACATGTAAAAAATAACTGCTGAAATGTGTTTTTTAATAGAAATTTTAAATATAGTTTGATGGTTTATGTTTTATTATAAAGATGATATTGATGATAATGAATGGGGTGTAGAGATACGGGTTTTATAATGAGTTGTATTCAACATGGATTGTATGGATGGTTGAGAATGTTTTACTACGATTTAAAAGCAATTTACCGAATTTAGTAGGTTCATGATGGATTTCTGTGACTTAAAAGACTTATGTAATGGAACACACCTTTTAGGCCTTGATTTTCATTTGATGTGCTTGTATCCTTAATGTGTTAACGCTGTCTCATAGTACCAACTTACCAACACCAGGGACATCTAAAACAGCTGTATACATAAAAAAGTAAGAACTATGATTTATTGACAATACAAATCTAAATCAGGTAATAACACTTTGGCATCTCAATACAACATGTGATGTTTGCTGGTATCTTTATTCCTAAGATAGGATATAGAAATACATTGCTGAAATGACTTATTATAAAACCCCTAATCTATATTGAATGTTGTGATAGATAGAGTGGGATATTTTTTATTTACTATATATAATCATGCAACTTATAGAATTTACTGAATCCACATATAATACCTCTTCAAACATTTTTTTTTTTTTTTCAAATAAATACTTCACTTTTTTTTTATTTAAAATTTATTTATTCTGGAGTGTGCTTGAAAGATGATCTTTGAATGATCCAAATTTTATGGAATAATGATGCTAATGGAACTTGGCACTATTTTCAAAAGAGTGCATGAGTGTAAAAACATTTATTTAAAATGATTTTTGTACAAAATAAAAATAATATTTGATGTGTTTGATCTAATAGTAATTAAAAGTTTTTAATAAATATTTTTATTAAGGTGTGATTTTATAAAAGAATATCATTCATTTCATAGTTTGCAAGTTGTTGGTTTTAAAACTGATTGAAAACTGAACAATCTCATTATAATAACTGTAAATTTACAGTATAAAATCTATATACTTTACCAAATCATCTTGACATTCAATTGATTTAGATACCACAAGGCTGATCAAAAATTTGTCATCAAATCAACACATAGATTCAAAATTCAGAATTGTGAGGGGGTTGTTCAGTTATAAGTTTGTGTGTTTCTTTTTATATAATTTATTGTTTTGTTTAGAATTTTGCCTTCTTTAATCCTGTAGTTTGTCTTCCTGCAGTCAGGCTGCCAGATATCTGTCATATAGGTTCATCATTTAAAACCAAATACTTTGTTTTTATTTAAGATGTGAAAAACTGTAATTTTAGAATTTAGTGAGCAAATTATCATCATCATCTTATTACCATATTAATATTGGCTAAACATATTGGCTTTAGAACTCATGAAGGATCAAAGTGGAAACAATAAGCTAAATAATAGCAGTTTATGAACTGGTATAAAATAAGCAAATTGTAAAATTACAGTTTTATATCCCTTTTTGTTTTGCACTCTTTTATTCCCCATAAATAGATTCACCATCTAACATTTTACATATACAGAATACATTGCTTACAGTTATTAAGCTTATTGATTTTATGTTTCTTCATAATTTTCTAACAGTGATATGAAGTGATTTTGTTGCCACTCTTGTTTGTTCATTCACATTTTCTTGTCATAGCAATTCCTACCTCATACATACAAGTTCTTTAATATGGGAACATTTTTTAAAATTTACTCTGGTTGATTTAACCAAATTACTTCAAAATTGGCTTGTGAACACTACTCAAAATTTAAAAAGCTTTTCACAAAACTGGGTTAATAACTTATATCTCTGGCAAGTTTTTTGGAATTTATCAATTTTTATTAGTTATATCCTTTGCCTCAGCAAATATATGTAGGTATTTAAATGAATGTTATGAAAATGATGATGACTGCAGTTTTGCTATGTAAAGATCTTGTGAATTATATACAGACTAGAGGTTGAGAAAGGGAGATTTTCTTAGAAGATTGTTATTTGAACCATAGATCTGTTAAATAGATATCATTGTGAAACATCCATTGTCTGTACTTGTGTTTGTGAATTATGGTCAATATTCTTAAGAGACATGTGAAATCTGTGGTTTTATGATCTAACTCACATTAAAGTAAGTATGATTCTCAGGAATGTTGATATGGGATTTTATATTTGATAAAGAATATGTGTACCACAACTCAACTACAAGTTTGGTATATTAATGATCTGAAGTATCAATAAATGACTTCTCATCATTATGTACTATTGAGAGCTTTAACTTTTCATTGGCTTATCATTGGCACCTTCATCACAATAATAGAAGATGCTAAACTATTAAAGTAATTTATTCTAAGTATAATAAGAGTTAGGGTGATATCAATACTGTATGTGTGTCAATATGTTTGCTACTGTATTCTGGTGTTCTATGTGTAGAATTTCTGACATACCTGGCAGCAGTTATACCTACTTAACCTAATAAACTTCGCTTTACAATTCAGTTGTTATTATGAATTGATCCGAAATTTCCTTATGCTGAAATCGTGTACTTCACATGACACGTATTCGAGTCTGACAATCAACAGAATCGAAAAAAGATTTCAAAAACTCATCAAACTTATATGGAATGGGAGCCTGTGCTAAGGTTCGGAGTTTTATATATAGTCGTCATCCCCACAATTCAAGTGCAATTACTTAAGACCAATCATCAAAACATTTGTAACGTGTGGGTATGGGCTAATATTTGAAACCACATCCCAGGTATCAGGCCTATGGTTTAGTTGATGTTATGTAACCATACAAAAAAGCACCATTGACAATTTAGAATAAATTACACGTTCTTTAGTTCAAAGTATATGGAAATAATAATAAACAAATTTAACACAGCAACAAATTTCATGAAGTTTTAACTTTATAATGTGGGCCTAAAAAACACATAAAGGCTTATTGTTAAGGGGTAACTCTACATGAACAAAAATCTTTTTCGAAAAGTCTATATTACCTACAACAAAGATCAAGTTTTTTTAAAATATTTAAATCAGTTTTGTTTTCATATAGGTAATTAACCATAATTCAATTCTGCGTAATAATGACCGATACCAGCATAACTTGAAAACAATACCAATGTTATTCCATGTATTATCGAGGACAATTGACGTTATTTACAAAAGTCAGAAATAAAAAAAAAAGATAGTGGACCACAGCAATATACGCCCACCACACAAAAAAGCCTTAAATTTAATTAGAATAAAAAAACTTAATCAAACCTTTCGAGTTTCATCAAAATCAGTTGGAAACTAAGAGTAATTACAGCATATTCGAGATTGTGGGGCAAGGGCAATAACATATACATTTTTACTAAACCCAAGAAATACCTCATTGTTCTTTGAAAATCGGTAAAAAGGGAATATATTACGTCCACATTATAATCATAGGCGTACGGGCCAGGGGGGCAGGGGGGGCAATTGCCCCCCCAGTGATTTTCAAGAAGGAAATTAAAAAAAATAAAATCGTTCGGAAATGATGTGATCAGACAGATGGCGAGAAGTTTTGGGAATTAGGGGTTGGGTGGGGGTCGACTTGTCGGGCATTTATATTTCGTTGTCGGGCAAATTAGCATTAGTTGTCGGGCAAATTGGTTTTGCCCCCCCCGCTCAACTAACGTCCCGTACGCCTATGATTATAATATGGCCGTATAAAAAATGTATTCATAAATGTTAAAACTAAAAAGCTATAAATATCCTCTATTCAAAAACCGAAAATAAAGCATGATGTCTTATAATTCCAAATTGCTTATAATAAATACTCTATATCCAAAGCTTTCAGAAGAGTAGGCTATAAATAATAATAATAAAAAACACGATGGTTCAAGAGATTGTGTATCAATTTGATGATTGACTAGAAATAGACTGAGCTTCTGGTGGTGGGGAAGATGAAGACAGTTTGATTTGTTTTTGTCCGTCTTCCTTTTCTGTTATCTCTAACTTGACCTCGGTCGTTTCCGTCGTTGGTATTTGGGGTTCGCCTATTGGGGTCGAATTGTCAAATACCGAAGAATCGTCTAATTTCTGGGATTCGGGTGAATGAGTTGTTTCATCGATAAACTTCAGATCATCATCAACTGGAGCTGGGTCGACTGGTTTAGTTTCACCTTTATCTGAAGCCGACATAACAGAGCCCAACATACTGAAAAATATATAACACGGATTATTTGGTTTTGAAATATACTTAAGGTTATTGGCGTCTTTAATATTGTGCAAATATTAGAAAAATCATAAATCATTCAAACAACGGAAGGAAGAAAAAACAAAATACACAGGATTGGCGTAAATTTCACAATTTAGAGACTAAAATAATAATATCAAAAGCTACGTTGCATAAATATATTTTGAAAAATGATAAATTTATTCTTAGATAACTTATATAATATCTACCTTTCTTGTAGATTAGCTGTTTCTGGATCTGTTTTAGCAGACGGCACACCTGTTACATCGTCATTCTGTTTCTGTTCTGAAGCTTGTCCTTGTTTATCTTTAGGTGGATCATCTAGATCTATTGTTGTGAATCCGGCATCACTTGGTCCCGGGGAGGGAAGATCTCCATTATCTTCTGATTTAGCTATTTGTGAAAGTACAATTGGTGTATCTTTTGCTGTCTGTGTTCTCCTCTTGGTACTTGTTCTCCCCTTCTTCCGTTTCAAGCACATTGGTATCACTAGAATCAACACTAGTGCATATAGCAATAGTAAAGCAATAGAAAGCGACACAACAAATGCCACCAATCCGCTACGTCCAAATTGGGTATTTGGTACTTTTGAATTTCCCCCTACCACTGGCTTTGGGGTTCCTTGGCCATTTTTTTGAGGTGCCTGGGTACTTTTTGTTGTTGTTTTTTGTGTTTTGCTTTTTTCCACTGTGGTTGTTTGCGTTGTGGTTGTTGGCTTTCTGGTTGTTTGCGTTGTGGTTGTTGGATTCGTGGTTGTGGACATCGTTGGCTGTGTAGCTGCTTCATTACGCGTCATTGATTGTGTTGAGGTTGGTTCTGATTCTGGTTCTGGTTCGTCGTTATTGTCGATGTCTAACTGAGTCGTTGCTTCTATAGTTGTCGAACCATCGTCGTTATTGTCGACGTCGTACAAAGTCGTTGCTACAAAAACAATTCAAAGTTAGGCCTATACATGTAGTAGGAATAAAAATTTACTCTTGATGATATTTAACTTTGTCTTATAGTTATCTAGAAATATCGATAATGTCCAAGTAAAAAACTGGTCATAGGCCTAATCACTTTATTTTTCAATTTCCTTAGATTTTGAATTCTCAGCAAAAAAACTGTGTAACCGAATATAGAAGGTATTCCAAAGATCATGGTTGATAAGGAGGAAAGATAAAATAAATATAATCACTTACTTCCTTGGATTCCACGTTTTGGTCTACGATGTAAAATGATTGGATCATAGATTACCACATCTCCTCTCCTCGGACCAATATCCTGTTTAATATTTGATCTTGTTGGTGTGGGACCTGTAATAAATAAAGTTAATCAAATTGTATTATTACGAAATAAAGATACAAAATCTATGATACGGGCGAATTTCTTAGTGGATAATGTCTGATTCTTCAAAAAATGGTATATTAGTACATGTATCCGAAATATTAATGATGACCACAGACTGGTAAAGACAATCTGAGTAAACCCAACTGTTTCTGAGCAGAGAGCGTTAATATATCGAAAAATAAGGTTTGCAAGTAAAAAGTCATGGCGAGCTGTATGTAACCATATAGGAAACAGATACCAGGTTTTCTTTAACTTGGTCCCTAAGATTGTATACAACTCACCATTATAAATTAACGTAAATGATTTCTGTTCCATTTCACCATTTGCTTCCAGTGTACAAATATAATTACCCTCATCTGTAGGTATGGCATTTAAAATAACCAGTCGCGAATATCTACCTCTACCATAACTGACAGAAAAAACCCTGAAATAGCAACGTAGTGAAACCATTCTAGTGGGAAATCTGAGGTTTTTTTTACTAATGCTTGTAAATCAATGTATAGTAGACCACATTTTTAAATCAAGAACTACATAAAATGCCCAACCAATTGTTTTGAATAGAGAAAGATATCCTACCTTCCTGATTGTGATACTTGATTATATTGGTTATCATACCAGACCATACTACCTGTATCATCTCCTACCATACATGATGCATCACATAATACAGACAAATTACCATTACTACCTACTGTAGCAATCTCTTCTGATACAATTATATCACATTCTGAACTTACAGCGTGATACAGACATAGTGCTGCAAAGATAAAAAGTACTCAATGTTGTGTTTATTTGCTTCTGGTGCTGCATAGAGCATAGAACTGTAGACCTCGATCTTCTTGTTACACACAGTCTAACTAATAACGTTTTCAATAAAAATAATTAACACATAGGCTACAGTCTCACTTCCCCATTTTTTTTCCACAATATTAGTCATTTCACATAGTTGGTCATTTATATCGTGTGAACATATCTTATAAATATTCGAGAACATTATCTAAATGAAGATTCCACTTTTGGGTGGGATTGACACTTGTTTATCATAATCACAAATCACAGTTTCTCCTATATACAAGCAAATACATATATATATATGTACTGAGTCAAACGGAAATGTCCACTTTCTAAATCAGACAAATTTCAATTCAACTACATGTATTGAGTTGCGTAAACAAGAAAATGAGTATATTAATAGTATACACCGGATTGTCTATAGTATTACTAGATTAATGTTATATTCAAGGATAATTTGTGGATGCTTCGTCTTATCCGCATGATCTAATCCTGAAGTAAAGTCTGAACAAAATATGACCCTATCTAAACTCCCCGGTGATTTTGACGGTTACGGTCGCCGTGACGCATTGCACGCACATTCAAATTAGGGATTGCATAGAAAGTTTAACATCCTGATATATATTCTTGATCGTCACCCGAGGCAAGACTGGTGTCAATTGATAGGGTTTATCAAGTTTAATGAGTTTAGGTACCTCGAAGGTTGTGTTGTCTTCCACGAAAATAGTGCATTAACCCCACCCAAAATACAAGTCATCAATATCACCTAGTGCCTTAGAAAGTGCCGGAATTTCTATACAGTAAAACTTGCCAGATTTTTTTGAAGACACATTTTGCTCTGAATTATATCTACATCTGCTCATATTCCACTTGTTAAACGTTTCTGTCTTGTCAAACATTTAGTACATAGTTTGTTTGGTAATACATTGCAATTTGCACTAACCAATGATGGTTCAGGAGACTTCATCATAGAATAACAGAAAGATATACAACAAAAACTTACCTTGTATGACACAGTATAATATAGACTTGTACCAGAACGATGCCATGGACATTGTTTATATATCTCTGCTATAAGACCGTCACGGCACTAATACTGTTAA
The DNA here is from genome assembly GCA_029955415.1 of Lottia scabra. Lineage (NCBI taxonomy): Eukaryota > Metazoa > Mollusca > Gastropoda > Lottiidae > Lottia > Lottia scabra. Next base: position 6,431,953 of record JARJEI010000013.1, on the reverse strand, counting down.
TTGTTTGACTAATTACTATACTATACCATAAAGGGGGAAGTTATCAAACCATCATGGCGGCATTCAATGTATCACCGCCCCATCATTTCCTTCCGTCTTTCACCAGAATGCGCGTAATAAAAGCTACATTTTTATTCGATATGTAATAGTGACCCTTGACACAAAATACTCCCATTCAAAATTATTTTGTATAAACTCGATTCTATCTATGAAAATTTTTAATGACAATCATGTTTTACCCTTTAAGCCCAGAGGAATGTTTAATAAACATTTTTGAACAAAAAATAAAATGACCGCCATCGAATATTGAAGGCAATATATTATGTGTAGGATAATGCATGGTTTCGAGGGATTAGTTGACATAATGCCCGCGGACTCGGGAAAGCACGAGGGCCGAAGGCCCGAGGGCTTTTCCGAGCCCAAGGGCATTATGTCAACTAATCCCGATAGAAACCATGCATTATCCGACATAAAAACCGATTCCTAATTCAATAATTGGTAAATATGTTAAAAAATCAATCAATACATTTAACATCACATGGGAGGTAATCCATGTCGTGTGAAAAAATGTTCCAGAATTTTCAGAAATATTTAGTTTTTAATATTAAATATCTAATTTTACATTAAAAAATTCTAAAATGTAGTATTGAAAGATATAAATCCCTCGATAATTAATTACGCTCTAAAAATCTAGTTTTTAAATTTTTAAAACCATTTTTAAAAAATAAGATGACCAGTAAAAAACATTACAAGAAATGTAAGGGTATATATTGTTGTATCAACCTTCATTGTATCATAGGAAGCAAAAAACCTTACATATCACTGGGATGTGACTTGATACTGTCTGATAAAATTGGATACTTCGTCACTGGGTAGTGACTAGTTACGATTCATCAGCTTGATTTTGAAACTTCAATATTGTTTGATAGAAAAAAAATCTTTAAGACGTAGAGTTGATTGCTCAAATGTATTGGTGTTAGATTAAAGTATATTCTCTCGAATGTACTTTGGTAGAGGGGATATTATCTCTAATATACCTGTCCACGGGGACATTATCTCGAATATCCCTGGGTTGAGTATGGCGGGGGGAAAGCGGCAAAAACCTAATGCTATGTAGAAATGTCTAATTCAAAAGGCAAATGTAACATAATGCAATACCAATTACCTAAAACGTCTAATGCAAAAGACAAAATACAAGAAACCTTTAATACATAATACCTCATACGTCTAATTCAAAAGACAAAGTACAAGAAACCTCTAATACACAATACATTTAACTTCTTATGCATTATTGATTTTACAATGTGAAACATCGTTAGCATTAGATGACATATCTCGATAAACTTACTTACATTTCTACATTGCAATATCTTTATTTGGGTCGTTGGGTCAATGTCAAGGCCGTTATATTTGGCTGTGTTTGTTTACTGTCTTCCCGTTCAGCTACCGTTATCAAAGTTGGCAGATATGTCAATTAGACATTTCTACATAGCATTAGGTTTTTGCCGCTTTCCCCCGCCATAGTTGAGGGATATTCTCTCGAATGTCCCTGGGATGAGGGATATTAGCAAAAAGAAAGACCTGCCATAACAATGGGATGACGTCACAAGAGGTTTTTATTGACTTCTAATGCACTTACATTATTTCTAGTGTAAATTACTATGTTTTCATTTTCGATGAATTCAATGTGTGATAAAAAAAAAAATGCATAGGCCTAATTATTGACCAATGTCAGTATCTTGGATTCGATTCGAGCTCTGTTCGGAAGAAGGCCACCCTTCCCGTTTCAAAATCCTAATTGCTTGAAGATTTACGAGCTCTAAATGTTCACCAGCATATAAACATGGGAGCCACCATACGACCGGAGATGTTAATATTTTGTATATCGATATATCTTGTAGTAATTTTAATATATATGGTAGTTGTCTGGATTTATCAGATTATACAGGAAATCTGTTATAAGTTATGCCACCAGACAAGTTGCCTAATGACCAAGATTGAGAATTATGATTTTTTTAATCATTCTAAGAGGTAGTATTCCTTTAAAAGGGTGATCATATTGAAAAAAGGCACATTAATTTAGTCAACATTCCATTACTTGATGATGAAAACATGGTTGTACTGCAAAAATTTGTTTGTAAGGCATAGGTAGAGAATTTATTGCCTTCCGAGTTTATTTTTTTGAAGCCTTTTTGGCACCAATTTAGAATCTCGTTGTTTTAGGTTCAGGATAGCCCAGAGATGTTGATTCCACATTAAGTCTCGAATCAAACCCTAGACCTGGGGGCCATGGAGCATTTTCAGAAGGTCGTGGGGCTTGAGGAAGTGTATCATTTTATGTATGTTCAAACTCGCTCTATACAATCAGTAGTTATGTATGATCAAAAACATGAAGATGATGATGATATCCTATGCTCACTAGCGCAAAACAGCAAGCCAAACTCGTTTCCGTTTTGACTTTTTTCCCAGAAATTTCTTTTCCTGACCAGCTGGCCACGAGAAATGAATTTGAAAATTATATGTGTCTTTGTAAAATCTGTGTAAACAATCTGTGATTTAAACATTGACTTCCTAGTTTGGAAATAAATAGGTGCCGTGGCTCTGGGATTACTGTGAAATTTGGACCACGGTTTGAAAGAGATTGGGAACCACTGCCCTAGATCTACAGCGTGTCTTTTAAATTGGCCATTGTTGATATAAAAATAACGGTTCAATGTGCAGACTTTTAATTTCAATATAATTTGATTCCCTGACAATGAAAACATGGTATTTTACATCAAAATTTTGTTTTTAAGTTCATCAGAAGTGAATATTTGACCTTCAACAGATTTTGTTGGGGACACTTTGTTTTTGCCTCAAGGGTACCAATCTGGCATCCGGTTGATTCTGGTTCAGGCTAGTCCAGGGTTGAATGAATCAACCAAAAAACTTCATAATGACGCTCATGCACGCTTTGCCTGATAATGGCATTTTGAGCAGACCTATTATATCAGATTGAAGATGTAATCGAAATATTTGAAGGCACTATTTAAATCTCAGATTTTTACGAAGTAAATTAGGCCTATAAGATTTGTTAGTGTATTTGGTATTCCGTCAAAACAATCCTTCTATTGGTCCATTCAAAGAGACCCCTTAATACATTGTTGTTTGATGTTTAAATAGGTTTGCGTGTAGTGTCGTAGTGTCGTAGTGCCGTGGTTAGAGGAATTTCTCTCGAAATTAATTAAGTTCTCAACCGAGTTATAAATGGTATGCAGTTTAAACACATACTAAAATATTTATTTACTTATATCGATATAATACCTTATATGGATATATATGAAATATGTCTAAATGATCATATCATCTGACAAGGAAAGAGATTGGACCTCACTGTTTAACTCATCTGAAACCGGAAGTAGCAAGTCGTCCGCTGTAATTATATCCATGCCAACATCTGTTGTTGATGGTGCAGCAGTAGAAATATCAACTACAATGCAAAAAAACAAAAAAAAAAAAACAACCAAAGATTGAAAATTGTGGTTCCTTATATCGACTTAATAAATCCGAAAATGATGCACAGAATACTTTGAGGGAAATTTGCAAACTCAATAATGTACCTAAAATTCTAGTTCACCACACCTTTCCGTGTCTCAGTCTGAAGCAAAATTTAAAATACTGCTTACACCACTGGCGACATAATGCTATTATGGTGACATTCCTCGAAAAATTAATAAAAGAATCCCAAATTTCCCCATACCTGGTATTTTTAAATGGACCGATTGGGTTCTCCACTGACCATTAATCCAACCACGACATGTGTAGATACCTTCATCAGACGGTTGGAAATCTTGGAGATAAAGTTTAATCTGTCTTCTGCTTTCTTGAAACACTGACATCAACCTAATATTAACAAACTATTAGTTATAATAGATAATAAGAAATGGAAATATAAGAGGTGACCTGGAATACTTTGACAGAGTCCCCCCCAATAAAAAAAACCCAACATGACCAGGTTGCTTTTGTACAGTTGTCATGTTAAATTATTATATATAGTTCAATACATATATAGACAAGAATTATATTAACAATTTCTTATGGACAAATGCCGAGTTATTGGTTGTAATACTGACAAACGTTAACTACATGTACACAACTGTTATTGGTTTTATTACGGACAAACATTAAGTATATTTACACATGGCTTATTGGTTGTTTTACTGACAAACATGAAGTACATTTATACAAGACTTATTGGTTGTATTACTGACTAACTTTAAGTACATTTACACAAGAGTTATTGATTGTATTACCTAAAAATATTCAGTACATTTACACAAGAGTTATTGGTTGTATTACTGACAAACATTAAGTACATTTATACAAGAGTTATTCATTGCATAACTGACTAACATTAAGTACATTTACATAAGACTTATTGGTTGTATTACTCACTAACATTAAGTACATTTACACAAGAGTTATTCGATGAATTACTGACAAACATTAAGTATATTTACACAAGAGTTATTCGTTGTATTACTGAAAAAACATTAAGTACATTTACACAATACTTATTGGTTGTATTACTGACAAACATTAAGTACATTTACATAAGACTTATTGGTTGAATTACTCACTAACATTAAGTACATTTACACAAGAGTTATTCGATGAATTACTGACAAACATTAAGTATATTTACACAAGAGTTATTCGTTGTATTACTGAAAAAACATTAAGTACATTTACACAATACTTATTGGTTGTATTACTGACTAACATTAAGTACATTTACACAAGAGTTATTCGATGAATTACTGACAAACATTAAGTATATTTACACAAGAGTTATTAGTTGTATTACTGACAAACATTAAGTACATTTACACAAGAGTTATTGGTTGTATTACTGACTAACATTAAGTACATTTACAGAAAACTTATTGGTTGTATTATTGGCAAACATTAAGTACATTTACACAAGAGTTATTGGTTGTATTACTGACAAACATTAAGTATATTTACACAAGAGTTATTCATTGCATAACTGACTAACATTAAGTACATTGACACATTTGTGCGCATACCACCACCGCGAATTGACTTTATACAAAGGGCCATTTTTGATCAACCTATGATAGTTCTGTGTGCTAAAACGTGATTGGCTTTAGAACAAGAGCGTTTACCCCCCTCCGGAGTTATGGTCACGAATGACTCTCGCCAGAAATCTCCTAAGTCGCGATAGCGAAGCGGTTAGCGTGCTGGAGCCACACTTCGGGGGGCCGGGATCGAGAACAAATGTTTGAGGGGCCCTACAAGCTTCCTATATTAATTTTTAGCCACGATTTTGTGTTGAAAAGATGCGTCATTGAACGCTGATTCGTTTGATATGCGAACGACCCATTTTTGATCAACCTATGACAGTTTTGTGTTCTAAAACGTGATTCGCTTTAGAACAAGGGCGTTAACCCCCCTCCAGAGTTAGAGTCACGGCTGACTCTCGCCAGAAATCTCTTAAGTCGCAATGGCGAAGCGGTTAGCGTGCTGGAGCCACACTTAGAGGGGCCCGGGATCGAGACCCTACCAAACCCTTTATTTTATTTTCAAAATTTTAAACTTTTTCTTTATCTTATCCATCATACCAATGTTTCTTGGTCAACAACTGACACATTTAAGCGCATACCACCACCGCTAATTGACTTTATACAAAGGGCTTAAGCCCTCCCCAATCGGAACAAATGTTTGAGGGGCCCTACAAGCTTCCTATATTAATTTTTAGCCACGATTTTGTGTTGAAAAGATGCGTCATTGAACGCTGATTCGTTTGATATGCGAACGACCCATTATTGATCAACCTATGACAGTTTTGTGTGCTAAAATGTGATTGGCTTAAGACCAAGGGCGTTTACCCCCCCTCCGGAGTTAGGGTCACGGCTGACTCTCGCCAGAAATGTCTTAAGTCGCGATGATGAAGCGGTTAGCGTGCTGGAGCCACACTTAGAGGGGCCCGGGATCGAGACCCCACCAAACTCTGTATTTTTTTTTCAAAATTTTAAACTTTTTCTTGATCTTATCCATCATACCAATGTTTTTTGGTCAACAACTGACACATTTATGCGCATACCACCACCGCGAATTGACTTTATACAAAGGGTTTAAGCCCTCTCCAATCGGAACAAATGTCTGAGGGGCCCTACAAGCTTCCTATATTAATTTTTAGCCACGATTTTGTGTTGAAAAAGATGCGTCATTGAACGCTGATTCGTTTGATATGCGAACGACCCATTTTTGATCAACCTATGACAGTTTTTTGTGCTAAAACGTGATTGGCTTAATAACACGGGCGTTTACCCCCCTCCGTAGTGAGGGTCAGGGCTGACTCTCGCCAGAAATTTATTAAGTCGCGATGGCGAAGCGGTTAGCGTGCTGGAGCCACACTTAGAGGGGCCCGGGATCGAGACCCTACCAAACCCTTTATTTTATTTTCAAAATTTCAAACTTTTTCTTGATCTTATCCATCATACCAATGTTTTTTGGTCAACAACTGACACATTTATGCGCATACCACCACCGCGAATTGACTTTATACAAAGGGCTTAAGCCCTCCCCAATCGGAACAAATGTTTGAGGGGCCCTACAAGCTTCCAATATTAATTTTTAGCCACAATTTTGTGTTGAAAAGATGCGTCATTGAACGCTGATTCGTTTGATATGCGAACGACCCATTTTTGATCAACCTATGACAGTTTTGTGTTCTAAAACGTGATTCGCTTTAGAACAAGGGCGTTTACCCCCCTCCGGAGTTAGGGTCACGGCTGACTCTCGCCAGAAATCTCTTAAGTCGCAATGGCGAAGCGGTTAGCGTGCTGGAGCCACACTTAGAGGGGCCCGGGATCGAGACCCTACCAAACCCTTTATTTTATTTTCAAAATTTTAAACTTTTTCTTTATCTTATCCATCATACCAATGTTTCTTGGTCAACAACTGACACATTTAAGCGCATACCACCACCGCTAATTGACTTTATACAAAGGGCTTAAGCCCTCCCCAATCGGAACAAATGTTTGAGGGGCCCTACGAGCTTCCTATATTAATTTTTAGCCACAATTTTGTGTTGAAAAGATGCGTCATTGAACGCTGATTCGTTTGATATGCGAACGACCCATTATTGATCAACCTATGACAGTTTTGTGTGCTAAAATGTGATTGGCTTAATAACACGGGCGTTTACCCCCCTCCGTAGTGAGGGTCAGGGCTGACTCTCGCCAGAAATTTATTAAGTCGCGATGGCGAAGCGGTTAGCGTGCTGGAGCCACACTTAGAGGGGCCCGGGATCGAGACCCTACCAAACCCTTTATTTCATTTTCAAAATTTCAAACTTTTTCTTGATCTTATCCATCATACCAATGTTTTTTGGTCAACAACTGACACATTTATGCGCATACCACCACCGCGAATTGACTTTATACAAAGGGCTTAAGCCCTCCCCAATCGGAACAAATGTTTGAGGGGCCCTACAAGCTTCCTATATTAATTTTCCGCCACGATTTTGTGTTGAAAAGATGCGTCATTGAACGCTGATTCGTTTGATATGCGAACGACCCATTTTTGATCAACCTATGACAGTTTTGTGTGCTAAAATGTGATTGGCTTAATACCAAGGGCATTTACCCCCCTCTGGAGTTAGGGTCACGGCTAACTCTCGCTAGAAATGTCTTAAGTCGCGATGGCGGAGCGGTTAGCATGCTGGAGCCACACTTAGGGGGGCCCGGCATCGAGACCCTACCAAACCCTTTATTTTATTTTCAAAATTTCAAACTTTGTCTTGATCTTATCCATCATACCAATGCTTTTTGGTCAACAACTGACACATTTATGCGCATACCACCACCGCGAATTGACTTTATACAAAGGGCTGAAGCCCTCCCCAATCGGAACAAATGTCTGAGGGGCCCTACAAGCTTCCAATATTAATTTTTAGCCACAATTGTGTGTTGAAAAGATGCGTCATTGAACGCTGATTCGTTTGATATGCGAACGACCCATTTTTGATCAACCTATGACAGTTTTGTGTTCTAAAACGTGATTCGCTTTAGAACAAGGGCGTTTACCCCCCTCCGGAGTTAGGGTCACGGCTGACTCTCGCCAGAAATCTCAATGGCGAAGCGGTTAGCGTGCTGGAGCCACACTTAGAGGGGCCCGGGATCGAGACCCTACCAAACCCTTTATCTTATTTTCAAAATTTTAAACTTTTTCTTGATCTTATCCATCATACCAATGTTTTTTGGTCAACAACTGACACATTTATGCGCATACCACCACCGCGAATTGACTTTATACAAAGGGTTTAAGCCCTCTCCAATCGGAACAAATGTCTGAGGGGCCCTACAAGCTTCCTATATTAATTTTTAGCCACGATTTTGTGTTGAAAAAGATGCGTCATTGAACGCTGATTCGTTTGATATGCGAACGACCCATTATTGATCAACCTATGACAGTTTTGTGTGCTAAAACGTGATTGGCTTAATAACACGGGCGTTTACCCCCCTCCGTAGTGAGGGTCAGGGCTGACTCTCGCCAGAAATTTATTAAGTCGCGATGGTGAAGCGGTTAGCGTGCTGGAGCCACACTTAGAGGGGCCCGGGATCGAGACCCTACCAAACCCTTTATTTTATTTTCAAAATTTCAAACTTTTTCTTGATCTTATCCATCATACCAATGTTTTTTGGTCAACAACTGACACATTTATGCGCATACCACCACCGCGAATTGACTTTATACAAAGGGCTTAAGCCCTCCCCAATCGGAACAAATGTTTGAGGGGCCCTACAAGCTTCCTATATTAATTTTCCGCCACGATTTTGTGTTGAAAAGATGCGTCATTGAACGCTGATTCGTTTGATATGCGAACGACCCATTTTTGATCAACCTATGACAGTTTTGTGTGCTAAAATGTGATTGGCTTAATACCAAGGGCAGTAGGGCTAGGTAATTTGGTTGCTAGGCAACGGATGACGTCACGTTGCTAGGCACCGGTTGCTAGGCAACGGATGACGTCATAGGAAGTGACGTCACGTTGCTAAGGATGACGTCACATCCGGTCGGCCATGTTGGATGACGTCATAGGTTTGACGCATGCGCATGGCTTCTTGGGGAATCCCATCGGGAAATCCCACTGGGGGGAAATCCTCGAAGGAAATCCCATAGGGAGATCCCACTGACGTGAACCAGGGGGTATTCCTAACAAAGGGCAGGGAACTCTTTTCATTTGATTAGGTAGCCCTGAAAAGGGCTGTTTTTCTAACTCCTTTTAGAAGAGCCTTCGACGAACTCTGTGACGGAGCCTCTGACGGACGTTAGCTAGCACCTCGGGAGCGATTCTCCTCCGCCGAGGCGTCTGACATTCGTTCATCGTCGTTTCTTCAATAAGGTAAATGTCATCTGGTGTGATGATGACTGTTTTACCGTTACGGCAAAAAATCTTAACAGGACTGTCATCCACTTCCATTAGTTGCACAACAATCATAGGTTCGGCTGCCATGGTGCAAATGAGTGGCCAAAGACAAATGGCTGCGATTTTATAGGCTGTAAGCCGGAGATGGGTTTTGATTGGATGAAAAAAAAACACGTGGTATGATTTTTAACTTTAATCAATTAACATCAGAACAATGAACAATAATAACATAATAAACTAAAGAATTTAACAATAACTTTTAACAATAACTATAACGTATTTACATCCATAAATTTGCGACAAGTTTGGCCTTTTTCAAATCTTAAACATGGAAAATGATCATGGGTCCAAGCATGTACTAAACGATCGTTTTCAGTCAGATTCGATTTAAACACCGACAAGGCTTTTGGTGTGGGTACGTGGAATCTATGACACAGGTAAAACAAGCAATAATGGCCACACACAACACTTTGGAGTCCTTGAATCCATTGAGAGCTGTGTCGTACTGGTCCTTGACGTTGTGCAAAGTCGGCAAAATCTTTTCCATACAGTTCTGGGGGACATCCGTACGAATCAAAGAAATCACAATAGTTTTCTTCGCACTCAAACACGGTCCAATGTTTTCCAGGCTGGTCTTCGTCATCGGTGTTAACGACGTATGCCATGGGATAGCGGGTAGGTTTTACAGTTTGTAATTGATTTCTGGCCAGGACACCACCAAATTGTTCAGGGTTATGACAATCCAATCCTTCTTCCAACTGGGCAGTATACAGAGGTTTACCAATCCACCAAAATTTGGCGGTTGACGTCGATTTCCAAGACATTGTCGTATTCGGCAAACAATAGCAAATTGAGTGGATTCGGTGGGGCGTTTTCGAATCTCAATTCCAAAGACAAACTTCCAGATGACTTGGGATGAAAATTGACTTGATCTGCTCCGTGGTCATTGGTTAAATCAAAAGCAAATAGAGTGTAGCCATTAATATAGTCGTTGTAAGACAAATCCAAATCTTCTTTGCTGTTGAGTACTCCTACTCTTTTCATCAAATCTAAATACGGTGTTGTGGCTTGTTTGTTTGGAAAATCCATGAAATATTCATCCATCACATCACCATTTTTCATTAGTTTGATGTATTCTAGTCGATGATGATGGAACTTGAATGGATTCTTGATGGTATTGCCGTCGTAAGAATCGTTCTCCACCAAACCCAAAATAAGACGTTTAGGCAAGACTTCGTTGATGAATAAATTATCCAAGACGTGAAAACGTCTACGACTGGGTATACTAATGTCTTTGACGACTACTCGTTTAAGTGGATATTTGGCGTTGTTCGATTGTAGTTGTTCAGCAATTCGTGTGTATGTTGATGGTGCCAGTGTAACAAAAGGTACTTCCAAATAGGCTTTGATCATTTCAACTTTGTAACTTTCGTTGTTTTCGTTCCACATCAAATAAAATTTGGGTTGTTGTCTTTCCAATTGGATGCGGACATCCACACCATCTATTAAATAGCGATCTTGTAAACACAAATCCACATGTAGTCGGGACTGCAATTCAAACTCTAAACTTTCACCCATCCTTTTTCTTCTTCCTCCCAAACCATGGTTAACGATGGGCACAACGGCATCACCAGCCCCAGTTTGAACAGCCTGTGTACTATCTAATTGACCAGCCGTATCTTTCTCCCACATAACTTGTTGGTTAAGTTGATCGTTTTTGGCTCCACGACCAAAACTCAGGAGATTTTCCAAATAAGCTCTATAGGGATAATTGGGCAACGAAGCGGTCACCAACGTATCGGAATCTTTTCCAAGACGCATTTTTACATCTTTAAACAAAGTGTGAAAGAAATTGTTGACTGGTCCGATTTTTTTATCCGCTCCAACATTCGTTCCATCGTCTTTGACAACTTTCAACTTGAGATACAAACTAATGTTGGACAAGTCGATGAAATCTGTACTTGAATTAGGAATTAAAAATTCCAAGGGACCATCATGGTTCAGATCACTGGTCAGTGGATATTTGCGGACTTTGGTTACTTTGGTAACGGCTGTTTGAGTGTCAGGAACGGTAAAGAGTTGTTGTAATTCATCAGGAGCACAAGGACAGGAATCATTACGCATCATTGAAGCCATGATCGAAGATATCTTTCTTTCTTCTCTTTCGTTTGATGTTGACAGAACGAGCTGCAGATGGTTTTGTCCGCTTTCGTGGTGGTTGTCGGTCTTTTATACCTCCGACCACATTCTTCAAAGTTTCCGACACTGTGGATTTCAAAGCAGGTTTGACGGCATCTTGAACAATGTTTTTCAATCCTCGACTGACAGATTCTTTGCCTTGGACAACTTTCAACACCTCGTTTCCAACTTGTGGAAGATTATCTTTTATAGCTTGTTTACCCGCACTCCATAAAGATTTGCCGGCCATCACAGCACCTTTTTTGACCATGTTCAATAAACCGGACAAAAATCCAGACCCTCGTTGTCTGAGCACACCTCCACGATACACGCGAATGTTACCTCTTCCCAACAATGTCATTTTCTCTTTCTAAAGTGAAGCTTGGCCGCCACTTTTCCTCTCACAAATGGTACGGGTCTTCCATGTCCGGTCCTTATATACATGCCGATGGCCGTCAGGCGGTCGTACTTGATCGGAACGTAATGTATGGCCGATGGACGAAAGTATCCCGATTTACTGTGAAACACATCCAAGATCGGAGTCACCGCATCACCTACACGTTGTGGTTCCACAATATCTGAATACAAGTAAAACATATCAAAGGCCATATCCACAGCTGGTTGAAAGAGAGCAGTGATTTTAGCTTCGCGAATGTTTCGTCGACATAATTTATCCAACCGAAATTCTTGCGTAAAGTCAGACCATCCTAACATACCAACCATGGGTCCTTCAATTTTGAAACTGATTGCTGGTAACATACGTAGAAAGTTGACGGCGTCTTGAGAGTCGAAAGATAAATATATTCTTTTGCTTAAAGGATCCAATTTAAAGGATGCATAAGGTTGTTTTTCGGCCTGATTGGATAATTTCATACGATTTTCGTACTCTTCTTGCTCGTTTTGTTCTAAAGGCGTCAATTCTTTGATGTTGGGCTCCAATCGAAATGGTTTTCGATGAATGATTTCTTGTATTTCATTGCATTTCCATAATCCATGCATGGTCACGTTCAATACATTTAGCAACTGTTCCACATTTCTGTAAGTGTTGGTTTCCATATGCGTTTCCGTCGAACCTTCATCATTGTTCGGAACAGTGCTGCACTCGGGAGGTTCCAACCATTTGTCACTCACACACTTGATGGTGTCCATATCTGGGACGATTTTCCAAGGAAAAACTTTCAGTCTGAGTTTGTTGTCTTTCTCTGTAAGGTTGTACCAATCTGTTGGGAAGGCCAAGGCTGCCAAACCCACTTCCCATTCTTGGTGATTAAAATGAATGGGAGGCGTAAAATGAGTGCGATACGTCGAAAGGCTATTGTCTGGAAACATTCCCATGGAACTGTCACTAGGCAGGGTGAGATAAAAATCGTTCATTTTTCTTCAGTTGAGGTGCTGGCAGTAAATAACCCAAACTACTGGATAACAAAGCAGTCCACAATGTGGTTTGAGGTCCTTCGGGTTTCAGGGCGAGTTGAGACAAAGCAACACCCGCAACAATGTAGACCAATATCACTTGACAGAAAAATACAATTTCAGCTTGAGGTACCCGAGTTCCTAAACACGCCCAGGATCTGGATCGAGCCGATGTTGTCGATGTGGATTCGTCTTGCATGATGTATCTCCAGTGTAGTTGGTTACTTCTATTTATACTCCACGGTCGATTCAGGAATCCAGGAATTGAAGCTAGCAGGATAACCTTTCCATTTGACGAGTATGTTTTTACCTCGACGTTCAATGATTTTTTCAATCACGTAAGCTTCGTCTGTGTCTTCCTTCACTTCTTGTAATTCCTCAGGATAAAACGATCCTTCCAACGGTTCACCGTTTCCATCAATCAATCTATAACGGGATCCTACACTGGGTTTGACTTGAAAAGTTTCCAAAGTCCAATTTGGCCAGTATCCCTTATCAAAAGCTTTCTGTTTGTCCAGTGCTAACCGCACAGTTGATGTGATGTCGCGTTTTTTCTTGGATGTTTCCCGAGGTAATCGTTGACTAACCAACCATTCGTTTTGAACCGTCACATCTTTAGGTGCCATTTTAATAGTGCGATGTACGGCTGCATTGTAACCTTCTACCAACTTGTCCAAACATCAACGTAACGTTCCGTTTTCTTGTACGTGAAATATCGCCACATTCGTTGTTTTAAGGTACGTTGAAATCTCTCCACCACACTGGCTTTGGTTTCGGCATTGTGTGTCACGAAAAAGTGAATTTTTTTCTTCTTAAGATAAGTTTAAAAATTCTGTACCTTTATCTGTTTGCAATCTTAAAGGTGTTCTGTCTTTAATTTTTTGGAAAGCTCGAACCAACGTTTCACCTTTCTTGTCTTTCATGGGTACGACCCAAGCATATTTGGAAAACACATCAATCACACACAACAAAAAGCGATAACCTTTGTTTTTCTTGGATATGCTACTCAAATCACTCAAATCAGCTTGCCACTGGTGATCGATACCCGCTACTAAAGTAGGTGATCGTTTGAATTTTTTCTTGAGAGGTTTGTGTAAAGTATAGGTCCGTTGTCCCGCTAACCAGGCTTTGACTTTCTTCAATGGCACCCCAGTAGCCTTGGCTAGTTTCTGAGCACCACTAAATCCTGCTGGATGCGCCGGATCATAATAAACTTGTGCTAGCTTCTCCATCTTTGACCAGTTAATGTTTGTGAGCTTCTTTTATAGGCTGTCAAAAGAAAGCCATTTTCTTTCTTTCCTCTGTTGCTTTTTACTTGTGCGTTTCTTGGGTGTTTCAAAAGTGGAGGTAGACGGTTGTGTTTGGGGTGTCGAAAATAATTCCCATCGACGATCATTTCCAATGGCTTCTCGTGGTATGTTTGATTCTCTCAAACTTCTCATGACGGCTTCCCAACCAAAAGGAGCATTGACTGTTTTGCGGTTTCGAATGAAATCATTGACAATATCCACTACATTCGTTCCTTTCATCACTTGACCATCATGAGTCAATTCGTATTTGTCGTTCCAAGAGTAGGGTGTTTTCTTTTCTAAATGCTGCAATAACAGACGTGCTTTGCCTTGGCATGTTTTTGGTACCGAAGTTAAAATATCAGGTTTTTCCACGGGAGCGACGTCGTCAGGTTTGTTATTTTTTGTTGTCTCAGGTATGATTGGTGCGTGTCTTTTATTTTGAAGTATTCGATATCGCTGCAACATTTGACCATATTGATCCATTTTCATAGCGTCTGAAGTATTGGACTTAAGTAAACGTTGCATTTCTTGACTTAATTCTTCTAAAGCTTCTTTAACCGGATTTCGATCGTACACAGGTTCGTAAGGTTTAACGGTTACAATCTTCTCTGGTTCATCTGCTGGGACCAATCTCATTTTTCGTGTAAACTTCATCGTTGTTTTAATTTGTTGAGCAAAGGATGAAAGACGGGTTTCCACAATCCTTTACCGTGTTGTTGAAGTAATCGCTTACGGGTTTTCCAAGGTGTTTTGGGAGTGCCCAGGTGTCTAAGTAAGTTTGCCTTTGATCGCAAACGTCTTGTTTCTGTAGCTGATAGTGGTAAGGTGCCCCGGATCAAATTACCAATACATTCACATAAACAATCCACGACTTTTTTATCGTTCAAAATATGATGTCGCCAACTGTGAGGGGTTTTCAAGAAATCGTTCAAGGTCTGTTGAGGCTTCATGACTGAGACAAGAGTCCTAGGTTTCTCCTTTATATACCCTATCGCTGTCCAATGGCCCCGATGATAGGTCCAATGACACTAGAGGCTAAAGAAGCCAACAACGCACCCAGAAAACCACCTTTTTGGTTTAACAATTTTCTTTTGGATCGACCAGAGGTTCGAGGGTTGGCTAAAGTTCGCAGGGCTCTTCTGTGTGGAGTTAACAGACGACGTTGTTGTGTCGTTAATCGAGTCTTGCCGTTTAAAATAGCTTTACATTGGTTAGAAACACACTTGATGCTACGTCGTGGTGCCATGGTGTCAAATGATCATAATATATGTTTGCGACAACCTTTTTATACTTTTCTCTTCTTAGCTCTTTTTTCTTTCTTCTTTTTCTCTTGTTCTAATCTTTCTTTCCAACGTACCAAAATACGTATCAACACTCCACCGAAAAATCCTTGACCGCCTGGTTTCATGACCAAAGCTAATTTTTCTTTGGTGCCTATATTTTCTAGCAACCCATTTGGTGTGTTGAGCATGTAGAGGTTTAATATTTCCTTTCAGGAGATGATTGGCTGCAAGTTTAAACCACTGTAACAACCCAATTCGGGCAGTACCAACGTTTCTCAACAATTCAGTGTAAACCATATCAGAATTCAAACGTTTCAAGCGTTTGATGAATTCAGACATTTCCTTCATTTGTTTGCTTTGTCGACTTTGAGCCAGAGGATCGAATGGCGGCCTGATGGGTGCTGCTTTTTTCTTCTTTGGGGGTCGAGGTTGTTTTGTTTGACGAGTTTTTTTCAAACTTCGAAGTGGTGTGCTGGTGGCTGGTGTTGGTGTGGGCATTGGGGGTGTCTCTGGACGTAAATCTGGGGCCAGCGTAGCAAACAAACTGGGTGGACTTGGTGGTAAAGGCGATATAGATCTTGGTGGCGGAGATAAAGAGGGTAGTGGCCTCGGTGAAATGATTCTACGTCGGGCTCCTGGAATGGTAGGGCGGGTAGGTACTCGAGCCGTTGGATCTCTTAGATCAGGGGCCAGTGAGGTGAAAGGAGAAAACTGTGCTCTAGGCAACAGGGTTATACCCGGAGGTGGCTGGTGAAGTCTTTTGGTGTTCTTGGTGCGTGCCATCGTGAATGATTGACAACAAAACGGTCAGCCCTTTTATACCTTTCGGAGATAGACATAACCTGGGGTTTTTGAGGGTAAAATTCGTGTTCGCAATCTCATCTCTTCTGGTGTATCTGGTTTCAAATCCACTAATAAATAACTTCGGGGTGTCAAAGTGGCATCCGTGTAGGCTTCTTGCATAAATTGTGAATGTCCGGGATACATTTGCCGGGCTAACACACCCAACTGCGAAGCATCCCTAGGGTTTTTAAACAAGACCAAATAATGGGCGTTAAGGCTAATCGTGCGTTGTTTTTTATCAAACAAATTTTGCACAATGTAAATAACACTGGCGTTTCTATGGTGACTCTTTCGAGTAAACCACTGTTCAAGGGCTGTTGTATCTTCACCCATCAAGTCATCAATCACCAAAATTTGAGGCCCAGACACTTGGGCCATTACATCATCAATGCCTGCTAAACCATGGACATAAGTGTAAGGAAAGGACTCGTATGACTGTTGCCATTCGCCATAGGCCCACACGATTCGTTCAGGTGTGGGATCAAACATGTTGGCCTCCAACAATTTTTGTACAAAGACGGTCTTGCCAACACCTGTTGGGCCCGAGACAAGCATGGTGAAAGGATGTCGGAGTGCTGTGTCGAATTCCATGATGATTCTGACTTTGTCTGCAAAAAGCCTCACCTTTTATAGGTTGTGGGGTTGGGATAATCAAATTGCTACAAAGACCCTCTAAGAAAAACCAATGTTTGTTTTAAGAAATTTTATATAACATTTTCTACAACATTACAATTTTAACATTTTAACACAACAAACGTATTTACATTTTAAAAAGAACAAAGTTTTGAAAAATCTTCAAACAGGTAAACTTCTTCAAACAGGAAAAATTCTTCAAACAGCAAACACAGCAATCTATTCAGCTTCATTTTCCATCTTTATAATTTGGTCGTGTGTCCAAGACGTATAACGCAGACTTTTTGGAACCCAATACATGTTTCCACACAGCATTTGCAAAGCGTCATCCTGCATCCAATCTTGCAACTCCCCAAGTAACATAATCACTAAGGTCCAGGCATCATTTTTAAATGGTTCCCTTGGTAAAGCGTACAAGTTTCTAAATCCACGGGGACCTAGTGGGATGATAACAGCTCTGGCCAAATCGTCAGTGATGATTGGTTCAGTGGGTTCAATACTTGGAGCTTTGGTATCTTCGGAAATATTCGGCAGCTTCTCCACACCAGTACCGATATCGTTGTATTCTGGCGTTGTACAAGGAGCCTCGTTTGTTGAACAAAGCGTTTGTGAGTTCGTCGAAGGTGACTCTGGTTTCAATGGGCTGTCCACAATGAAACAATCCATGTCCGAGCTGGTGGCAGTTGAGACATCTGTGGTTTTCTTCTGAGGAACGTTTGTTGTGACTATCTTCAGTGGAATGTTTGCTGATGTTATCTTCAGAGGCATGTGTGTTGAAGTTATCTTCAGAGGAGGAACTTTGGTTAACTTGAGTTTCTTCGGGGTTTTCTCCTTGGTTGTCGATGATTTTCTTTTGAGTACATTCTGATTTCCAGTGTCCTTCTTGTTTGCATTTTCCTTTTCTGGGTTGTTTGCGTTTGGGTTGCTGACAGTTACTGGCCCAATGTCCTCTTTGCTGACAGTTGTAACAGACGTCTTGACTGATGTCTTTTCTTGCGTCTTGGCTGCTGTCTTTGTTTTCTTCTTGGCTTGTTTTTTCTCCTGTCCGCAGCGGGCACTCTGGAACCCAGTGTCCTTTGTCTCCACAGTTATAACATTCTCCATAGCTTCTCTTCTTATACATAAGTCAATCTCGATCGGATGTCCAAATGAAAATGATTAAAGACACTTCTGTTCCGAAACATATACCGTCTTCCAGGTCACGTGGTGTTTTTAGACATGCGTACTGTTTGCTGTGTTTTCATTGGTTGATTTTAAGACATGCGCACTGTTTGCTGTGTTGATGTTTTCCAAATTTTCTGGATTCTGATTGGTTGAAGAATTTGTTGAGTTTTCATTGGCTGTAAAAATCGTCCAAGGCTTCTTGTAGGGTTTGTGGGCTCCACCCACGGACCACTGGTATAGAATAATGGAACTCATCTACAACTTTATTACCAAATCTGTCTTGAACAGATAGGCTAAGTTTCTAATTAAAGTTTTTTATATTATTTATTCACAACCAAATTAATAAGTTTCATTGCAGAAACAAAGAGAACATTTTTTCCCCCTTTTTTCGTTGAAAGCTTTTTCCCCCCTTTTCCTTCTTTTCTTCTCCTTTCTCACATTCTCCTCTTCCTTTCTTTTCAGGTCTTCCAGTTTTCCAACATCCATCAGATAATCTAACCAAACCAAACCAACAACTACCATTCAACTACCAGCATCAAGAAGAATAACCACGATCACAACGAGTTTGGAAGAATGAAGAAGATCGAGTAACTCACGCCACACCACCCAGGGCCGAGTTTCACTGCCATGTCATTCGACCCGACCAGATCTTACGAATTCTCCACTTACCAAACCAACAGCACAGTACCATCCTATTGAACCAATCAACTACCAACTACCACCACTACCAACAACTACCTAGTTTGCGATATCAGCTGACGCTGGAAGCGAACGTTAACTTGTCATCTACCAACCAACCTATAACGCTGCACTAGATATTCTATACAATGGTAAACCACACTGTCTTTGTCGTACCATACCATAGGAACCAGGAAAGGATATTTTTTCTTCATTTCATTCCACATCTGATGTTTGGTTGACAATACGTCTTTTAACAATTCTCTGTCTTTTTTCTCCATGTTGGTAATATCATTCGTAAACCAGGAACTTCTTTCCAGAATTTTCTCAACTCCCGATCAACGTCAATCGTCCAATCGTCTTCACTCTCCCACAATCTCACGTGACCTCTTGGGTCTTCGATTAAACTTCCTAATACAACGTCTATATCTTCGTCTTTAGGTTTTTCCTCCAAGGCCAAATACAAGTAATCGTCGACTGGATGGCTACGTCCACTTGACGAAATTCCGATTCCAAGACAGCTGTGATATTTCTGACTGGGATGGTCCGTTTCACATCCGATGCAGTTTGAGTGTTGCTGGTTTTGAATTGTGGGTAGATAATAATTCTCGACTCTAAATTTTAACCACCTCTGTCTAATTTTTGGCTTGAGCGAATCCATAGGGTAAGGTATTATCAGGTTCTCCTCTTGTGTTGAAATGAACCATTCGTTTGGTGTAAACAGCCTTATATAATTTCTGCTCTGGACGAGTCCATAATGTTCTGTCACGTGATCTGACAATCTTGTGAGGATTATCTACAGGTATACTGATGTTTTCTTCCAAGTGGCGTACCATGTTTTTTACCGTTTCAAAATTAAGTTGTTGCATTCCCCTGTAGTTCAATGTAAATCCTCTCACCTTACAAACTATTTCCCCGGTGCTCAGTTGGTAGGCGTAATTTTTAGGACCTCCAGCGACGAATTGCGTGATGTGTACATTCTCTGGTAATTCATTTTTCCTTCTCCCAACGATGAACCTTCTGTTGGATTCCATTGTAGTGGTAGATGTCGATAGATGATACTGTCGGTGTCAAAGTAACACACTCTGTTTCCCAAAGGTTCCAATACACTGTACAGTTTTAAACGCGCTTGGGCTGTAACAAAGGCAGCAATCACCACATTGGTTATAGCGCATGGTTGAACGTGTTGTTCTTTCTTCAATTTTTCAATCATGACCATGTTGTCGTTGACGATTTGAACATCTTTGACTGTTTCTGTTGCATCGTTCATCAGTTGGAAATATTCTGAAGGATCTGTGATGTATTCAGTCTGACTAAAATTATCTCGTTGTCCAAATTTTCCCCACAGGGTGTTCAATATTGATTTACTAAAGGCGCGTTTGCCTTTATTTGGTTTAATTTGGTCCGGATCAAGTGTTATTCCCTCTTTTCTGTAAACTTCTTCTACAAAATGACGTTTCTCTTCATCTGTGTGGCAGTTGTCTGGGTATCCACTGCTTTCCATTTTCATTTTCAAGTAACGGTTGATATAATCAGTAAATAATCCACCAGTCTTGGTTACGGGATCATACTGGCTCCATTGATTCCAGTGCCATACTTCATAAATTTCCAGAATTTTGTAACCCATCTCCACTGCTTTCTTCAATTCTAATGTGACAAACGTGCCTACCCAAGCTCTTTCTTTCTCACTGTGATGACACTCCCGATACACGGCAACATCGTCTTGTTTCATGTGATCTTGTACACAAGTCCGACAAAGGGGAAAAGTTAGTTTTCCATTTCTGAATGGTAAGACTGGGTGGTAGAGGTTTTTGGGTGGAAGAACTCTACATTGAATCAATCCTTCATATTCGTGCCAGCGATCTAGTTCAGGTTGTGTGATAATTTCAGGTTCTTGAAT
This sequence comes from Lottia scabra, assembly GCA_029955415.1. Lineage (NCBI taxonomy): Eukaryota > Metazoa > Mollusca > Gastropoda > Lottiidae > Lottia > Lottia scabra. The sequence continues at coordinate 6,411,133 of JARJEI010000013.1, read as the reverse complement.
CGGAAATTTACCATATTTGCAGACGTATGGATAAAGTGATACCACGTCGACGTAGTGGAGTTCTTCGCCTTCTTGTTGGGGTTCTGCCATCAGTTGAATTGCATTAGTTCGTCCACCAAAGAATGCATTTCTTGGCATTAATGGATCAGGACACGGCCATCCTCTCAATTCTAAACCAGTGATGAATTCATCCATTTCCATATTTTGTTGGCGTTGTCGATCAAATTCACATTCCCACATCACTTCTATTTTATCTAATCCATAGGTTTTCAATTTCTCTATGCGGTCCATGGTGTGGTGGTTCAAATCTCGCATGGTTCTTGAAGGATCATAAGGATGGTGATGTTTCAAATCTTCAAAGGGTCCTGGATAACATGTAGCACATCCGTGATAACAACATCCCTGAAAAATATAATGATTCAACATTATTATAACAGGCAATAATGAATACTCAAAATATATCGTATATAAATATCAAAAATAATTGTGTTTCAATAAATAGTTTGTTCACGGTATCAAAAAATATTTTGTAAAATTTGTTCATGGTATCAAAAAATATAACTTACATGGAATTCATAGGCAGTCTTATCGTTGAGATCGTATCCATCTAAACTATAGGGTCCCACTTTTACTTCTCCACCATTTCGGGCATGTCTGATGTTGGGTGTAGGTTGGTGTTGACTCAATGCCTCGATAGTTTTCTCGTGTTGTTTCCATTCTAACCAGCGTAAAGCCTTGTTGCTTTGTTGTCTGGGTTGAAATTTTTTCCAATCTTCACCCGGTGTTGGGGCTTCCATCAATGCTCTAGGTATTATAACAATGGTGTCGGGCTTCATGTAATGTGCGCGGAAAACCTGGAAAGACAAATAGTTTTTAAAAAAAATTTGAAAAAGATAAACTCGTTTTTGTCATCTTTTCCGTTATTCATTGATTTTTGTAATGTAAAAGATTTCCTGATGTAAAAGATTTCCTTATTTAAAAAATAAACTTACCTTATTACAAGCACTGGCCAGCGTCAAACTATCTAAAAAGGGATCTATTCCGGTTTCCGACATGAAGATGGTTCTAAATGCTCCACAACACTTCCTCAAAATATCCACATCGCTCTGACAATAACTCAAAAGTTCTTATATATAGACACAGCTTTATGGAACAACAATCACTGGTTAAAGTTTTATGCAACGTTTCGACGTGTTTCCCCCGTCGTCTTCAGGCACATAATGATAAAAGTGATAGGCAAAGGTATATATACATTCAGCTATTATCATAAAGAAAACACAGGACATAAAAAGTGGTTTATTAGTACATACATAACTTAAATTGATACAAAAACAGGCATGATTACTAAAATAACATACATATACTAATAGAAAAAGATTCACTTAACTAAATTGAGTGAGAGGTGACTAAAGATTAAATAAACAACAACAGTTATTTGTTAAACCAATTTATTAGAGGAAGGGGAAAGATGGGTAAAACTGGGGGTTAAACTGTTTTATTAATAAGATAAATGAATACATAAATATGAATATAAAGATTACAGTTGAATAAGTTTATCATATTCATGGGAAAAGCGCAAGCCTTCATCTCTGTTTAGGTCTGGCTGGTATCTTCTGATGTTGATGGCTTCATGGAGTCTTCTGGTTTTATCGATATGCTTGTTGATTGCCAATACCTTGGTGTTGTCAAAATTAATTTTATGCCCCGTCTTTCTTCCCATGGCAAGGTGTTCAGCCACAATGGATGTTTCGTTACTTGGTTTGTCATGATGCTCTTTGAGTCGTACGTCAAGGGGTCTTTTAGTTTCCCCTATATATGTACTACCACACGAGCATTCAACTTGGTAGACACATCCTTTGGGTTTTTGGTTGTTGGTGGGGTTAGATTTACCGTTGGCCTTGAGCACATCTTTAATTGTTGTGTTACCAGAGAAAACTGTTTCAATACCAACTGACTTCTTTAGGATCTTCTTAATTTGGTACGATGCCTTCCCAATAAAGGGAATAACTATGCGGGTAGGTGGTCTGTTAGGCTTAGGCTGTTGGTTGGTTTGTTTAGCCATCAGTGTTGATCTTATGGCTTCATGAACAAAAGTAGCAGGATAGTTATTGTGCCAGCAGAATACATTCTTGATGTGTTGTAGTTCTTGTTGGAAATATTCTGGGTCACAGATCCTTTTTGCTCTTCTGACCAATGCTGTAATGGCTGCCCGTTTAACATGTTGGGGGTGTTAGAGTGGAAATTAACATACTGATCTGTATGTGTCGGTTTCCTGTACACACATGTCTTTAACTGACCTCCTAACCGTGTTATTCGTACATCTAGAAATGGTATTGAGTTGTTTTCTTCGGCTTCCATTGTAAACTTAATCCTTGTATGCTGGGCATTAAGATGCTGTAGAAGTATTGTTGGGTCATCTTCTTCTCTGAGCATAACGAAGGTATCATCAACTTTCCGGAACCAGCAGATAGGAGTGATTGGTGAAGTCGCCATGGACTTTAATTCAAAGTCTGTCATGTAGATTTCAGTAATCAGTGGTGACAGGGGACTTCCCATTGGTAGACCGTGGATTTGTTCATAGATCTCATCACCCCATGTGAAATAGGTAGATGACATGCACATCTGAATGAGGTCGACGATGCTGTCTGTAGAGAGTGTGGTATCTAGTGGAGTGTCTAATTTAGATATTTTATCTCTTATGATACTCAGCACATCTTTACAAAAGTTCTTGCTGGAAATGAAAGGTCTTGGTTTGTTGTTCTTTGTACCAGGCATAAAACTTGTCTCTTTCTCCTACACTCATTCCGTCTGGATCATAATCGGTAACAGGTGGGTAATCTCCAACATAGTGTGCGTTCTCGGGTCTGTTGAAAAAGTGTGGGAAATATCCTTTCTTCAATTCGGTGATGCCGAATGTTTTTGGTAAATCTCTAAGTGGCATAGCTAAAAAGTTTAAGGAGTCCACAAATTTGACACATCCAAGTTGAATGGTCATGACTTTTCCACCATTCAATATTACTTTGGGTGCTTCCATGGCGTGTTTATGCAAGCCTTGTAAGATGATCATACCATCGTATCCTCGGAAATTATGTGCAACAGCAACGATGTTCTGACTTTTCGTAGTGAGACAACCTCCGGGTGAAACTTTCTTGGCCGATAAGTGAACAAAAAACTTGGCAACTTCATCCAAAGTGTTGGGTCCAGAGAAGATGATTTCCTTTTGGTGGTTCCAAGTTGAATCGCAATGTTGGCATGGAGTGGATTGACCAATACAGAAATGGCAACACAGTTGTACCACACATAAATTAGGTATGTGTTCCCCTGTATGTTGGTGGCACTCGAAATCATAAAAGACAAACCTCGTCACATCTTTTTCTTGTTTTTCTTCCACTTTGGTTTTGTCAATGTCTATGGTCTGTATGTAACACCATTTATCACCTTTACCGTGCCATTTCCGACATATCTTACATTCGTATTCTCCACAAATATGTTCTTCCAATAGTCGGCCTCGTTTTCTTGTGTCCCATTCCTTAAAACATTTGGTGCATTTTTTCCATTTGTTACAGGTTGTGATGGCGTTGGGGGTGACTCCAGTTTTGTGGGCTTTAAAACATTCTTCACTGAAAAAGGTTCGATGACATTCTAAACAGGATCGAAGTGTATCAGTGGGACAATCTGTTCCTTGGCGGCGACAGGCACTGCACAGACTTGTACATGGATGTGTCTCGATATTATCGTAACCTTTTCCAAACAAGTCGCAATAATAATTCCTCTCTAGAAAGGCAGGCATGGATGTAATGACGTCATAATGGTGGTCGTGATGGTAAAGGTGAAGTTTTTTATGGGTTCCGGAAACTTTGCCTTTGTATAATAATTTTCCAAATAGTAGCCGAGAATACACAAACAGTTGGTAGCCTTGTTGTCCGAGTGTTTTTTGGTACAACTCCCAGGTTTCCTGCCCAATACAAGCTTCGGGACGTGCCCCGACTTGTTCAATCAACCGTTCGGTGCATTTTGTCTGCCAGCTGTAAGGTCCTGCATGCTTTACTAACCTCGTTCTTTCCGCTTCCCATTCTGGTGTGCCGTTTTTGTTGGCATAGTGTTTGGCGATCACAATAGCACGTTGGAAGCACAAATTATCTTTGTTCTTTACCACTACAATCGCTTTCTTTCTCTTCAAATAATCCTCCAGTGATAATGATTCCCGTTTAAGAAGACATCTTCCTTGACCATCTCCTTGTGGAACACTCACGTGACAAACATGTAGTGTCATTCGTTCGTCCAATCTAAACTGTTCATTTGACTGTAAAATTCTTGCCACGGGGTTCAAAATATCCTGAGCTCTAATCCTTGACCATTTGTTAAATGGAATCCAAGCTGGTGATTTCAATCCCGGATGAGATACACTGAATCGAACCTGATCGTCTGGCTCGCAACTCAAATAGTTTCCAATGTCCCTGATAATTTGGTTAAACGTATCATCCAACTGTTGAGGAACGTCTGCTGGTAAAACATAATTCCAATTTTGAGTAAAGTCAACGTTCAAATACACAGAGTTGGTATGAAAACGTCTGCTGTATTTCCTATCTCCAAGTCTTAGTTGATATGCCATCTTCGAAGGTTTCTTTCAAAGTGAATCTAGACATCCACATCAGCAGCTTAATAGTTTGTGTTAGGCCGTATAGTCATGCGCATTCACGATTGTTACTAATTCTAGATTGTTCTGTTAGTTCTAGCGAGTTCTCTTCTAGAAGGTTCTATCACATTCTCCAGTGTTCTTTAATATTCTAACAAATTCTAGAAAGTTCGATGATATTTATGATATTTGTTGACAGCTTAGCTGAAATCTGACGTCATCATACTCGTTGCTAAGGATGACGTTATAATCTGATTGGTTGAAAACATCACGTGTTCTGCGACGTCATTTCTGCCTATTTAACAGAGGGCTTAGTCATTCTTGTCATCATTTCCACAATGGGTAATTGTAGGAGTAACGCAGTTGTAGCTGAGAAGGAGCGGTGGTCCGAGATTGTCGAGGGCATTCTCGAGCGCCAGCGAGAGGAACGTTGGGTGTGGGCGCAGGAACGGCGATGCCTTGAATATGCCCTTGTATGTTTAAAGCAAAACCCTGGGAAAGGTTAAACTTCCCAACCATGTCAGGTAGCACCTGACGGCTCTTTATAGAGCCCCAAATCAAAATAAAAGAGACTTTTTTTTTTTACATTCCTTTATTTCACCAACAACACATTAATTGATATTTAAACATTTCAACAACAATTCCATCTGATTCATTTTGTCAATCTCCATTTTTTCTAAAACTTGTCCATTTTCATCTACTTTCATAATCCACAAATAAATTCCCATAGAGTCTGGAAAATCAAAGTCGTGTTTTTTGGCTGCAGACAAACAGGATTTAAAATCTGAATACAATTTATGACTGGTTGCCATGGTACTGGTTTTGTTTTTCAATATTCCTTTCCATTCGTAAACATAACCTTTTCGGTAGTGTTGAGATTTGACCATTTTAAGGTAAAGACAGTGTGGTGAATGACGTCGATGTTCATCCCAGGCATTGTCGTTAGATTGCCATTCTTTCAGTGTTTGTCGGCACACGAAACATTCTACAGCATCCTCGTATTGAAGGTAATGAAACCCGGCTTCGGCTAAAGATGTTGGTGTAGGTTTAGATTTAGGCCAATCGACAAACGTGTCAAGGCGATCCTCGAACCACAAATATTTATCCATGTCTAGTGAAATATTCTAGTGTATGTATATTATATTGATTTGACAGGTTGGCACTCTAGCCAATCAACGGTAAGAAATATGTCACGTGATCAAGCACGTGATCAAACGGCTAATAAAACAGCGCGACGTCCAAGAAATTTTTATTCACGATGGACAGCCAACGTACTTCCATTAAGGAATGCGACACTTGTCGTAAGGCAAGACCTATGGGGTATTATCACCACCATGAGGACGACTGGTTCCAGTGTCTCTGGTGTAATGCCATTGTAAGACCGACATTCTGGCGGATTTCGAAGCACGCCAATGCGTGTCCAAAAAAACCAAAGGAAATTTGCAAGTGTCGTCGGTCGTACTTTGACTAGTGAGTGACCCAAGTCCAATGAAAAACAGCCCTTTTCAGGGCTACCTAATCAAATGAAAAGAGTTCCCTGCCCTTTGTTAGGAATACCCCTGGTATCCCTATGGGATTTCCTTCGAGGATTTCCCCCCAGTGGGGTTTCCCCATGGGATTTCCCGATGGGATTCCCCAAGAAGCCATGCGCATGCGTCAAACCTATGACGTCATCCAACATGGCCGACCGGATGTGACGTCATCCTTAGCAACCGCTCTAGTGACGTCACTTCCTATGACGTCATCCGTTGCCTAGCAACCGGTGCCTAGCAACGTGACGTCATCCGTTGCCTAGCAACCGTTGCCTAGCAACGTGACGTCATCCGTTGCCTAGCAACCAAAGTCCCTAGCCCTAGGCCCCTACTACTAGGGCATTTACCCCCCTCTGGAGTTAGGGTCACGGCTAACTCTCGCTAGAAATGTCTTAAGTCGCGATGGCGGAGCGGTTAGCATGCTGGAGACACACTTAGGGGGGCCCGGCATCGAGACCCTACCAAACCCTTTATTTTATTTTCAAAATTTCAAACTTTGTCTTGATCTTATCCATCATACCAATGCTTTTTGGTCAACAACTGACACATTTATGCGCATACCACCACCGCGAATTGACTTTATACAAAGGGCTGAAGCCCTCCCCAATCGGAACAAATGTCTGAGGGGCCCTACAAGCTTCCAATATTAATTTTTAGCCACGATTTTGCGTTGAAAAGATGCGTCATTGAACGCTGATTCGTTTGATATGCGAACGACCCATTTTTGATCAACCTATGACAGTTTTGTGTTCTAAAACGTGATTCGCTTTAGAACAAGGGCGTTTACCCCCCTCCGGAGTTAGGGTCACGGCTGACTCTCGCCAGAAATCTCTTAAGTCGCGATGGCGAAGCGGTTAGCGTGCTGGAGCCACACTTAGAGGGGCCTGGGATCGAGACCCTACCAAACCCTTTATTTTATTTTCAAAATTTCAAACTTTTTCTTGATCTTATCCATCATACCAATGTTTTTTGGTCAACAACTGACACATTTATGCGCATACCACCACCGCGAATTGACTTCATACAAAGGGCTTAAGCCCTCCCCAATCGGAACAAATGTCTGAGGGGCCCTACAAGCTTCCTATATTAATTTTTAATTTTTCGCCACGATTTTGTGTTGAAAAGGTGCGTCATTGAATGCTGATTCGTTTGATATGCGAACGACCCATTTTTGATCAATCTATGACAGTTTTGTATACTAAAACGTGATTGGCTTTAGAACATGGGTGTTTACCCCCCTCCAGAGTTATGGTCAGGCTGACTCTCGCCAGAAATCTCTTAGCGTGCTGGAGCCACACTTAGGGGGCCGGGATCGAGACCCCACTGAACCCTTTTTTTTTTCAAACTTTTACACAAGATTTATTGGTTGTATTATTCACTAACATTAAGTATATTTACACAAGAGTTATTGGTTGTATTACTGACTAACATTAAATACATTTATACAAGACTTATTGGTTGTATTACTGACTAACATTAAGTACATTTACACATGGCTTATTTGTTGTATTACTGACTAACATTAAGTACATTTACACAAGAGTTATTGGTTGTATTACTGACAAACATTAAGTACATTTACACAAGACTTATTGGTTGTATTACTGACTAACATGAAGTACATTTATACAAGACTTATTGGTTGTTTTACTGACAAACATTAAGTACATTTACACAAGAGTTATTGGTTGTATTACTGACTAACATTAAGTACATTTACACATGGCTTATTGGTTGTATTACTGACAAACATTAAGTACATTTACACAAGAGTTATTCGTTTTATTACTGACAAACATTAAGTATATTTACACATGGCTTATTGGTTGTATAACTGACAAACATTAAGTATACATGTACTTACACAAGAGTTATTCGTTGTATTACTGACTAACATTAAGTACATTTTCACAAGAGTTATTGGTTGTATTAATGACAAACATTAAGTACATTTACACAAGACTTATTGGTTGTATTACTGAGAAACATTAAGTACATTTACACAAGACTTATTGGTTGTATTACTGACAAACATTAAGTACATTTACACAAGACTTATTCGTTTTATTACTGACTAACATTAAGTACATTTACACAAGACTTATCGGTTGTTTCATTAATTTACTTTTGGTACAGAAAAGTAATTGGTTGTTTTACTAATCACGTGCCCCCTAGGACGCCCCGGCCACCACGCCACTGATCAGTACTTGTGTGTCTTCTCTAAATGATATCTTACCTGCCAGGAAAACTGGGAACTTTTCTTCCACCAGGTTGCAGCCATTTTAACGATGGTGTGAATCCAGGGCCTTGACACGTTCCATCACATATTAAAGCTACCAAATCACCAGGTTTAATTTCATGAACATGTCCAATATCATTTAAATCCCAATCTCTGATTCTGAGATCATTACAGGCGAGAGACAATCCTGAAATAATTGATTTATTCACATTGGGGTGTATGTCACATCAATGTGCATGCAATATGATAAAGATAACATAATTCTGTGATAGTCTATCATGTAGTATTTATTTCGGAAAAGGTAAGTTGACTTACCCACTATCAGACTGATAATTATGATAGTTTTCATCGCCATTTCACTGCACAACTTCTTCTACATATAATAACTATTTCTTATAGATTGTTAATCCGAGTCTCACTCACAATTTACTGTAAAATAAATCACCAGATAGCATCTTTATTTTAACGATGACAAAAACGGTATCTAAATCGAATATTTCAAATTTTTCAATTTTGTTCAGTTCTTGAAAATACATTACTTTGTATAATACATATTATAGCTTACATGCCTAAATTCTACGGTATAAGAAAAACTGAATTTTCAGATTATCTAACAAGGCGTGTAAACTTAAATCAGGGTTGTAATAATAACAATGTCAGCATCTGGCTTCCATATTTATATTTTATAACCTCTCACTCTCAAGAATATAATATGGGAATATTTTTTTTTTTAAATCTGTATTGTGTTTTGAATAAGTTTCTGTTTTAGTTAAAGGGGAATGTTCAGAATTTTCGAAAGTCGACTCCAGAAGTACTAGAACTGTTATCTTTCATTTTCTTTTCTATAATGCATAGTCTCACTAAAATGCGAGTCGTATTTTTGACTTTCAAACGCTGATAATTTGGATACGCAGGGATTTGAAGACCTAAATTTTGAGGGTGAATTGTGAACATCTTTATGGATTAGATTAGCTTGGTCGAAAAGTTAGTGAACATATCCCTCAAAGGGGGCGCTCTAGATCAGGCCTTTTCAAATGGCGGCCCGCGACGCCCTTGAGAACGACCCCTCAAGAGTGACCCCTTCCGCTAAAACGCTCTGCTCGCTATGCTAATTGAGCTCTATTTGCCCTGATATTTTTTCATAAAAATTAATTGAGAAGGCCTGCTCTAGATTAAAAAAATGTCAGTACAAAAATTGTGTCAAATTCAGCTGAAACATTTAAAGATAAAGCTCACATTAATGTGAAGTTGTATATCGGGGATATTTGGTAGTTCGAGTTCACCATCAACGAAATAGAGACTACAGTTTAAAACGGATTTTTAACTCAATATGGTACTTTGACAGTATCAACGTATATCCAACATTCTGTTAGAGAAATGTTAGAAGGTGTATCTAGAGTTGCTTGTTGGTAATATGTTTTGCCAAGATATTTTTAAGTGGTAAAATGTTATTAGTGTGAACAGAAAAAAATAAGACTAAAATCTTTTTAACGAACATTATGTCAACACCAAATTGGTCATGTGAACGAAATAATAGAAGCAATACCTTCACATTAATATTTCAAATTTTCAACATGCTGTAGACAGGGCATGATGGAAAAAGATTGGACAAATATTGCAGAAATGTTTAAAGTGTCAACTTATGTTTTGTCATTGAAGTGATATCATTACAGTTGCTTATAGACCGACAGTTTTGGTCAGATAAGGCGTAAACATGTACATCTGATTACATGTATGCGAGTGCGGCCTTGAGTTAGTTTACAAAATGCACGTTATTCTTCCCATTAATATGTCAGTGGAACTTGACCACATAGACCATTCATAACGTCAATAAATACATAGTGCCTCATATTGAACAGAAATCCAATGGGGAATCGGATGGTGCAAATATTAGAAGAACTAAATGTCATTTGCTATGTAAATATCTGTGACTAATTATACAGTGGTTGTCAAGCAGGGTAAAATGGATTTGTCCTAAATATTGGGAGGGGGGAATGGTTTGAAGAGTCCACTTGCGTCTCCTAGTGCCGCAAGCGCGGACCCCTTAACGGGAGATCTCCCTCTAGAGCTTGATTGGATTGGAGATCGAAGACTTCCATATTCTTTCTTACCAATGAAATTATTGAATGGTTTGAGATCCTTTTGTCCCCAACAGCCGCAAAGAGAAAAATATTTCCAGGGGAGGGGGCCAAGAGGGGAAATGGCATAAATATGCTTAAATTTTGCGCTTTTTAAGCAGCCAAATAGACAAAATTATGACTTGAGTAAATACAGTCACTGGTACCTCAAAAATCTCCTCAACTACTTCATCTAAAATGATTTAAAAATAATACATAAAAAAATGATGAAATTGTAGTTTTATTTACAAGATTAAATAACAGTACAGTGACAATGATTAATGATGAAATATCTAATTATAAGTCATGTATCTTGGTGTGGAACTAAATTTAGCATAAGCTTTGATGACTTTATTCACAGCTTCCAGGAAATCTTTCTCTGTTGCCATCTTTCTTCTAGCTCTAATAGCAAACATACCAGCCTCTGTACAGACACTTCTTATCTCAGCACCTGCAAGACCCAAATGTCAATATACAGCATACATCATTATTTTATGCAGTTTTTTTTTAAGGCCATTCTTTTAATTGAGTTATGGATTAAAGAACTTTCAGGATTAGATCTGGACAACATTCACAAGATTCAGATTCTTCATATTCACAAACATTAATTATACAGAATTGAAATTCAAAGCCAAATTAATAAACTATTAGTCACTTCAATTAATATGATAAATATAAACTGTAACCAGGATATTGTTTATATACTGTAATATCTAATATTGCATCCTTGTGTATAATTAAAGAAATATGGCCACATTTCCCATGGAGGAAGTAAAATTTGCAATTCAATTAAAAAAAAAACTTTAAAGTTTTTATATCTTCTTTTCTTTATGTAAAATTTTCAATTTTCAGTGATGCCGGTAGGATGGGGGGTTGACGTGGAAAAAGGCGTCTAGATGTTGGCATGGGAAAGGTTATGCACAGTTTAAGATCCCACAACAGTTGGAAATCGAAAATAAGAGCAGGCAAATGTTTCAAAATTTCCCTCATTGCACACTGCAACGGGTTTGTGTTTGCCAGTCCTCATTAGTCCAATTGGTGCAGAAAAGTGGAATATAAAACACCATTTCATTTCATTTTACATTAGGTATAGATGAAATAGGTAAAGCAAATCATGTAACACAAGAAATAAATCGATGATGTTCATGTCATTAGTTAGTGACATAATGTGCAATGCAGAACAAATTTTCCACACATTATCAAACAAAATCATCTTACCTGTACTATTTGGACAGAGTCTAGCCATCAATTCATAACGAATATCTTTTTCTACACTCATTGATCTAGCATGAATTTTAAATATATGAGATCTTCCCTAAAAGTAAACACAAATAAACAGGTAAAAAATCTAAATTTTAACTACAATGTAATGTAATCAACTTGTCATAATGATTTTTGAGTAGAAATAATCAATATTCAATCTTCTATATTAATGATGCAATATTCATAAACCAGTCAGTGAATGCATCAATTCATGCTTATTTTTGATTCTCTCTGTTCAAGACTGTTTACGCAGACCTGTCTTAAGAGTTTCCCTATCAAAGATTAAAATTTGAGTATAAAGCAAGCCGAGTTGTGTTCAAATCTCAGCTAGTCCCAAGATACAACTTTTCTTACCTCTAAATCAGGTAAACCAAATTCAATTTTTCTATCTAATCTACCAGGTCTCATTAAAGCTGGATCTAATGTATCAGGTCTGTTGGTAGCCATTAAAACTTTAATATTACCACGGGGATCAAAACCATCTAACTGATTAATTAATTCTAACATAGTTCTTTGTACTTCATTATCACCACCTGCACCATCATCAAATCTTGCTCCTGTAATATAAGTCATTGAAATATTATTAGGAAACCGAAGAACAGATCCTAAAAGTAGATTGAAGATTTACTAACAATATAAAATATCACTTGTCATAGCTGAATCAAGGGCAATATCTTAGTAAAATCTTATCTTAACATCTTCAGATTCAAACTGGCCATTATTTTGAATGTACATCAAAGTTAGATAAAGTGAACAGCCTTAATCAAACAACAGACAATGGAAAGTTTATGAAATAATGACAGATGACCTAGTTGAATGAAAGTTCATACAAACAGATACAAGACAATTACGTCCAAAATACATTGACTAAAAAACAACAATTAATTTCAGCTTATTACATACCTCCAATTGCATCAATTTCATCAAAAAATATAATACAAGCTTTTTTATTTCTGGCCATTTCAAATAATTCTCGTACCATTCTAGCTCCCTGAAAAAAAATCGAAACACAATTAGATTCAGAAGTTACAGGAAGCAGACATGCACAAATAGCAGCATATTCAGGTACAAAACAGTATGAATACAATCGAGAAATCAATGTCTTTATGAGTAAATATTAGTAAACAATTGGTAATAAATAATGTACCTACCTCCCCTACATATTTCTGTACCAATTCTGAACCAATGACTCTGATAAAACATGCATCTGTTCTATTAGCTACAGCACGAGCACATAAAGTCTTTCCTGTACCAGGTGGACCAAATAATAATACACCTTTAGGTGGTTCAATACCCAGATTTACAAACTTCTCTGGCTACAAATACAAAGAACACTAATATAAATTCACATGAAATAATAATAATAATAAAAATCTGAAACATTCTCCATTTGACAAAAAAATATGACAAGAATGGATCTTGATCAAAAAATTAAAAAAGAATTTTTAGACAACAATAACAAATATTTTTTTAAGAAATAGCAAACTTCTAATTAAATTTAATTAAGGGGGAATAATTTAAGAAAAAACTTACATGTAACAATGGAACTTCTACAACTTCACGTAGTTTGTCAATTTGTTCTTTACACCCACCAACATCACTATATGTTACATCTGGTTTCTCCTCTACCTTTAAACAAGATAAAAACATTATCAACAATCACATCTTTTACTCTTATTTTAATAATCAAACAAGTTGTGAAGTCAGTTATATCTGAAGTGAGCATTCAACTTGGCAAAAGACCTGAATCATTTGTCAAAAGTTGCAAGGATAATGTGGACATGGTCATGGTTGAGGCTTTGTCTGATTGAAGAAATCTATCATACTTGAGAAATAGATAATAGAAGATGACCACTATGTTCATCTAAAAAGATTGATTACCTGCATCATAGTAACAGAAGGGTCTATTTTAGGTGGTAGAGGGATATGTATTTGGTACTTATTTCTATCTACTCTGGAAAAAAAAATATAGTAAATAAGGGATCCATGTCCTTATATAACACTATGATTATTGGTATGTATAAGTCACAAAAGAGGCTCATAGAAATATAAAAAAACGTATAATTTGAAGTAAGAAAATTGTTCAGCTGAAAAGATCATAATGATTTGTGATGTAACCCCTGATGTAAAATGCCCATATATCTACCATTTAATTTGATTTTTCAAACATTTGTTTCTTAATCAATCTAGTTCTTGATTAGATATTGCATTATTTGATGTGAAGTCTCTCAATTAAAACCATATAGGGCTATTGTTTCAAGGTATCATTTGGTACATCAGGATACTTATTACATATAAGACACAGCAAGATCACTACTTACCCAACCCTCATGCCTTCTTCAATATCAGTTGGGGCTACTTGATCTCCTAAATCAACAACAAACTTAGCAAATTGTTTCACATTAATAATATATTTGGGATCATCAGAATCAGCATTAATGATCTTGGTACATCTGGCAACTTGTAATGGTTGTTCACCTAAAGAAAAAACAAGATGCAACAATTTTTTAGAATTAGTTGTATAAAAGCATCAAGGTACATTGAAATATAGGCAAAATATACAGGTTTTATGTTATTATGGTACCAACTCACTTTGTAAAGTCTGTTTGTCAGCTGCTAAATCCCATAAAGCTGGTGGAGCCAAGCCAGTATCAGACTCTTTAATACCTACAAAATATAGTCAATAATCTCAGATAGATTTACATCGAGCACTTTTGTCTAAGGGCTCTACATTACATGCTAGTTACAATGGTAAATGTTGTGCCTAAATTAAGAAAAAAATATAAAATGTCACATCATGCTATCAACTGATCTGATCATCACAGTAGTCCAAGCTGCATAAATGAAATTATATAATCTTCAGAGAGGTCTCATTAAATGAGCTCTCACAGTCTATATGTTTTGCGCTCGCTCAGTTAGTACAGGGTGTGCCCAAATTCATATAATCTAAAGCCTTGTGTTCAGTGTGTTCCACACAATTAATACCATTTTACATACAAAACATTAAAAAAGTTTAATTAACACTATATATAAGAAACCTTACTCAAGATTCATAGATAACTTACACCTAGATTGTTACATTCCTGTTCTTCAGGTAAAACTAAGATTTCATTTAATCACATGTTATAATCAAATCAAACCTATATGTAAATATTTTGTACTAAAAAGGCAATTATATACCGTTACAAAGTTATTCTTTTTCTGCAGAAAACATTTCTTAATCTATTTTGTATCAGTCAAAATTACAAACCTGACAGCTCATTGACTTTTTTGAGATTATTCTGAATGTCTTCTTCACATTGTTTGATAGTCTTGGTATACTGTCCAACACCCTTCAAAATAAAAGAAAGAAAATGAACATCATGGACTGCACAGTGTCTATAATTCTAGAAAATTAACTAAAAGGCCTTAGGAATCAATTACCGGTAGGCCTATCTTGGATTTGAGTTCTGAATTGAATTTTTTCTCTCATGGCACAAATATTCAAAATACAATTGTCAATCGCATACCATATGTCTAAAAAAGCCTTCAGGTCCATGGTAATAAAGGCCTAAGGTTTGGAAGTACTGGTATTCACTTTGAAATAAACTCTCTTAGTCTTTACATCCCAAAATAAGAACTATTTTGAAGTTAATATTAATAAAAAAAAAGTGATCTTTGCACCAATTTAAAAAAAATAAAAGCAAATGCAAACTGATAAATTACCACTTACATATGTTTTCAACAGGGCAATATCTCCTTCATCAAGAGCTAAAAAGAGAAATAAACATTGTTACTGGTATTGATTTTGGCTTCAGTGAGGTCACATCGGAATCAGGACCGGTCGGACCATTACTGTGTCGGACCATTACAAACTCGGCCCAATGATTTTTTCTCACTACCGACTCGGACCAATGATTTTTTCTCACTACCGACTCGGCCCAAGGTTTTTTTCTCACTACCGACTCGGCCCACTAGACTTATGTTGTTATATTATATATTTATGTGTATCAAATGTAAAAACGGTAACAAAATATTTTGGTAAAAAAGGTAACAAAATAAAGAATTTATTCCTCAGAAATATTCGAAATGTCAAGGTCATGCGAGTAAAAAAATATATGGTATCAAATCGGCAAAATTTGATGTGGTCTTATTTTCGCCAGAAAAAAGCCGTTTTTTTTGGTTGTTTTTTGTTTATTAAGAAATGAAACTAAACCAATTAATGTTTAAGAGGTTGTGTGAATATAAACAATGAGAGAACGTTAATTTGTCACACCTTAGATTAATTTCCTCAGGAGGGCTTGGATTCAATATAGAAACAAAGGCGGCAATCAAGGTTGATTGTTACTATAAATAGATTCAAAGTGGTTCAAATAGATATATTTTGATTGCATGACAATATCTCTGCTTTTGAAAAACTAAAACTTTATCGGTCTACTCAATTTATCGACTAGATTTGCCTTTTTCAGATTTTTCGAGATTCATACGCGTGCGACCTTGAGTCAAGGTCATCACGGGAAGATAAAATATAAATAACATCCATATCAAAAAAATTTAATTTTACTAATTTATAAAGACAATATAGGACTTTCAAAAACATTTTGAGGATAATATTACAATTCATTCAAATATGTCGTCCATGATGGGCCGTTTGGTATCAATTGATATTTTACCGACAATTCAATTACGAAACCACGTGGGATAGGATATTTGTTTTATCATTTGATACACATAAATATATAATAAAAAAAACCTTGGGCCGAGTCGGTAGTGAGAAAAATATCATTGGTCCGAGTTGGTTATAAAATATTTTTTAGGTCCGAACTAGTAATGGTCCGACCGGTCTGACATTCGTCACATCATGGCCATCAGACCAGACCCAAGCCCAAATAGCAAAGAATAGACAAGGAGGGTGGCATGGCTTACATACAATGGTGATGATAGAACTAGACTTATTTCTAATGTTTTGGATAGGCTTACCTTACATAACAATTGAGTAAATGAATTTCCAATAGAATAGTGACAAAGCAAAAATTAAATCTAAAATTTTTATAACTAAGCCAGGCCTATTTCAATAATATTTTCGTTAATCCATGTAAAAAAAAAATACCTTGTATTGGTTTGTCATCTGTTTTTTCGTCTTTAACTTTCCGCTGATCAGATCCTAAATGATCCGGCATTCTGAATTCGTAAAAAATATAAAGTAATACAACCGAAAATGACAAAACTGAGGCTTTTCAGGGAGAACCGGAAGTAGATACAATGCACGTAGGTGCGTTCGAGAGGTTTTATCTTTTGCCAGGATTGTCTGATTCGATATTTTCTCAAAAATGAAAACTTTAATCTAATATTTAATTAGGTAATTAACATATTTCACCATTTTATGATAATGCAGATATATACCTGAAATAAAGGTATCTTATGGAAGGGTCTTGAACAGTCGAATAAACCTGTTAATTTTAAGACATTTCCGGTGTCATGGCTGACATTCCTTAACATTTATGTAAACATTCTCTGATTTCCACTGTAAAATGATTATTTACGTTAAAAA
Organism: Lottia scabra; assembly: GCA_029955415.1. Classification (NCBI taxonomy): domain Eukaryota; kingdom Metazoa; phylum Mollusca; class Gastropoda; family Lottiidae; genus Lottia; species Lottia scabra. The sequence continues at coordinate 6,393,816 of JARJEI010000013.1, read as the reverse complement.
TCAAGAATTTCCAGTAAGATTAACAAAATATAGGCTTACTATAGTATTTTTTTTATTTTGAATGATAAATTAAGTATCACTGATCTTCTAAATGAAGTGATGTGAACTATAACTCTATGGTCTACTCTGACTCTGTTGACGTTGACTACACTACTCCTCCTACTCTACAACTTACAAGGACCATTATACCATTATTATATATCCAATCTTTGACGATTAAATTTTCTGTCATGTCACATCACATCACAAATATTTAAAATATCATGTCAATTGCATGCAATTTTTCTACTCTTTATAAATTAGGCCTATAAATGAAATTTTCCATCAACTCACTTCTCTGACTCCTACCTAGCTAGAAATTTTGTTTGAAAATGACCCACATTTGGACTGAAGAATGCTATCAGTTTCCATGATACACATTAAATGGTTTTTCTCAAACCAAGCATGAAAATATTTTAAGAGTTAAAATGGGAAATATTTTCAGCATTCGATCTGCTCATTAGTTGATCCAATATGTTGATATGTACTAAGATAAGTATAATCTTATTTTGTCATTTGCAGCATAGGACATTTGTATTGTCTCTTAGTAGACAAGATAAGGTAGCCAGGTTTCGAGCACATCTTTTACATATTTTATATGATATTGGTAAAGATGATCACCAATTTAAGTTGCGATATAAAGGAGAGATGTTACGTGATGCTGATTATCTAGGAGATTATGATATCAATGACAATGCTATAATATCAATGATACCAACTGATAATCGAATAGAGGTAAGTCTATATAAGAAACAATAATATGATATGAAAGTGGAATAATAGACCTACTTTTCTGTAGTGGAGTTTTTCATTTGATAGAGCTTCATTTTTTTTCAGTCACCGCATTTCTTTGATGAAAATGCAAATCAAAATAATTGAATCAGATTACTAGACATGCCCTAGAATTAAGATATTTAATCAATTTTGAAAAAAATTCTTACCTTTAAAATTATGATAGCTGGAAATCTAAGTAGGATTATTATATAGTAGTAAACTAGAGAACTTATATCAGTTTGATTACTTGTGATATTTAGTGAATGACTTTTGCAATCTTCATAGAACTTGGTATTGATATACATTATAGGGCCCACACATTTTATAGTGATGGATTAAGTACCGTAGCATATAAAGTAAGTAACTTAAATGAAATTTTAATACTGTATCACCATTCAGGAATTTATTATGAAATAATATCTATTTTGATGTCCATGTTTGTTTTAACAGAGAATGTACAGTGTGATGACATTGGTAAGTCAACCTTCTTCTATTGATCTACATACTGGTCAACCACCAAATATAAAAGATGCCTTAAATCAAGAAGTCAGACATTTTGATAGAAGAGAAAAATACCTTAGTGATTTTAAGGTAAAGATGATCCAATAAGTTCAATGTACCAATCATTTTATACACATAATTCTTGCTTTACAAGAAATTTCTTTTGGAATTATGGATAAATACCGAAATTTACAAATATAATGCACAAAAGTGTCTGTCAATCACAGGGTGCACATTACATTATATATGGTGAAATTGTATTTTTCACCAGTGATTCCCCATTTTTTATATAATGCATTCTGTTGAATGTTATGGGTAACTTTTTATTTTTAAACTACACTGACAACTAAAGGTATTACTTATTACATTTGCGATACATTTGTTATTTTCATACATTGATTTTATTATAGGCTCTGTTGTATATTAATACATTAGTGATATTAATGGCAGTATTAACAGTATATTGGTATTCTGTAGCCTGGACAGGATTCTTATTTTTATTGGCTGTAATTTTTGTACCTACCTATACACGTATTGGTGGATTTGTTGGCAGTAATACTCATTGGTGATTATTATTTTGTTATGAGACAAATTTCCTCTTTTGATTATTTGTCTAGAATGTCATTTTGGGTGTTTCTTTTCACTAAAATTCTTCAACATTAGTTCCAAGCCTTGGCCAGTGCTCATTGAAGATACAAGCAAATTCCATAGGTGATACCTCTTGCAAAGCACTTGGAGTAGATGTCCTTTTGCTTTCTTCTTATCAAACTTGTGATAATGACATGTATTTGTATTTTCAGGAGGAAGTATTATTGTGTTTTATTTAGTGTTGGAGCTATGATATGTTTGGCAGTTGCTTTATATTTCTCAGTAATAACTTGGACAACAATAGTGGTAATTTATTTTGATACCTTCGGCCTAAATCAGATTAACTTATACATTGTATTTGAAAAATTCTTTTTTTTTTCCTCTTGTCTGTTACCAGTTTCTATTTTTCTATTTCAAGTTTCTCTTTACGTTGCTTTGTTGATGTTGTGTTTACTTTCTCCTGTATTATAATTCTGTGAAAATTGTGTTACAGAATCATGGTTGTAAAGACTGGATGTTTGTGGATGATTGTTCTCATCGTCAAGTCTTTTCTGCTGTATTATATACAATTCATTCAGTGCTCTTGATAATATCTACAGTCATAGTGTTGTTGCTATTAATCAACTTTAGAATGGAGGTGAGTAACATTCTATTGAAAACTGGCATTTTGTCAGACATGGGTTTGAATTTTGGAGTTACAAAAGTCAGATTTTACAGGCAAATATGAAGTCAGATTTTTCAGGCAAATAAAAGGCAAATATCAACTCAGATTTAAAAGGCCTATACCAAACACAGAGGCTCGTAGTTATATTTTTTTTAAATATTGTTATACGGTAATAAGAAAAATGAGAAGGGAGGACACTAATTTTGGGGTTAAAAATTGAAATAGAAATTTGGCACCTTTCTTCGTCTCGAAAACGGCCAAGTCTTTAGTCTAACCGATATATTTAGGTAAATAAAGCCGATTTTGAATAATAGACTGGTTTACGTCGGAGTAATTACCGTTTTTGAGTTCCAAGCGTAGCGAACATGGTCCGGACAACTTCATTGTAGGTCATTTTCCGCTTGCTTCGAGACCAAATACTAGGTGAGTTTTCATTGGTCCAAATAAAAATAGAAATGTATTTTTCTGGGCATCATACAATGACGTCTATAAATAACTCAAATTTGGACCAATGAAAACTCATCTGGTATTTCGCGGAAAATGACCTACAATGAAGTTGTCCGGACCATGTTCGCTCTGCTTGGAACTAAAAAACGGTAATTACTCCGTCGTAAACCAGTCTATCATTCAAAATCTGCTTTATTTACCTAAATATATAGGTTAGACCAATGACTTGGCCGTTTTCGAGGCGAAGAAAAGCGCCGAATTTCTATTTCAATTTTGACCCCAAAATTAGTGTCCTCCCTTCTCATTTTTCTTATTACCGTATAACAATATTTAAAAAAAAATATAACTACGAGCCCCTGTGATACCAAACAGACAGACAATATCAAGTCACACAGGAAAATACCATGTCAGATTTTTTTAAATTTCCAACTTAATAAGAAAGTCTTTGAATTTATAAAACTATAGCTTCAGGATGCCTCTGTTGGTACTGCCTTTTTAGAATCATTTTCAAAGAATTGAAAAATTGGTCTCAATAAGTCAACTTGGAATTCTTAATTACAGACAGGAGATTTCATTGAGAAATATTTGGTTCAAGAGAAAGATATAGAAAAGGTTGTTATTATTGCTCGAACTGGAAGGTACTTTTCATTTTCTTTCTTTAGATAATTTGTACAATTTTTATACAACTGTAGTGGAACAGTTTTTTTGTTCTATTCAGAGAATTATTTTATATTTTGCAGATTGACAAGCAAATTGTGTATTTACATTAAGAATCTGTTCATCTCAATATGTTTAGGAATATAAATTATGCTTATTTTGTAAGTGTAAGTTGTACAGTGTTCTCCTAATTGTTATTTTATTATTATGTTATGTAGAATGAAAAAAAGAAGACAGGCTGCCTATGACTTGGTTACTCTGGCAGCTTCTAGCAATGAAAATAAACTGTTAATAGCAGCTGAAGGAGGGTGAGTTATAAAGTTCTTAAATTGAGGTTATTCATTTTGATTCACTCCAAACCCTTTTTTCACATACCTTTTTTATTTCAACTAATTTAGTGTACCAGGGTGTCTTTTAGTTTTATTTTAGTTTGTTCAATTTGTATTCAATCAAATTCAATGAACATTTTCCATGACTCTTTTATAGACTTCAAGTATTAGAAACATTAACATTAAGTAAAGATTCTTCAACACAAGAGAGTTCTTTAGAAGCATTGGGTGAACTACTAATTGTACCTTCAATTCAGGTGGGTGAATAAACAATCTGAAACTTGATGATCCTTATTACCTCTTTAAATATTATAAACCATGTGAGATTTAAAACATTAAAGAAAATTGATAGACTCATCGATGATTCACAAAGTTTTAATTTGTCCAAAACTCCAAAATTACTTGATTCTCCTAATAATGTGGCACAACACATTGTTAAGCATTCAAAATGATTAAAAAAAAGAGCCTAAGGTTCAAGGGAGAAAAGCCCCCCTTACAAAGCCCTCTTAATATTGGTAAAGTTGGTTGAAGTACAGTGATGTTAATAGTAAACTTGCCTTGCAAGCTATCTTTCATATTCTAAATGATAATAATTCATTTGTAGGAGGCATTTTTAAGATCTGGAGGATGTCGTTCATTATTAACAGCATTGAATTCTCCCAACCATAGAGCCAAACAGGAAGCAGCGAACGCTCTCTACGTTATTGTATCAGAATCAGAAGACAAAAAACAGTTTCTTATACAAGGTCATGGGTAGGTTTCTATTTTTTTTTATTTCGCATATTTCCTATTAAGACTTTTCAGAAAATGTAATAACGATCAAGTAGACCAGTATTAACCATAACCTTGTCCTACTTTTTGTTGCTTTTTTAAGGGTTTTAAAAATCTTTTTAGATAAAGAAAGGCAAAGGTTAACCTAAATTTCTTGTTAAGTTAAATTGCTGTCATTTCTAATGTTAGGTATGTTTTTTATTGATAAAGTATCTTAAAATGAATTGTAGTATGGAAGATTTAGCTCATGCTGGTCGTGAAGGTCAAGTATCATGTCAACGTGTTATAGCTAGTATATTGTTAGAACTAACATTTAATAGTGAAATTAGAGCTCAGTTGTCATCAACTAATACATTAGGTATGTTTTACTCTTTTTAAATCTATTTTATTATATGAATATATCTACCTAAACAATGCTGAGTATTGCCAGTCATGACACAATGTAATTTGTGTCATGATAAAATGTATATGATATGATGTGTATTGCTATATGAGATAATAGACTAAAAGTTATATTTTATCTTAGAGGGTCTAATGTTTGTTTGTCTTTACTTTGTCAGGAACTAATCAAAACTGAGCTTCATAATATTCTTATTTGCAACCTAGTAATTTGAAATGTTCAGACCAAAAGTTCAGCATTAAGTTCTCAAATTATATTCCCAAACCCATCAATCTAGCATCCAGTTATGGGTTTAGATCCTGTTACTGATAGAGATCACAAAAGAAATTTAAGGGGATAATTTTGAATTAATACATTTGAGTACACAAAAATAATATGAATTACAAAATGATATCAGCTTTTGCAAACAAATTGAACATCTAAACCCTAATTTGAAACCGGTTCTTTGTTTATATTATTTTACAGTTGAAGTTTTGACAGACCTTTGTAAAAGTCAAGATCTGGACACTAAGAGATTTGCTCTACAGTCTCTAGAATTAATGGCAATTGAGAATTGTGATTTAGTTTGTTCTCAGGTATGTCTATTTGCTATATATTGAATATTTGTATTAGCTGTGTTTATGACCAAATTGAGTACTGTATTATAGGTAAATGGTTGTTTCAGTGGTTCAGATTCCTAGATTAGAAAATGTCTATCATGGTCGAACAAAAGCCCTTGAATGGGATATGTTCACCATCCATTTGACCAATAATATTTAGGTCTCAGAAACTGGAATTTTGTAGCTAATCTAATCTGTAATGATGTTCAATCACAACTCTCTCTTGAAATTTAAGCCTTCCAATTCCTGTGTATTGTGAATGCCTCATATCGAAAACACATATACAGAGAATGAAAGATAAATGTTTAGTTACTGCTTTTTTGGGCATTTCTGGTACTTTTGGAGGCTAAAATTCAAGGACCAAATTGACCCTCGAAAATGCGTAACATACCCCTTAAGATAAATCCCATTATGTCGATAAATTGTTGAAAATTTCAGGATAATCTAATAAAGATCTTATTAGACATACCTTTAAAAACATTAGATGAGAAACTTTATCTACTGGCTGCTAAAATATTGATGTATTTTGCTGAGAATATTGAGGTAAGTTGAGTTGTATTTCATGGGTCTATATGTGAAAATCTGAAAGTTTAAAATTCTTGTTTACTTGTATATTAAATAGGCAATAAAATTTTTTTATGTTGATGTCGATTAATGGTCTGAGACAAATTTGATCAAAATCAAAGTTAGCTTATCTCAAACCAAGAACTGAACAAATTAAACTACATGATTTGAGTCTTCAATGATTTTGGTGTTTTGGTTATGGCTGTAGAAGGTTAGTCATAGAAAAGACAGAGAATAGTGTTATCCAGGTAATATTTGAATCATTTAATTTTGTAGACATGTGAACAGTTGTTAAACAATACAAGTATAAAAGAAAGTTTAGGATTATTTGCTAGAAGTGAGAATCCTGTACTGCAGAAAGTTGTTGCTCGAATCATTTTCTTGACTCTTGAAACCAGATCTCTTAAGTAAGTCAGGACTCTTTCTGTTTAGAAATATAACAACAAATAGGCTTACATGTATGTGAACTTCAGAATGCATAGAATATTTAATTTGGCTTATAAAAACAAAATGGAGGTTTAATTAATCTTTTAAAGAATCTTATGATTGATATTACAATGTACCAAAAAGATAATTTTAAAAGTATGGATGTAACCTTGAAATTTTTTTTGCCAATCCATTCTTCTACTTTGTTCTGATATAAGATGTCAAATGTGATGAGGAAGTTGTTTTTATAGATATAAATGTTTTATTGCAGAGCACTGTCTATTGATATGAAGTTAGATAAAATATTAGAATATATACGAGAACATCCAGCTGATAGAGAAACTTGGGATATGGCTGATCAAGGTTATAAATTTATTTTCTAACACAGTCAATGTCAGTATTTTATAGCAGGAACTCTACTAATTATATACATGTACTTTTGTAAAGCATGGCATAAATAGATTATTACACTCTTACATTATAAATAAAAGATTCCGTAATTCAGAAGCTGTCTTGTGAAAACTTCTCAAGATTGTCTTTCTTGACATTGTTTATTGGAAATTACATGTATTCTATGTGTGACTACACACTTGAAGATATAATAATGTTGTCAACATGTTTATAATGACACATATATCACAGTACATGTATAACCAATTTATACCGGGTATTAGTGGTATAAATAAGAGGAAAGTTTTTAATGATTAAATTGCAATATCAGCACCCACTGGAAGCAAATGTTAACTTGTCATCTAACAACCAATAAATAACTAGATTTGTTGCTTCATTTTAATTGTTAACCCCCTTGACACAGTAGTAGGTAGAATTATTCTTTATTATCTTTTTATAGTTCCTTCGCTATTTATTCAATGCAAAACAATTTTTGTTTTTAACATTGTTCAACTTCAAATTATGTTATATTCATTCGTATTATTTTTAAGGTTTGTCATTGATGAATTCTGAAGATGATTTAAGCAATCTACCAACCCTAACAACTTTAGAAAAATTGAAAAAGATGGAAACCACAAATGGATTTGACACCAGCTCATCTGCAACTGCTGATAGCCTACATAGCTCTGATTCAGATCTAAAAAAACATATTTAATTTTTTTATTTTCTTGATTAAGATGCACATTTTGGGGTTTGTTTCAGGTTACCAAACATTCTTTGTCTGACAAAATTAATTGAGATTTTTTTATAAAATAATGTTACAACTTAACAGCATTCATTTTAACCAATCAAAAATGTGGGCCAATAATACAAGTTAGTATTTATCAATGAAATTTGAATATGTTAAAGACTAGGAAAGTGTGTTGCATAACATTATTGTCATATAAGGTATGGAAATGACCCACCTTAGAAAAAAATAACGTAGAATAAACACCAAGATCTTTATTTTAATCAAATAAAAAGCACATTTGTGATACATAACTCACTCCTTCTACCTATCTATATACTTGAAATTGTGATTAAATAATGAAAGCACTTTTATATATCGATATTTGTTGTGTTGCACAGAGCATATTTAGACACATTTGTATCAAGATAAAAATCATTACTATTGTTGATATAGAATCATTCCTTTAATGTAGGCTAATCCATTATTATCCAAAGGTAAACAATTTTCTACTTTTTAATCAATGTGAACAATATCTAAGCTCCCTGTTTTAAACATTGGTTTGATTATGGTTAAATCCCGATCATTCTCAAATACTTAACATAGAAGAAATCGAGATATACAGTACTCTGATTGGATGATAAAATCTTAATTTTAAATCAATTTTAATGATTTACCAATCAAATTACTGGGTCATTAAATTCATCTTAAATTAAATCTTCAAGAATGAGGTCCTTGATATAAAAGTGGTATTCTACAGATTATTGTTATCTTTATTCTTTTATCTCAATCTATTACAATCAGTTGTTGTTAACACATCTACAATACAACCTGTCTACAAACCTGTCTAGCTGTATATAGAGACAACAATAATTTGATTACATATTATATTCTCCATTAATAACTAAATTAAACAGCAACTGTTTACTTGACACCATTGTGTAAATGACTTCCACACTATTTGATTAGAGTGTCTTTATAACGTTTTATTCTTCCTTTCATGACAATTGCCTGTAGTCTATATTGATATTTGAAAACAAGGCTAAGTACACCTTCAAGTCTTATGACTTCAGGCCTGTTTAAAGTGGTTATGCGTTTAGGCAATGATAACATAATAGTACTTTGAAAACTTGACAATATAGAATCACATGGTATTGTTTTGATAACTTGACAATATAGAATCACATGGTATTGTTTTGAAAACTTGACAATATAGAATCACATGGTATTGTTTTGAGAATTTGACATTATAGAATCACATGGTATTGTTTTGATAACTTGACAATATAAAATCACATGGTATTGTTTTGATAACTTGACAATATAGAATCACATGGTATTGTTTTGATAACTTGACAATATAGAATCACATGGTATTGTTTTGAGAAGTTGAAAATATAAAATCACATGGTATTGTTTTGATAACTTGACAATATAGAATCACATGGTATTGTTTTGATAACTTGACAATATAAAATCACATTGTATTGTTTTGAGAATTTGACATTATAGAATCACATGGTATTGTTTTGATAACTTGACATTATAGAATCACATGGTATTGTTTTGATAACTTGACATTATAGAATCACATGGTATTGTTTTGAAAACTTGACAATATAAAATCACATGGTATTTTATTCTGAAAACCTGACAATATAAAATCACATTGTATTGTTTTGAGAAGTTGAAAATATAAAATCACATGGTATTGTTTTGATAACTTGACAATATAGAATCACATGGTATTGTTTTGAAAACTTGACAATATAAAATCACATGGTATTGTTTTGAGAATTTGACATTATAGAATCACATGGTATTGTTTTGATAACTTGACATTATAGAATCACATGGTATTGTTTTGATAACTTGACATTATAGAATCACATGGTATTGTTTTGATAACTTGACATTATAGAATCACATGGTATTGTTTTGATAACTTGACAATATAGAATCACATGGTATTGTTTTGATAACTTGACAATATAAAATCACATGGTATTGTTTTGATAACTTGACAATATAAAATCACCTGGCATTTTATTCTGAAAACCTGACAATATAAAATCACATTGTATTGTTTTGAGAAGTTGAAAATATAAAATCACATGGTATTGTTTTGATTACTTGGCAATATAAAATCACATGGTATTGTTTTGAAAACTTGACAATATAAAATCACATGGTATTGTTTTGAAAACTTGACAATATAAAATCACCTGGTATTGTTTTGAAAACTTGACAATATAAAATCACATGGTATTGTTTTGAAAACTTGACAATATAAAATCACATGGTATTGTTTTGAAAACTTGACAATATAAAATCACATGGTATTGTTTTGAAAACTTGACAATATAAAATCACAAGGAATACAAGAAGAATATATCATATAATTTGTTTTAGGTGTAAATACAAGAAAGATGACTGGTATGTTGATAGCAAGGAAACACTTTGTTTAATTATACCCATCCTTTATTACCAATTCTTGTCTGTTAGAAACTGTAGAATTTTTAGTTTTAACCAATTTTGATCAAGTTTGGTATGAAATCAAGTTCGAGCCATAAGCAAATATTTATCCCTCAGATATTAAAGGGCCATATTCTGCTTTTTTGAAAAAAGTTTCCTTTATCAAAAAAATCGCAAATGCTACCTGAGAGTATTTTTAAAGTATGCTTATTGTATCTCTATATCTTCTTGATCAAATTGAATTTGGTTTTAAAGGGTTAACTACAAATAGGAAGTGGTTATTGTTAATTTGACCTAGTTTTGGTGTTTGCCCTTTAAATGGCTCAATATTTCTAACTGAAACCTTTTAAATACACAAGAGGGACATTTCCCTACAATTAGGCGTTTATTTTACTCAAATCCGTTCAGTAGTTTGCAATCAGCGTCCACAAAACATATCACACTTAAAAACCTTACGTAAGGTTTTTAAAAATTTTAGCATGTTTTTAGCGTTTAAAAATTAACGGCTGGATTTTTTGGTTAAAACTTTCAGATACATTAAAGGGCATATAGTTACAGATTTTGGTATAAAGTTTTCACAAATTTGAGCAAAAAAAATTTTTGACCTAAAAAAAATTCAGACTATCCCTTTAAAGGAATAAAACCTCTTAGAATGTACAAAAATCTAAATTTTCAAACTTGGTGAATAAGAGTATATATTCTTTGGAGGACTAACCTGGTGGCATAACTATACAAAGATTACCTAAATTATTTGATAAATCCAGAAAACTGTTTATATACAATAATTGAAAAACGCTTACTCAAATTTTAAGCGTTTTTCAATGATAACCTGTAATTGTGTGGAAAATTACATAGTTTTGCGGGTTAATTTGATTCTGTTTGTATACTTTGGACACTGTTGATGAATAGATACTCTTATTGACCAAGTTTGGGAACTTTTTTTTTTTTGTTCATTCTAAGAGGTGGTATCAGTTTAACCATTGTAATCTTTCATATTCAAAATGGACTTAAATCATATGATAATGAACAACTTTTAAAAAACATAAAGTTTTATTTTAATTTTGTTGATTGAAACTTTGTAACCAAAAAACAAAACCTATTATATTTAAATGTGCAATGTATATTAGCCTGTGGTGATATTGTTATTTTCAAACACCTTTTCATTTTGTTTATTTGCATTTCCTCTGTAATGGAAAACTGTTTTTTGAGATAATTATATTACTATGATAATGTATATCAATCTGTGATAATATTTTGTATTTTACAACATATATTAAATTATATTTTTTACTTGCTTTCGATATAATTCATGGTCATCAGGAAAGGCTTGCTTTCTTTGTATCTTATTAGTTGTCACCAAATCTTTCATTTTGACTGGCATGGAAAAACACTAGTTCAAATTGACGCTAACCACAGACTTCCATTTGAAATGTCATGTCCGGCAAATAGAGCAATTTCAACAACAAATGTGAATGTCTGAAGTACAATATGTTATCAATTTGTTTATCAAGGAGTAAAAGAAATAGGTTCCTATGGTTATATCAGAAACTCTGGCCTTTCCATTATGTTTGTTTAATCTAATACATGTAGTTCTCCTCTACATGTAAACTGTACCTTGTAATGGAAGTCATTGATGTATTAAGTATCAAGTAATTGTAATACCCATCACTGCCTTTCTTCATTAATTCATGTTGTTGTGACAGCCTTTTGAACTGATGTTTAGAAGTTTAAAGTAAATTAACTTAGTTTTGGCGATTTTATTACACTTCAACTCCAATCAGCCTTTTACTGCCCCCAGTTGTTCAAAGAAAATCATTTCCCTTTAGTTGAAACAAACACAACAAGCAAGTAAGATGTTTGAGTTGACACAAACTTTGAAGAAAACGAAAAAACATAAGAGTGGATTTTTTTTTTTGAACCGTAAAGTAATTTACTGATACCTGAAATCACATCTGACTGTATTTTACTGATACCTGGAATCATATCTGACTGTAATTTACTGATACCTGGAATCATATCTGACTGTAATTTACTGATACCTGGAATCATATCTGACTGTAATTTACTGATACCTGGAATCATATCTGACTGTAATTTACTGATACCTGGAATCATATCTAACTGTATTTTACTGATTCCTGGAATCATATCTGACTGTATTTTACTTATACCTGGAATCATATCTGACTAATTTACTGATACCAGGAATCATATCTGACTGTATTTTACTGATACCTGGAATCATATCTGACTGTATTTAACTGATTCCTGGAATCATATCTGACTGTATTTTACTGATACCTTGAATCGTATCTGACTGTATTTTACTGATACCTGGAATAATATCTCACTATAATTTACTGATACCTGAAATCATATCTGACTGTATTTTACTGATACCTGAAATCATATCTGACTGTAATTTACTGATACCTGGAATCATATCTGACTGTATTTTACTGATACCTGGAATCATATCTTATTTTACTGATACCTGGAATCATATCTGACTATAATTTACTGATACCAGGAATCATATCTGACTGTATTTTACTGATACCAGGAATCTATCTGACTGTATTTAACTGATACCTGGAATCGTATCTGATTGTATTATACTGATACCTGGAATCGTATCTGAGTGCAATTTACTTTGACGTACGACTGAAGGATGAGCTTAGCATACTTTATAAACCGATTCTTAATACATGTACGTTTAATTAAATCAATATATTGTGTTGAATATAAACGAAATTTGCCAACAGCCATAACAAAATTCTAAAAAAAGCGTTTGATTCTTTCAATCACCCCCTCTTCGTTATCCCAGTATTGCATCGGATCTGTTCAATGGAAAACAAGACAAATATTTAATAAAAAAATTTGTCCGTTTTAAATGAAAATTGCTTTTGAAAATTGCTCATCGTATGGCATACTTAAGTTTACTTGGCCAAGAGGAGATAGGAAGAAGTCGGTCAAGTTAAAGAAATCTGATTATGTTGTTTTGATAATAAGGAGATGTAGGTAATTGTCTAACTTCCCTCAAGCTACAATCTAAAACCAGACATTTCAAAGAGAGATTAAAAATAAAGTGTAAATAACACGAAATGTTAGTCTCTTTCAGTTGTATTATCTATTCGTGAAGAAAAATGGTGTTAAAAGGTTATACTTTGCCCAATGTTTTTTTTAATGTCTACAAGCAATATATATTATATGAAAACTTGATACAAACCAAACTCAAATCCCTCAGAAAGAATACGTTTCCAACATTGCCTCAAATCAACTGTAAAACATAAAACATGCAATCTCAGACCACCTTGAGAAAATAAAACAGACATTACCTTACCTCAAACATAACACAGACAATACTTCAAATCATCTAGAAAACATAACACAGACAATACTTCAAATCATCTAGAAAACATAACACAGACAATACTTCAAATCATCTAGAAAACATAACACAGATATTATTATTGCAAATATTATGTAATAAATCCCCCAAATCGGGCAAAATATCATTAAAATTTGGGCAATAAATTGGGTCTGACACAGACAAAATCTCAAACCACCTAGAGAACATTAAACAGATAATACCTCAAACCAACAAAACACAGCCAACTAAAAACAGATCAATTGGAACACGTCCATCAGAAACATAGTAATAACAGATACTATACATACTTCAAAATATCAGATTCATTGCTAGACCCTTGCGCCGATTTATTTTGTATAAAGTGACTGGCTAGCAGATAGAACCGGCCGGCTAGCCATTTGCTTTCGGTTAGCCGGTTTTGAACTGGCTGAAATGGCTAGCAAATAAAATCGGCGGTTTTCGGCGGCTAAAGCGGATTTCCGCCATTAAACATTTGAATTATAATAAAGGAACATACATTATACACTGTAGGCATCATAAACAACTAGTGTTTGTTATCAAGTTATTTATTTCTGAATAATCAACTCACAATTCAAAATCTTAATCAAACTGCAATAGTTTTAAATTATCATGGGTGAAAGTTATCATGTTCAGCATCGTAGGTCTAAGTGACGATCGCATTGAATTCATTTACAAAGTGGCAGAAATCGGCTGACTTAAATCGGCGGCGCTTTGTTTTCACAACTGGCAGATTATGGCTGTAAAGAAATCGGCGGCGGCGGCGGCTAATGGCGGCGGCGCAAGGGTCTATTCATTGCTCGATAGCCTACCAACCAAAACATTAGTATTTTATTTGAAGTTCTTTCATGTACCTTTAATTCATTCTGTGAAGACTTTTGGAATAATCAGATCATCTTGTTGACGTAAAATGAAGTATTGATACTTATGATTTGAAGCCATCCAATTGGATATCTTCGCTTATTCCAAGATGATTATACGTCATTAAACATAAGATTAAACGTTGGACTATGAACGTATATAATTTTGTTTCCCCCGTCAGTTTAATCAGTTCTTTCTGGAGTTAAAATTTCCACATGCGTTTTCGCGAAGTTGGTTCATTCATGCAACACCCCTAATAATAAGGTAATACGGTCTCTATTTACGTCAAAGGTGCTCATGACTTGTCAGTGAAAAATAGTGTTATTAAGCACATTATAATCAAAAGAACAGTACTCATTCCAAAGGGTTATAGTCTAAAATTTGATTTGTAACTAGATTTAGAAGGAGATGTCAATATCTTTGACTTTAATTTATAACGTTTTTTGAAGGATCAGATACCCGAATGATATAAGAATATAGCATAAAATTGTAGTTATTATGTTTCTGATGTCATATACAATTTTAAGGTATAAATGCTGTTTTTTGAATCATTCACCATTTTTTTAAAACTAATTCTCTTCGGTTTTTGATTATAAACACTATTTCCAGATCTCACGGTTCGACTGACAATTAATAAGACTTAACCAGTGTGAGTATCATTAACCAATCCAGGGTCATATCAAGCTGAAACTAGTTAAACAAATCTCGAGTGATTACATGGACATCATTTTTCGCAAATTTGGACCTCTTCTCCATAACGTATGTACTTTTTGTAAAGCAACCGGTTGGTTGGAACCGGTCAGTATAATTGTATTTTCATTCATTATCAATTCTCTTAACTAAACGACGTATAAATAATGACATTGCAGTTAGGTGGATATTGATTTTCAAACGATGATATCAGCTTCTATCAAGATGGATAATTATCTTCCATTAGTTGGTCAATATAAGTAGACTGGACAGTATTCTACAGATTTAGTACAACCATCTCGTATTAAACGATACCTATCAATCTCTCTTTGGCTGTAGGGTTTAGACTCAGTAACAAGTGTTGTAACAACTTGCTCTACAGTACCAAACATCTTCTACAGTACCAAACATCTTCTACAGTAACAAGTGTTATAACAACTTGCTCTACTTCTACAGTAACAAGTGTTATAACAACTAGCTCTACTTCTACAGTAACAAGTGTTGTAACAACTAGCTCTACTTCTACAGTAAGAAGTGTTGTAACAACTAGCTCTACTTCTACAGTAAGAAGTGTTGTAACAACTAGCTCTACTTCTACAGTAAGAAGTGTTGTAACAACTAGCTCTACTTCTACAGTAACAAGTGTTGTAACAACTAGCTCTACTTCTACAGTAACAAGTGTTGTAACAACTAGCTCTACTTCTACAGTAACAAGTGTTGTAACAACTAGCTCTACTTCTACAGTAAGAAGTGTTGTAACAACTAGCTCTACTTCTACAGTAACAAGTGTTGTAACAACTAGCTATACTTCTACAGTAACAAGTGTTGTAACAACTAGCTCTACTTCTACAGTAACAAGTGTTGTAACAACTAGCTCTACTTCTACAGTAACAAGTGTTGTAACAACTTGCTCTACTTCTACAGTAAGAAGTGTTGTAACAACTAGCTCTACTTCTACAGTAAGAAGTGTTGTAACATCTTGCTCTACTTCTACAGTAACAAGTGTTGTAACAACTAGCTCTACTTCTACAGTAACAAGTGTTGTAACAACTAGCTCTACTTCTACAGTAACAAATGTTGTAACAACTAGCTCTACTTCTACAGTAACAAGTGTTGTAACAACTAGCTCTACTTCTACAGTAACAAGTGTTGTAACAACTAGCTCTACTTATACAGTAACAAGTGTTGTAACAACTAGCTCTACTTCTACAGTAACAAGTGTTGTAACAACTAGCTCTACTTCTACAGTAACAAGTGTTGTAACAACTTGCTCTACTTCTACAGTAACAAGTGTTGTAACAACTAGCTCTACTTCTACAGTAACAAGTGTTGTAACAATTAGCTCTACTTCTACAGTAACAAGTGTTGTAACAACTAGCTCTACTTCTACAGTAACAAGTGTTGTAACAACTAGCTCTACTTATACAGTAACAAATGTTGTAACAACTAGCTCTACTTCTACAGTAAGAAGTGTTGTAACAACTAGCTCTACTTCTACAGTAAGAAGTGTTGTAACAACTAGCTCTACTTCTACAGTAACAAGTGTTGTAACAACTAGCTCTACTTCTACAGTAACAAGTGTTGTAACAACTAGCTCTACTTCTACAGTAACAAGTGTTGTAACAACTAGCTCTACTTCTACAGTAACAAGTGTTGTAACAACTAGCTCTACTTCTACAGTAACAAGTGTTGTAACAACTAGCTCTACTTCTACAGTAACAAGTGTTGTAACAACTAGCTCTACTTCTACAGTAACAAGTGTTGTAACAATTAGCTCTACAATACCGAACATCTTCTACAAGTGTTATAAGTGCTGATCTGATACTGTTCTGAAATAGCGAGGATCTTGAATCTGTTGCTCTTTTGCTCTTAATAATTCCTTATATCTCTGCAATAATAATTCAAGATACTATTTTTTCTCCAACTATTGTTGCCACTGATTTTGAAATATCATATATTTGCATATATTTGCTCTGCAATTTCAATACAAGAACTTTTTATAATAATGTGTTACACATATACTTCTGCAATTACCAATGTGGGCTTGTTAAACTAGTTAGATTGATAACATTTGAACCGAAATAAGCGATATATATCCGACAGAATACAAATTTCTGATTTTATAATATCTTGAGCACAACAATCGTGCGTGATAAAGGTTTCCTAGTCCATAGGAATTTAGATA
Source organism: Lottia scabra (assembly GCA_029955415.1). Taxonomy (NCBI): domain Eukaryota; kingdom Metazoa; phylum Mollusca; class Gastropoda; family Lottiidae; genus Lottia; species Lottia scabra. Next base: position 6,376,338 of record JARJEI010000013.1, on the reverse strand, counting down.
TAAAGGTAAGCGATAGGAAGATTGGCACATCGACACTTCTGGTCACGATTTCATCCACTAGGTGTACTATTTATATTCTGGTAGGGACAATTCTGGCAGCAATCATAACATAGCCTACATCTATCGTGTCTATAATAGATGTATGATCATATTTCCACGTGGGCGCACAGAAACTTAGGTATAGGGCCTACTCGTTGCTGAAAAAAGTTATTCCAGATTGTGAAATGATTTTTTTAGCGGCTTTATCCCTTACTAGGAACCTGTCATTATACAATGTTAATCTATCCTTAATTATAAAGTTCTATGATTTCAACATAAAACAACTATACAATAAACATCGTGTTGTGTTGTAATGGTGTCAGCGTTTCTTATAACGAATGACAAAAGTCGACAGGCAGTTGCTATAGCAACAATATTTTTTCTGAAAATAATAGAGAATTACTGTGGTGTTCGGCACGAATTTTAACAATGGAACGAGGATTTGAACAGATTTTAAGATTTACGTAATACTTTAATAGTAAAAAAAAATTTCAAATTAGATGAGATAACAAAGAAAAGAAAAAAAAAGCATATATGGCATTTTATATTGCAACAAGGCAGAATATCCAAAACTTCTACACTCCTTGATTGGGCAGATTTTCTTCCGCATAAGGATTATTGACGATACTTAAAAGAATTACTAGTATTATAATGTAGGATTAAACTGATGTCAGTCTTGTAAGACGATTTACCTGTGGTAATAATAGGAAATCGCCTTTCTAAAATATTTTGTTTTGCAATTTGTACAATATGAAATATTCAATATGAAATATTGAATGGACAAATCGAAGGTTTAATTGCAACACTCGTGTATTGGACGTTGTTGGCTGTTGTTGCAATGACATTACACGATTAATATCACATGCAGTTTGGAATGGAAGTAATTGTGTCGATATATGGTAAAGTTCCAATAGTTGTCATGAATCGTTTAAATAGTTATCACGAATCAAGAATTTACTTTGCCAATGTTGCTGCTGAGTTAATTAAAACTGCTTCGCCTGAACAGAACTTCAATAAACATCATCTCAAATTCAGAATGCAAGGTATTGATCAGGTAGCCAAATAGCAGAAAGATAAACTGTTGTTAATACCACAGGTGTTTATCTCATTAAGACTCATCTTTCAGATTATACCCTTGAAATCCGATTAAATACGTGCTACAGTGTAAGATGTGTAAGGTTCATTTTATAATATAGGCTTATTGCCATTTGGTGCTAACATATACTGGATTGAGTAACATTGAAATCATGTTCCTTCAGCAACGTTAGACATTGGCATTATCTACCGTTGCTGGATTGACGGAGTTTTCTCGTCATTAACAATTAATTACCTCGTTTTAAAAACACTACGTCACATTCAATTCATGACCGTTGAGACTCGATTATCACAAGGTAAATTTGCTACAAGAAATTTTACGTCTGGTCATTCGAAAGTTTTCCCGCAATAATTTGTTACAAGGAATATAACTGGTCGAACAATAATCGTTCGACCAATCAAAATTAATGACTAAAATATCTTATCATGATAGTAACGATTAATGTAATGAAATGAAATGATAGCCGTTGCTAAAGGAACATGCATAATTGAAATATGATTCCAATGAAGAGATATATGAGACTTTATGCGGGTCAGCTTCTGGTAATTATTCGGAAAGAACGACTTGAAGCTTGACCGAAAAATCTTCTCGCGAATATGGTTAAAGTAAGTAATTGAAGTGTAATGTAGTGTAAGTGTAGTTTACTTGGCTAAAGATAAATCAAAATATATCGAATCTTATAAGCAAATCATAACGTGCAATAAAAAACCCATAAAAAACATCCATCAAAATTGTAGTCAGTAGAGTACCTGACCTAAATTCGATGAAAATCGATTGGCATCATAATTAACTATACGTAAACCAAGCCAAAATATAAAACGAATCCATCACTCACTGTCTGGTAAAGTCTCTGCAATTGTTCTCCTTTTCATTTGTTATCTTCTGGTACCCTTCTGATCACCCATTTATGGAAGTTGTCTTATCCCCAAGATTGTTGTAGTAGCACTATCGTGTGCTCATTTAGACTATCAACAGCAAAATTTGTAGCAGCTGAGATTCTCTTATTATTTCATGGTCTAAACTTATTTTGTACATTTTAAACGGTTGTTAGTTCAGATCGTATAACCATAGTCTTGAGAAATTTCCATCTTCACACATAATTATAACACATACAAATATTGATTTTTTGAAATCGTTTGAAGAGCCTTTTAACTGTCTTTTTACAATCTTTTGGTTCTTTAAAAAAATCTTTGACCAAACTGTAAGTCTGAAAGTTTTGATATGAAAGAGAATAATTTAATGTCAACTTATTGATCCACGCGTGTAATGATGATGACTGTAGGCTATGACACAACTCTTAAAATTAGTCAAATGTGAGGAAATAAAAAGGTGTTTGACGTCACACTTCTTTCTTCAAATATTAGAAAGATGGAGATATAAAATATTAATATGTAGCCTCACCCTAGTCACCTAGCACCAGTTTTTGAAAACTCTCACCTAGTACGCGGTCTTAGTATCATTTATTTTGGAAAACATGTGATGAATCAATATAATAAACATTAAAAATTAACACAATCAATTTTTCAAAAAATACTAAATAAAAGAACACATCAATTCAACGTCGATTTGGCTTTAGACTGCAATAATGGCAGAAATGGGTTACACTACACATTCTACATGACACATATCTTGAAGCAACATAGTCCAAATCGTTATGAGCACTTAAACATAATATTTATATACATGACATTATTCTGAAATAAAAAATCAACCACAAATATTTTTTCTCCTTTGTCAATCAATGAAATATGTTTTAAATCGTACAATTTATCACTAAATTACCATCCCATTCAACTAAATTATCAACAGATTCAACTAAATTATCAACAAATTCAACTAAATTATCAAAAGATTCAACTAAATTATCAACAAATTCAACTAAATTATCAACAGATTCAACTAAATTATCAACAGATTCAACTAAATTATCAACAGATTCAACTAAATTATCAACAGATTCAACTAAATTATCAACAGATTCAACTAAATTATCAACAGATTCAACTAAATTATCAACAGATTCAACTAAATTATCAACAGATTCAACTAAATTACCATCAGATTTAACTAAATTACCATCAGATTTAACTAAATTACCATCAGATTCAACTAAATTATCAACAAATTCAACTAAATTATCAACAGATTCAACTAAATTACTATCAGATTCAACTAAATTATCAACAGATTCAACTAAATTATCAACAAATTCAACTAAATTACCATCAGATTCAACTAAATTACCATCGAATTCAACCAACTTTCTTGTCTTCTTAACTCGTCAAGAGTCAGTGTGGCTTCTTCTCCACCACAATTGTATGTTTCAGAAACCTAAAGAAAACAAGGTGGTTTAACTGAAAAAATGAACGGCATTGATGTTTAATAAGTGTAATAAGAAATATACAGGTTACAGAGTAACTTACTGTAAACCATATAGACAAACACACAGATTAACATTAAAAATATAATTAAAATCGAGAATAATCAGTAATAAATAGTAATCAGTAGAAATTGGAGATGTAAATCATATATCTATTGTATGTACATGTATGTTGGATCTAAGAATTTTCTACTTGGTTTTACCTTACTTGATGTCGCTATCTTTTACGTTACGTTTCTTTACTCTTCAGGTTTTTTCGTCTGTGAAGGCTGTTTTGATTGTCTGGCATCTGCAGATGTAGTAAGTTGGAGACACCCGTAGTTTTAATAGATCATCCAGGGAGCCAGAGTCAGCTGGGGTTGTTTTACATCACGAAGATGACACTCAAAGCAACTTTCTTTCGAACACTAGTAGGGTTTAGTTTAAGGTTTTACTCCTCAGCAACTCTCTTTTTAACGCCAGGGATTTAAGCATAGGGTTATAACATCTGAGCTCTTAGAACACTTGTATTAAATAATTCATAAGATGCATATATGACCATTAGTCAGACGCTGATCTATCTATGATTTATTTCAGATAAAGTTATAAATATATTTATATTATAATGAATGTTGTGAAAGTCGACTGGAGAGCAGAAACATCTCATTGGAACTTTGCAGTGGTCACCACGGGAGAACTCATATCTAAATATTAACCAACCCACCTTCAATTATTTAACACTAAACCTTGGCGAATTATTAGGCCTACCTCTCATATTTAAAGCTTTGCATTATGTTTTACTGTGTGTAATCGGTCATCTCTTCAAGTCTATCACACTGTAGAATTTATGGACCAGCTAATCTTCAAGATCAACTTGATGTTAGTTTTGCTTTTAGCGTTTGTCATTAATGATTGATTTTCTGCTAGAAATGATCTATAGTTCTTTATTTATTTATTTGATAGAACAGCATGTCAGTAAATGAAGTGAACACATATAGGATCAGTGCCATATACATGAATCATTTGCAAATACTGATGAATTTCAAATTTGACTCCGATCACAAACTCTACCTATATTGTTGTATACTTTCATGTAGTTCAAATCAAACCAAAATCTGTCATGAAGATAAAATAAAGCTACAGTGTGTGTTTTGTGAATAAGATTTATATATATACGTCTATAGCCAGACATTTGCTGTATAACTTGCAGAACGATTTGGTTTTGACAAACATTTATTTCATTCTAAAAACACAAATCAGATGAAGTTAATAATTAATTACAGCTATTGTGATTTGAATCGCTATAATAGTTAAAAAAAATATTACGATTAAGGCGAAGTGCAATATCACTCTATCTTATTGAATGTTCGGGGATTAGTTTTGATTCCCGTCCACATTTCTTACCAATATCATATGATTAACACGTATAAATACAAATATGGAATACTTTATTTCTGGTCAACAATAGTAAAAACAATTACATGTAGTTTAGATTTACATAATCTCAATCGATAATTCCGAAACCACATCCACACCAGTGAACAAAAAATGCTCATAGTTCTTCACCTTTTATTTTTCCAAAAACGCGTGTCGAGGGCATAAGATGAACTTACACTTTCCAGGCAATCCTCGGTAGTTTCCGTAAACCATAATATGTTGCTGAGTTCTAGCGTAACTTTCACAGAGACAGTTTGTTTCCAGACTTGGTATCAATAATAACTCCACCAGCATCTTTTAAACACTGGGACTAGTTTACCATCCAATGTACATGAGATCAGTCTATCGTGCAAGTACAATGAAAGTATATCAAATGAAAAGATAAATCAAATTAAAGTGATATTATTAACAATTCATTAATTTACCTGTTTAGTAATTACAAAGCTAACTGAACATTGTTAAAATTGTAACAATTGTAAAAAAACTATTTTCATTTGATTAATATTTATCTATAAAACAACAAATAAATGTTAAATTTACTATATATAGTAGCCTATATGGACCACGCAATAAACTAATGAAATAGTAGTGCTAAAACAGGCTTCGATTACCAACTACTTCCGATAGATTACCAACTTTTCACTTAAATAATTAGGTGCCTTCCGGTCGACAGTGATGGTGATTAGATTTTATCCACATAGACGACTTTTAACTGTTTACAGTAAACACAGAATCTATCGTTGTACACTCGAGTCACAGATTTTAAACATAATAATAATATGTTATATATATTATACTTTTAACTTGATCTACGATAAATCTTTTTCAGTGTTTCCTGAAACACTGGATTCATAAAAGCGTAAATACACGGGTTGGCGACATTGTAACTAAAGTACATATAAAATATTACTATGTTTGTCGGAATAAATTTATGAGCCATTAACCATGCGGGTAAAAAGGCAATGACAAACACAACAGTTACAGTAAATAGCATAATGGCTGTTTTAATATTGGCTGCTCGTGTTTCATCGCGAAGCTTTTCAGCATCAAATGTAAATGAAGATGTCCGACGAATATCGTTGTTTTTATTTTGGTCTACTTTTAACGTATTATTATCTTCATGAAGAGAATCTTTAGATTTCAAATGTGGATGTTCATCCTCCGTTCCGTTCAACAAAGTCATCCTGGTTCCTTCAAACGCTTGTTCTCCGTTCATATACGAACACAAAACTAATTTTTGTTGAAGTTTTTTCGACCTCCTCAATTGTATAAACCTCAAGATTAAGCCATAAAGAATAGCTACTACAACAAGGCACACTACGAACAGAACAGAGTACACTTTTTGATACACATATAGAAAATTCAAGTCCAGCACCAGGCTGTTGGGTGAACATTTTCCAATGTAGAAAATTTGGTCCTGATCACCCAATGACGTAATGGTGTGACTCACGTTGCGTTTCTTAAGATATCCCATAATATTTAACACTATTGACTTACTAACATCATTTGAAGGTACAGGTTCGTCAACGATTGGTCTCCAGTCCATAAACTTGCTTCCGAATCCGTCCATTTTCGAGTCCGAAAACGACAATGTTGGCATGGAAGCTCTTCCATATACTCCATAAGACAAACACGTGATAATGCCAAGGGTACAGGCAAAGGTAGTGAGGCACATAATTACCATTTTCATTCTGAAAGGAGTCACGATTCGCCGCAATGGATGACAGATGCAAAAGTAACGATCGAAGGCAATCGCAACCATAATAAATGCGGATAACGGCACTTTGGATGTAATAAGGAACTGGTATAGTTTACAGATTCCGTCAAATCTGATGTCGTAATGTAGGTATTCTACGACCACTGTAAACGGAATAATGACTGTACACGTAAATAAATCAATAACAGACATGTATAAAATAAATATTTGTGCCGTGGTTTTGTCTCTAACTTTATAAAATACGAACGTAGCTAAAGAATTTCCAATGGAACCCAGAATGGCAAATATAGATAACATGATAGTAAGTGTTAATGTTTCAGTGCTGAGTGTTGGTGAATAATGTTGAAAGGTATTATTTAACATGATTACGGCCATCGACTCACAATATCTATTACAGACGACCTGAAAATATAGAAATAAAATCAAATTAATACATTTGTTTACATTATCTCTCACCAAATCTATGGTATTCGGAATTTTATATCAATTCAATATATAAATCGCTTTACACTAGAAATGGGACTAAAGGACGAGATTTCCTAAGCCATTAAATCATTGAAAAGTTGTCAAGTTGTTAGAAACTGCACTCATTTCCTGATAATTCACTGAACACGATTTTCAAAGGTCTTGAATGGAAACAATACAATCTGTTTAGAATTCATATCGGTATTTTTAATGTGTTTAATATGTTTAAAAACTGAAATTTAATAATGAATATTCCTCACATGTAATTTGTGCACCTCTTATCTGAATGGAATCGATCAATTTACTTTTCAATAAGCAACATGTGTTGCATAAAAATATGGAAAATCACGAAATCAAAAAATCTAGACCTGCATTCACATTAGATTGCAACATATATAAATATGTAAAGAATATATCACTGAAAATGTAAGAAATATGTTGTAATATTAATATACAATATGTGTGTAACGTATTTCATTATGTCATGATTGATTTGCCTCTGTCTTCCGTAGCTCAAGTCAAAAACTGAAAAATAATGCTTTGTTTTAACATTACCATCATGAATTTCAATTCTGTTAAAATCAAATAAAGATTTAGTGAATAAAAATCCAGTGAACAAATTATATAAGAAAAAGCATTAGTTTAATTTAAAGAAGACAGAGAACATGTTAAGGTTTCTAGACAAATGATTGGCATGGCTGACAGAAATGAATTGATACGGTTTCTTGAACTATTTTCTTTCGACCTTTTTCAATTTCCTTTTGCATTTAGAAGTCTTCAGATAAACTAATACATGGTAGATATAGGGGATTATAAAACAATTTGTCTAGATGAACATTATTAACACTCCATTACACCAATAAACATCTTCCTACAGCGTAAACATGTCTTATAATTCCATCAACGCACATCACCATTCTCAATATGCTCTGAAAAAGACACCTTTCGACTTTATAGGATTTCATATCTCAATAATCATCAATTCACTTATTATCAGCCACCAGAATAGATAATGGAATACTATCCTACTTTAAAACGCATCTATTGTTAATTTAAATCAATACAATTTATCTTGGTCACATAGATTACAGGATATTCTCGTATTGCGTTCAACTTAAATTCTCTACTTTTAACATTTCCAACAACAAAAAACCGCAGAAATCGGTTTCAGTTATAATTAAATGTCACAATCCACCTACTGCAAATGTTATTCATCAAATATAAAAAAATGAACTAGAACCGTGGACGGTACCGAGCAGTGTGTATCCGATATCGACCATGGGTGAAAAGTTACATCTTTCGACCCAAGTTGGGAGATTTACAGCAGAAATATATATTTTTATTCGTAAATTTAAGATAGTAGACCACGGCCATATATGCCTAACGAAAAAGTCGAAAAAGGAAAAAATTTAATCTAAACTTTCTCAAACCTTTCGATTTAGGTCCAATAACATCCATTTTAAGTTTCATCAAAATCGGTTGAAAACTAAGAGAGTAATAGCATATTTAAGATTTGGGGCAAGGGCAATAACTCTGCTTGTAACGATCGAAAATAGCTCAAATTTGAACTTGATCTTCGTTTCTGAATATATATACATGTATACGTATCAAATTCCATTTGATTCCGTCAAAAACTCTAGTTTTTAGAGCGTTTACAAGGAAATGTTGATGGACATAATTGAAATTCAGTTATCCATTCGAACCACACACACAAAAGAGTTACTGCGCTGCTGTGGCGACGGAAAATGGTCTCAGAGCGTGTTATGGTCGCCATAAGCGTGCTATTACTTACTAATAGCGTGGTGGAAACGTCAGACATAGTGCGACATCGGTCGCCAATGATCGAAAACGCCAAGGTCTGACGATCGGTCCTGGAACGCGTTGAGAACTCGGTGGGATCGCGAACGTCGTGAGACAAACGTCGTAACACCTCTATGAACGTAGCATAAGCGCAGTACACGCGTGGCAGTAACACTTGAAACGGCGACTTCAAGGTGTCCTCACCACGACCCTCGGGTTTCTGATATGACTCTACCACGCGTCCCTATGGCGTTGCCAAGGCGATCTTACTAGGATTTCACCACTGCTATGCGATTGAACATAAGGCTTTTAGTGCGAATATTGAGCTCTAGTGGGGTCCCTACTGCGTTTATGGAGTTCTTACATACAACTACGGCGATGTTATTGTTAACCAAGCGTGTACTGCGTTTCTATGGCCACGGCCTCTGGTAACTTTCTTGGTTTCCTCTGCATTGTCTTGCTCAGAAATGAATATTTCTTAAAATATGACTGCATTTTATAGTCGTCGTGATTACGTGATAGAAACGTCATGAGTCGTGGAAGACGCCTGGTAAGGGCAGTAGGCTAATGGGAACAAAGTAGAATTCTCTTTAGTTGATACTTTTACAAACAATTGGTGGTATTCAACAACGATTTTATGTTCTATCTAAACCACTCATCCCAATACCTAGTCCGAAACTCGCTGACTCTTTCCCCAGCCTTATAGCTATTTGGACGGATATGGCTGAGACAGATTTTATTTCTCGGGAAAAAACTTTGGACTTGAATACATGGCCTGTATGGTGAAAGGGGGTCCAGGCGATCTTTGACATGTCTGTTTACAGGAATCACACGGTTATTTTCACTTATTTTAAGTTCAATTAAATCGTCTTAGAAATAATCGTTAAATTTCAAACATCCAAGAGCCACAAAAGGCATTTTTACTAATTTACAAATAGAATTAAAAGTTAAAACTGGTCTCGACCAATTTTAAGTTTAGATTAAATTAACCAGTTTTTAAATATATTTAAGATAATTCTATGTGGTGCAAACAAAATATAGAATTAAATTATAAGTTAATGTTATTCGGGCAGAATAGAATTAAATTAGGCCTAATTTCTAAATACTAAAAAACGTAAAAAAATTGACGTGAACATGTGTGAAAATTAATACTTATATGGGGTTGAACAGATTCGGATTATTCATAATTTCTTGCGAAAAGCTTATTTGTTGAAAATATGACAAATTAATGAATCTAAAAAAGTTTAAAGACTAACCAAAGGCACGAGCTAACATATTTTACACAATTATGAACAAATATAATACCTTTTTCCCCGATGAATGGAGCTTTATAACAAAACTACTAAATTCTCTAAATCGGGACCATGCGGATATGTACTTGTTTCTGCTTTAATGAAGTACTTTATTACTAAAATCAGAGCCTCCACAAAAATTGAACTGACATTGGGGCCTTATGCATTAGGGGAGGTAATCTAATTATTAACTGTGGGTTTGAACAAACATAGTACACTGTCAACAGCATGTGTAAAATTTCTTGTAAATTACGGAAGTTGAAAATCTTAATTGAAAAGCGAATGACGTTAAAACCGAAAGTGATATCAAATTGTTAAAAACATATGTTTTGTTCGCAATCAAAGTGTCTATCCAACTGTAGGTAGGTTTTCAGATTGATCAAAATGAATTTGAAAAAGTCGGAAAAAATACGTACAGTTTAAATGGCAGAAGGAACAAATCTTCTAGATTCTAAAAGGCGGAATTTTGATTAAAAAATCTTGTATGATATATCCCTGGAAAGTGTAGATCAAGCATTGATGGATTGAGAAATGATTTTTGACGTATGTAAATTAGGTCACATGACAGGGCTCTTTAAAGTTGCAATTTTCAAAGGGCTATAAAACCGGAAGTAAGCGTATGGCGTATTATGCCATTAAATGCTTCTCATCGTGGACGTTAATTTTTGTAGAGGTCACTCGGTCACGAAAGGCCAAGGTCACGAAATATTGACCCTGAAAGTTTTGACAATTACTGATTTATTTCAACCGGTAATTAAAAAAATTCAGAATTGAAATTCAAAAATCGGCTTCCCATGTTTTGGTAGCAATCAACTGTAGATACCATAATCATCAATATTATGCAAATTCCATAACACCCTGAGGCCCCATTTTGCGTTTTATAGAAATATACCATTTCAAAATGGCGACTGATCCGTTACATCCGGGTCAAATTTATCACTTGTAAACTTTTGTGTCTACAAAACAAATATACTGCAAAAAGAATTTTTCGAATATCTTCAAAATTCCGGAAGTTGAAATTTCAACCTAAAGAGCGAATGACGTCAAAACCGGAAGTAATAATAACATTTTTTAAATAGAGTATTGTATACAATCAAAATATCTATCTATTTATTATTGGTCAGATAGATCAAAGGTCAAGGTCAAAAGATACGGGCCTTCAAAATATTGACAAAATTTAACCGGAAATTGCAGGAAAACCAAATCGAAATTCAAAAATCGGCTTCCCGACAATTTTTATAATTTTTATGTTCTTTTATTTGACACCAGATTCGTCGAAATCGGATAAACTGTTTTTTCTGAATAAAATTTTGGCACTTTTTACAAAAATCAAAATGGCGGCCAAACTATAAATATTTTCTTCCCGAAATTTCCTCTCATTTTTTGAGTCATAACGATATCTATCTATTAGTATCAGTTTTTTTGACAACCATATGATTTTCGTGGTGTGGGTCAACCGGAAGTGAGAAGTTTGATATCATGAAAACCGGAAGTGATAAAAAAGTTTAACCGAGGAAATTTGTTCTCTAATGTGATCTGCTTGAGCTTCAGAATTTTTGATAAAATCGGAGGAATAGCACAGAAAATAGAAATTTTGGCCAAAAACAGCAAAATTCGACACAAAAAAGTGTGCTATGAATTTTCAAAATTCGAATTTTTTTCACTACTATCCTATTAGATATTTGCACGAGATTCAAAAAACGTAACTCTGAGAAAAATCGGTTCAAAAATGCGCTTTCTAAGGCCAATAAACCACTTTTTGCACAGTTTTCAATATTGCACTTCCGGTTGTGCAAAAATGTTCCAATTTACATTCATTCAGTAATAGACCATATACAGTGATGTAATGCATTGCAGATATTGCTGTAATTATCACAGTTTCTTCAGAGTACTCGGTACAAAATTAATTTTTTAAAAAATTACGAAAACAAAGCAGTGTGTTCGCGAGAACACACTGCAATAAAATACCTCGTGTTTCACTGCTTCTTTACATTGAGAAGAAAGATTATGATGCAGTTAATTTCTCTCAAACCATCTTCAGGAACGAGAATTTTTTCACAAAAGTCTTGCATAAGTTTGTAAATGCCGAAGAGAAACGCATGGTTCAGAAAAAATAATCTGTGTTGCAACAATGGCGAATATCTAAAAGGATTGTATAGAGGTTTTCTAAATTGTACATCTGTATTGGGGACACTGATACGATCAATTTGTACTTTTCCAATTTTCAATCAGACGTAAGTGGTTCCAGCTATTCCACATAAAGTGAGTTTCAAATGATGTCACACCAGCAGAATACGCTTAAACACAGAGGACCTTTGCGAGTTTGACGTCATTGAACATATTAGATAGGATTCCGTCGTTCTTACGTCATAGAAATAATTTTTTTGGTTAACTAGGTCAAGTACGTGTGTTCTCGTATGATTAGATAGAAATTCCGTTTCACATGTCTCATTTAGATTGGTTATTACTGAGAGTACTGTATTTGTCTAAATATAACATATACGTATATAGAAGATTTGTTAACCTCGATTACAACTGTAAATAAACTGTATAATGAAGTCAGCAGAATTGTATCGTTCCAATAACATAATACAATGGTTAAATTTGTTTGCTAAAATGTTAATAGGATGGATTTCAATTATTACACAGAACTAGGTCAAAGGTTTCATTTACACGTGTAATCCTACTTTTAAACTTATTGGAAATTAATTAAGTTTCATTTACATTGCGCTTAACAATTTAGTCCTAATACAGTAAATGGAAGGCAGAATTAACGACACATAGTATGATGATATGAATTAAACTATCGGCTATGTCGATGGCTATATTATTAAAAGTGAGTTGTTTGTCATTAATGGATATCATATCCCGAATATTATCTCATGAGAACTAAGATCTCTGACAGAGCCACTGGCCATTGTCTCACAGCATGTTGCCTTTAGAAGTTAAATTTCTGCTATTGTATAATTGTTGTTGCCTCTTCACGTTTCCCAAGGACAAATGACTTCAACTAAATGTCAACAATCGACTGATGACAAATTCAATGTGATAATAAAAGGAATATAGATTCTTACAACTCTTGACATATTCGTGCTGAGATAGAATATTTTTTTTTTAACTACAATCGAGGGGAAGGACTATAATTTGGAAGCAAATCTATTGATTTTATAGTTTGTTCTATAGATAAACAACCATCAAACTTGACCTCAATAGAATCCTTTTAAGGGGATAACAGAATAACGACACAGTAAAATACATTCTGGTCTAGCTAAATTGCCATTGCTTTAAAATTAAATAAGACATAATACAATTTTATAGTTTTAATTTGACACTTGATGGCCAAAACAAATATTAAAGTTTTATCACTTCCAATCAGAAGTAAGATAAAGACTTAGATGCAGCCTGACATTGTCCTAAATTTGTTTATCAGTTTGGTCTAGTAACTTCTTTTTGTCGTTCATTCTACCTGTATTCAACCTTAGTACCATAACGTCAGTTAAAATCTGATAAATGTTTATATTACAATCTAAAAACCTGATGTCACATCAACATCTTCTGAGTTTCTGAGTTTCTGAATGACAACTATCTGGTAGCTTGGCAGGTTGCTGAATTCAGCAGTTGATGGCACTGTAATTCAATAGTAATGTATCACAAAGAGATAACCATTGCATATTAATTAGACTATATACGAGTAAGATGTATAAAGAGATCTTGAGTAAATTGAGAGATAATTAGCTATTAGTCAAATGTGAGAAAGGCACCCTGGTGAGTTTATTATGATTCACATTAAGCTTATTTAACAACAACAGTATAATGACATTGTGAATGTTATGAAATGTTACCAGGTTTTGTTTGATATTCACGTTATGAAAGGAATAACTCATTAGTCTTTCTGTGTAAAGTAACAGCAGGTTTATAATTGAGATACCTCCCTTCAACATTAATGAGTATAGTGTTAGTGTTCTTTACGACATTTACTTCAAATGATTCAATTTCGTAAAGAGACACCATCATCCTCTTAACCATCATTTCATCATAGAATTGAACTTACTTCCCATTGCTCCCAGACAGTTTATACTTTTCATTAATGTCTGGGACATATTTTCAATTAGTATTGTCATCAAACGTTTTAAATGAAATTGCTAAAACGAAAACGCCCGAGTGAAAATTGGAATGGTGCATATTGTTGTTATCAGTGTCCCTACTGCAAATAAAAAATCTCTTGAGGAACAATATTATATATACAATTTTTGTATTTGTATTTCATACGATAAATCTCAACAAACTAACAAAACCTACCTCAAGAAATGATAAATAAATATCTGTTTTGAGGACATCATATTAGATTATTATATGTGCTGATCAAGTGTTATTCTGCTGATAATGACTTCCGGTTGTGATGTACTGCTGTCTGGACTATTTTTTAGAGAGAATATTAGGGCAATTTCAAATTGTGAAATATTGCATATACCAAGTAATAATGATACCTTCGACCAATAATGTCGGTCTATGTGGGATATTTTTCTAAATTCCGGTCCACATCTGACGTGTAGGCTACAAATGGTTTCTGCAATTTCCAAAACAACTCGATTCGATTATACTGAGATATTATTAAAATATAAGAGAAAGATCTATTTTTGTAATCCTATGGCATTTTTTCTGGTCATCTGTTATTTGGCCCGTTATTTTTTAAACGATCTATACTTAACTGATGTCATATAACGTTATACAATTTGCTCCTTAAAATGTATTATATATCTAGACAAGATATTCAATTTATAATATAGAATAATCTAATTCAGTTGTCACGAACTCGTCATAATTCACTTCATTTTGAATGAGAAATAGTTAATCTGTCTAAAATAATGAATATAATATCTTGAATATTTCCTACGTAAGTATGGTCTGTGACAATACATTCTACAAAACAGAATTGAATATTAAAATCCGTGTGATGCATTGTGTCGATGACAATAAGGTTAATTTCTACATGCCACGTGTTTGCTTACAAAATGTATACCTTTGCATAGTGTGTGTTGTTGTTATTATTATTTTCAATTAAACTAATTTGGTTGTTGTTACCAAACCAAACCACAACCAAAGTAGATCCAAAAAATGGCCGAACTATTTCTCTTAGCTATAATCTGGCTCGTCCACGAAATTAATGATAACGTTTGTGTGTAATAATTGAAGAATTGTATGAGGTTACCTATACGCAGCAAATGCAATTAGCCAGAAAACTTCGGTTAGTTCTACTGGGTTTAGTATCTTACAAGTTTTGGCTGAGTTTAGTAATGCAATTTCACGCATGAAATTTTCCTTTTACTCTCGGGATATATAAATCTTCAAGAACCAAGATATAATAGTAGCACACTGAGTTTAAACCCCATACGTGTATATATCATATAATTATATACGCTCACTGAACCAAATTACATACTCATTTATTACACAATATCAATTCTTCTAGATGATCAAGATCAATTGGTACCCTTAGATCAACTATGTTACAACTTCTAATCTGTGAGAAAATGTCGATTCTCATTAATCTTGTGTTGAAAACACTAGCTAATAATAATGATAACAGATTATAGTTTGATTACATATCGTGCTTTAAATATCACGCATTAAGTTACAGTTTTGGTCATGCTGACACTTGCGATATTAATAATATATTATCAGTGTGTTTTGTGGTTTAATCGGAAAGTTTCATTTTTAATTATTGAATATTTTGTCTAAAATCGTGATCATATCTCTACACACTATCTGTGTAGTAAATTTATACATGTATGCTGTCTATGTATGATGTTTCAATTTCAGAACAAAAAATTATCATCTGATCTAATTTCATATTTTTAAATACTTTTCAGACAATTTTACTGGCAGGAATGTAAAATTTGTCGTATTTTTAACAGATAACATTACATTAGATCACATTAACCCCTAAAAATGTAAACTTGTTATGTTTCAATTTGAACCTAATGTCTGTAATCCTATCAAAGATTTGTTATTCGATGGAAAAGTTATAAATAATAAAAATACGTACAAGCAAAACAATTCCGTTAATCAAAAATCTCGTCCAGAGCATGACAAAATCTGGTGCAATAATTATATAGTAGTGGACTTCCCTTACGAGATTTTAAGTTTGTATGTCAAGTAACCCTGTTTCAGTAATTTCACGGTTAATATTCGAACTCTTCCAAGAAAGTCCTTATAAAGAGAACAAGCTCTAGCATGGCGGATCAGTTGTGATTTTAATGTACACGCCATAAGCAGGCGATTGTGGTATGTTACTGCACATGAATGGAAAATTAACAATAAGAAATTCAAAGTCGTCACGTCACGTTTGTCATACAATCTGACACAAATATCAAAAGTTGTTGAGTCAGATTGTCATCTGGGAAACATTATTAATTCTAGACACAAAACCAACCATTTATATCAAGGAATAAAGAGTTGTATTGTAAAAGTTAATGTGACCCTCAGTAATTTTGAATTTACACCTTCATCCATTAAATACAAACTATTGAAGACATTTTGTACGCCCTTAAATGCCTGTCAATTATTGTGGAACAATGTCACCAAAACAATTCCGTTAATCAAAATCGCATCCAAAAACTTGGCAAAATCGAGAACAATAGTTGTATAATAGAAAACATTACTAAAAACTAGAGTGTGTGTGAAGTAGAAAACATTACTTAAAACTAGAGTGTGTAAAGTAGAAAACATTACTTAAAACTAGAGTGTATGAAGTAGAAAACATTACTAAAAACTAGAGTGTCTGAAGTAGAAAACATTACTTAAAACTAGAGTGTGTGAAGTAGAAAACATTACTAAAAACTAGAGTGTCTGAAGTAGAAAACATTACTAAAAACTAGAGTGTCTGAAGTAGAAAACATTACTAAAAACTCAAATGTGTGAGGTAGAAAACATTACTAAAAACTAGAGTGTGTGAAGTAGAAAACATTACTAAAAACTAGAGTGTCTGAAGTAGAAAACATTACTAAAAACTAGAGTGTCTGAAGTAGAAAACATTACTAAAAACTCAAATGTGTGAGGTAGAAAACATTACTAAAAACTAGAGTGTGTGAAGTAGGACACATTACTAAAAACTAGAGTGTGTGAAGTAGAACACATTTCTTAAAACTAGAGTGTGCGAAGTAAAACACATTACTAAAAACATGAGTGTCTGGAGTTAAACACATTTCTAAAAACTATAGAGTGTGTGAAGTAGAACACATTACTCATAACTAGAGTGTGTGAAGTAGAAAACATTACTAAAAACTAGAGTGTGTGAAGTAGGACACATTACTAAAAACTAGAGTGTGTGAAGGAAAACATTACTTAAAACTAGAGTGTCTGAAGTAGAAAACATTACTAAAAACATGAGTGTCTGGAGTTAAACACATTTCTAAAAACTATAGAGTGTGTGAAGTAGAACACATTACTCATAACTAGAGTGTGTGAAGTAGAAAACATTACTAAAAACTAGAGTGTGTGAAGTAGGACACATTACTAAAAACACGAGTGTGTGAAGGAAAACATTACTTAAAACTAGAGTGTCTGAAGTAGAAAACATTACTAAAAACTAGAGTGTGTGAAGTAGAACACATTACTAAAAACTAGAGTGTGTGAAGTAGGACACATTACTAAAAACACGAGTGTCTGAAGTAAAACACATTACTAAAAACTAGAGTGTGTGAAGTAGAACACATTACTCATAACTAGAGTGTGTGAAGTAGAAAACATTACTAAAAACTAGAGTGTGTGAAGTAGGACACATTACTAAAAACTAGAGTGTCTGAAGAAAAACACATTACTCAAAACAGGAGTGTCTGAAGTAAAACACATTACTAAAAATAGCGATGCCCCATCGTAATACGCCCACTTTTGTAATGGCAGCCAAGTCGTCCGGGAGGTCGACAAGAACTATCAGTAAATGAAACATCTGTCGAAAACCGTGCCATCAAGAATGTTTACAAAATTGAACGATTTTTGAGTGTTTACAACTACAAGTTAACAAGGGCAATAACCCATGAAATAGTTTTCAATTCGTCTGATTTTCAATAGGGTTCATCCTTGGGTGATTACAAACACTCACAGCAAGTTTCATAAAAATCCACCAAGAAACCCGCTCTCTATCGTGTCCACAACTTCGAGAGAGTAACGGGATGAAAAATTAACGTGTTTTAAAGAACAAGGGCAATAACTCATAAATATTTTTTCGAGGTTTCTGATATTCAATAGGGTTTATCCTAATGTCAATACAAACACTCACAGCAAGTTTCATCAAAATCCATCAAGAAACCAGCTCTCTATGGTGTCCACAAGATATTTTTAAAAGCAAGGGCAATAACCCATGAAATATTTTTCGATTCGTCTGATTTTCAATAAGGTTCATCCGTGGGTGATAACAAACACTCACAGCAAGTTTCATAAAAATCCCCCAAGAAACCAGCTCTCTAACGTGTCCACAACTTAGTTAAAGGCTGAAAAATTAACGCGTTTTAAAGAACAAGGGCAATAACTCATCAAATATTATTTCGATGTTTCTGATTTTCAATAGGGTTTATCCTAATGTCAATACAAACATTCATACCAAGTTTCATCAAAATCCATCAAGAAACGAGCTCTCTATGGTGTCCACAAGATATTTTCAAAAGCAAGGGCAATAACCCATGAAATATTTTTCGATTCGTCTGATTTTCAATAGGGTTCATCCTTGGGTGATAACAAACACTCAGAACAAGTTTCATCAAAATCCATCAAGAAACCAGCTCTCTATGGTGTCCACAAGATATTTTTAAAAGCAAGGGCAATAACCCAGGAAATATTTTCCGATTCGTCTGATTTTCAATAGGGTTCATCCTTGGGTGATAACAAACACTCACAGCAAGTTTCATAAAAATCCACCAAGAAACCAGCTCTCTAACGTGTCCACAACTTTGTTAAAGGCTGAAAAATTAACGCGTTTTAAAGAACAAGGGCAATAACTCATCAAATATTTTTTCGATGTTTCTGATTTTCAATAGGGTTTATCCTAATGTCAATACAAACACTCATACCAAGTTTCATCAAAATCCATCAATCAGTAAATGAAACATCTGTCGAAAACCGTGCCATCAAGAATGTTTACAAAATTGAACGATTTTTGAGTGTTTACAACTACAAGTTAACAAGGGCAATAACCCATGAAATAGTTTTCAATTCGTCTGATTTTCAATAGGGTTCATCCTTAGGTGATTACAAACACTCACAGCAAGTTTCATAAAAATCCACCAAGAAACCCGCTCTCTATCGTGTCCACAACTTCGAGAGAGTAACGGGATGAAAAATTAACGTGTTTTAAAGAACAAGGGCAATAACTCATAAATATTTTTTCGAGGTTTCTGATATTCAATAGGGTTTATCCTAATGTCAATACAAACACTCACAGCAAGTTTCATCAAAATCCATCAAGAAACCAGCTCTCTATGGTGTCCACAAGATATTTTTAAAAGCAAGGGCAATAACCCATGAAATATTTTTCGATTCGTCTGATTTTCAATAAGGTTCATCCGTGGGTGATAACAAACACTCACAGCAAGTTTCATAAAAATCCCCCAAGAAACCAGCTCTCTAACGTGTCCACAACTTAGTTAAAGGCTGAAAAATTAACGCGTTTTAAAGAACAAGGGCAATAACTCATCAAATATTATTTCGATGTTTCTGATTTTCAATAGGGTTTATCCTAATGTCAATACAAACATTCATACCAAGTTTCATCAAAATCCATCAAGAAACGAGCTCTCTATGGTGTCCACAAGATATTTTCAAAAGCAAGGGCAATAACCCATGAAATATTTTTCGATTCGTCTGATTTTCAATAGGGTTCATCCTTGGGTGATAACAAACACTCAGAGCAAGTTTCATCAAAATCCATCAAGAAACCAGCTCTCTATGGTGTCCACAAGATATTTTTAAAAGCAAGGGCAATAACCCAGGAAATATTTTCCGATTCGTCTGATTTTCAATAGGGTTCATCCTTGGGTGATAACAAACACTCACAGCAAGTTTCATAAAAATCCACCAAGAAACCAGCTCTCTAACGTGTCCACAACTTTGTTAAAGGCTGAAAAATTAACGCGTTTTAAAGAACATGGGCAATAACTCATCAAATATTTTTTCGATGTTTCTGATTTTCAATAGGGTTTATCCTAATGTCAATACAAACACTCATACCAAGTTTCATCAAAATCCATCAAGAAACGAGCTCTCTATGGTGTCCACAAGATATTTTCAAAAGCAAGGGCAATAACCCATGAAATATTTTTGATTCGTCTGATTTTCAATAGGGTTCATCCTTGGGTGATAACAAACACTCACAGCAAGTTTCATCAAAATCCATCAAGAAACCAGCTCTCTATCGTGTCCACAACAATTGTGGACAGACAGGCGGACAGACGGACGGACGGACAGACAGACAGGCGGACAGACAGGGGCGACTACAATATACGCCCACATTAATGTGTGGGCGTATAAAAACTAGAGTGTGGGAAGTAGAACACATTACTAAAAACTAGAGTGTCTGAAGTAAAACACATTACTAAAAACCTAGAGTGTGTGAAGTAGAACATCAAATACAATACATTTCAAACAACTATAGTGTATGAAGACATTACATTAGTAAAAATAGTAAAACTATGATTAAAATATGTATGTACTCACCAGGTTTTATAAATATCTTTAATTCAGATGTATAATGATGCTTCTGTACAAATTTCCAGATCAAAACATGATACTCACTAATGGTGTTTAATATCATTTATTCAGTGAAGAAATGTCTGCAAAAGATACAGAGGAAATTAATTTTCCTGTCACAACGCCTGTACACTATAGGGTAAGTCAACACAGAAATGGAAATAACTATATATACAAGGATTATTTCGAATTATAACAATAAATTATGACATGCAGTCTAATACAGTTTATACAAGACTGTGGCAATTCATTATTTAAAAACAGACATATAAACGACAAAATTATTCTCTCTTTACATAATTATGTTTAACAGGAGACACAATAAGTGGTTTTTAAAATATCGATTTTTTTTATTGAAATAACACAAGAAAAATTATACCTTCAGTGATCTAATCAAAAGCGTGTCTGAATGTTCTAAACTGCCATTTTGAAATTAAACTGGTCCCGAAATTTAGATTATTCCAATGATCAATTGAGTCATTACAAGTTTGGTCCGTATTTTTTTCCCCACACTTGATCAGAAATTCATTTCATTTTACAACATTTTGAGCAAAGTTTCTACAAATTTCTTTATTTATCTAAGAATCCAGAACATAAACTTCATTTTAAAACCAATCTTTAAGAATGCAATTGGAGCTGTAATTGGAAAGAATATATCATCAAATGAGATTCTATGAGTTTGACACGAAGAGTTTATTTCTAATTCACCTCGTATTCCTACAGACAGACTATAATTAAGAAAGTTTTTGGTCTAACAGACAATGCCGGTGCCACCTGATAACAGGAAATAGAATTATGTTAAAAGGAAGTAGATGTTCAGATGGCTTAAGTACAACAAGTAAGTAGAGGTCTATTGGAGATTAAGAGGGACTTTAGAGGGCCGGAAGTACATCTCAACAACCTGATAATGTAATTTTTATTTGATAAGAAGATAGTTCGACTAACTATCGATCATACATATGTCAATGTGACGTATTATTCTCCAAGACACCTAAAAAACACCTAACCACAGTTTTATCTAAATGGACAATATTACCATTACAATAACTCATAAGTTGTACAAAATACCATTCTCACAGAGGCTTAAAGTGTTGCTAAACCTTGCTGAAACAGCTTAAAACTTGTAAAGTGTAAGCATACATCTACTGAAATTAGACGATGTCCTCATTGTAAAATCTTGACCATAAGCAAAGTCATTCGAGCATTGGTATGTTGTGTCTACAAATGGACTTTGAAGAGGTTTGGCTAATTAAGTCGAGCCTAGGACAATTGCCCCCAGACAAAGTTCAAAGGTCATAGTGCTATATGAGTTCTATTTTCTTGCCCTTATAGATCTGAAAACGATTTTTTCACAGTAATCGAGAAACAAAAATATCCTTCAAACTTCCATCAAACATGTAAAAAATGTGGCTATCCATTCTCCATTTTAGAATGGAATGTAATTTGATGATGGATTTAGCTTTTCAGTGTTTATGAAATTAAGGTATAATTTAACCCAAAGTAAATTGATGACTTGATTCTGATTGTACGGTGTCTTCGGAACAGTTCTGAAGTTCCGAATACTTGGAGATTTTTACATTATGGATGGTGGAAATCCTTAAAGCAACATTGGAAGTTGTGGCAAACAAACGGAAATCGCTTAGCCCATGAATTTACCTTTTTTTTAAGCACACTAACGCAATTTTATTATCCAGGGGTTATCGTCATCGTCCAGAGGGGGGGGGGGGGGTGGCAATTGTTCACGGGGGGTGGGGGGCTGTTATTGTCAAGGGGGGGGGGGGGGGTGGCAATTGTTCACGGGGGGTGGGGGGCTGTTATTGTCAAGGGGGCCGGGGGCAATTGTCGGGGGGGGGGGGGTGGGGGGGGGGGGGAGGTCTCCTGATTAGGTTTAGAGTCAGATTCATTGAAGAACAATGAATCTTATTCTTATTCTTTCAGTATTACCTTACTTATTGTGATTCTTCATTGATATTCTTAATAACAAACAGGAAATATTTCATCTCGAAGGGCGTATCTAAGATGAAGATGCATATCCAAAATCACCTTGTTTTTTAATTACAGAGAGAAGTATACAATCAATGACAAATTATCATTTATCTTCACCGCCTCTTTTTCAATATCAACATGCAAAAAAATCTCCTGATTCTATCCAGTGTGAACAATTTCATTCCAACAATTTCTTGTCAAAATATGCGACCAGAGTGATGAAATTTTAAGATGCAATCGAACATTTGAGACAAAATAAATAGTATTATCTTTTGCATTACAATAAAGATATGCACAGAACTGCTAGGTATTGGGTAGTTCTTCAAGAAAAGCCATAAGATCAATACAATATGATGAAAACAATGATGATAGAAGAGGGAAGATAACAAGAAGACAATGTTATTAAGAACTTATAACGACATGATAACACGAGTTGTAGAGTACATTAACTCAATTCTATTATACGTAGATAAGGAACATTATACAATTAAAATGAAGATTGATATGAACAAAAGTGACGGGTTTAATAATAAAAGATTATTAGGTTGTCAATGATGTAAATAAGGAGACACTATCTGCCTTAAAACTGCTTTTGATCACGAACAATAACGTCTGGTCATAGGTTCTCCATCTTAATTTCTACTGGATGTTAATTTAGGTCATGGTGGAGACGACGTCTTTTACACAATCTATGATGGAAACTGATAATTAATTTTATGTAAATGAACAGACAATGTTTGTATTGAAAGGTGACAAGACCCAATTAGCCAAGTCCATTATACCACGCACTGTCTTCATTACAGAAATAAGGAACAAATTCCCAAGACGATATCGAATAACAGAAACAAAATGTTTCATTTCGAATCTTTCTCATGAAGATCTTTCATGAATGAAATGGTGTTTCGCTTTGATGTCGTTTTCTGGAAGCAAAATATCAATGATATGGTATATTGTTTGTATTAAACTGTTCTATGTGCTATGTGCCTCAATTATCGTTTCTCGACTGTTACTTTCCAACCTTCAGAATAGAAGAAACTAAATAGTAAGTTGATCGGACTATAGTTGGCCAAGGTGCATAATATTTGAAAATCGATGTATTCTGCAGCAGACCTGAAACTAAGTAATTATCATTGGGAAATAAGATAACCTTAAACGGACTATTTGACCTTTTCAAAGTTTAAGATGGCGTCTTAATGAGAAGTTTTATATTAGACATGTTACTTGATGACATATAGTGCTAGATATGTTTGATTGGTTTCGCAAAGTAGAACAATACCGTAGTGTTGCATGCTATTTATTACACATCATAAAAATTTCATGTGGTTCAAACTCAGATTATTCAATATTCATGACAACATGATCATGATAGATAACTTCTAAATAAATCAGACTTATCCGATCTGGATATCTTTCCTTATCACAGAATATCAGTGTTTCAAAGTATAAGGTATCCACAACGAAATAAAGGAAAACTACCAAGGGAAAACATTTCTAACAATGGTAAGATATGAAAGAGAAATAACAAACATTGTAACATAAATGATGTTTTTTCCTTTGATGTTTTTGAGAAATAATTTGCTTAAAATGTGTGTTTGAGGAAAACTGTGGTGTATAAACAGCAAATTTGTGTTATTGCATTCTTGGGTAATTTGACATGAAAGCCATATATAATCTACTAGGAAAAAATGAGTGAAATAACCAACTAAGTTATTGCACTCGCAGTAGCTCCGCCCCTTTTTGGAAAGACACCCCCTTTGCAGACGAAAATGAAACGTGCACGAGCTTCAATTTCATTGGATTAAAGAGTAACGTGATCGATGCTGTCATAACTTTTAAGCTGTCAATCATATTTATGTTACAAGTAATATATACCACGTGACTTACTCATTAACATATTTAAACAAACTCATCCTAACGGATTCGTTTGTTTAAATATGTTAACTCGTAAACACCGTGGTATATATAGTACTTAGATCTTATATAGACTATACATAGTCACACTGTCACACACAGCATAGCACACTCCAAATAACAATTAACTCCAATCATAGTAACCCAACAGCAACCTTTTGTGCAATAACAAGAAAGTCTTTCAAAATTGTTTCTCTATCATCCAGATTAGTGGTTCCCAACTTGGGGGCCATAGCCCACTAGGGAGCCATGGAGTATTTGTCAGGGGGCCATGGGACATGAAGATGTGTATAATTTATTCACTAGCCCAAATTTTATTTAACTGTACATGTATTTTGCTGTGTAGGCTTAAGGTCTGTAGTTCCTTGTGGTCAAATGCATTTGGCCTCCCGATGATGAGGAGGCACAAAACTACGCCTTCGGCGATAATTTGAATTAAACAGGGGGCCACGGCTCTGTGAGTTTCGTGATTTTTGGGCCACGGTGTGAAAAAAGGTTGGGAACCACTAATCTAGATTGATAGGCATAGCCTATGCCTTGATACAATCTTACACCCTACAGTCAAGAAGTAAGCAAAATATTCACACAACGTACATGTAATCAAATCAAATAACCTGCATGTATTTTTTTCTTTATGGGATAATCTTTCTTTAGTCCACATTTTAAAATGCAATGAAAAAGCTAATTTCACACAGAAGAATAAGTACTTCTGAAGACTATCTTAAGACCCATATCAACTTAAAATGTCGATTGATCTCGTTTTAGTGTATTTTATAAAACAATAATTTACATAAATTGTTGTGAATTTTAAATTTGAACGATATGAAGCGCAGAGCATATAGTCTTACTGTTTCTGATTTTTTATATTTTCCGATTACTGGTTTTGGTTCACTATGTTTATACAAATTAAAGTATTACCACTTTCGTCACAGCAACAATAATCTTAACATTTATATCCGGAAATGCAGTTACGCGCACTACCTTTATTATAGCTCTATTATCAGTCGTATACATAGAGTTGGTCGTATATAAACTGTAGGTTTCACTTCGCTCACCGAGTAAAGCCTTGACAGATTAAAATAGTTGGATTTGTCTTCATTGTTTAAGTAAGGGTCTAGACATTGCCTCGATCCTTTAGTGTGGAATTATTTGCAGCTTAATCACTCCAAGCTGTATAATAAAAAAAAACTTTATAATTAAATCTTGATATAGAGTTCATAACACACAATTTTGTATAACTTCCAGTGTTATTTCTAAACCAATCTAATTTTAATTAACCGAAACGGAATGTAATCTAATTTTAATTAGATTGTTTCTAAACTAGCAAAAAATACAAGCAATGTTTTTAGACTATCGCTAACAACATCTTGGAGTGACGTTCAGTATAATGAGAATGAATAAGTGGCCACAATTTATATGGATAACAACTGCTTTGGAGAATAACTTGAGACGTTTCGATGATGGTAGCCTCCTCTCGTCTTTATCAAGCAAACTTATAATATCTCTAATGAACTATATGTCACAATTTTCGATTTTCATATCTTTGGAAAGATAATAAAATTAAATCCTGAAAAAATATTAACAAGATGTGATAGATTTGTTTGTATTTTCGTTAATATTTTGTGGATTTATGTTACAAACTGAGATAGTCTATATAAATATGTAGGAGGGCAGAATGCATGGAAAGATTGACCGTATCCTATCTATTGAACTGCGATATAATTTATTTAAGAATGGCTCAATACTTAAAGCGATACCACCTCTTTAAATTTGAGTAAGCGTTTTTCAATTATTGTAGGCCTATATAAACATAGTTTTCTGAATTTATCAGATTATCTAGGTTATCTGTTGTATAGTTATGCCACCAGGAAGTTCCCTGGTAAATATAAATACTCTTATTTTCCAAATTTACTAAGATTTTTTGTTCATTCTAAGAGGTTAAAATTCTTTTAACTTGCACTAGTAGTTATTGTTCAGTGAATATGTTTACCTTTTTACCTATATACTTTTAAAATAATTCAAAATTAAAACAAATTGTTTTCATATTTCAAAGATAAACCAATACTTGTATAATAAAGATAAGAAGCAGAAAGTAAACAATCGTTCGTTAAAAAATTAAACACACCATTCCCGGCATAAATTTATGGTACTAAATTTCTGTCACCATTTTTTAGCTTTTGGTCTCATTGATTCTTATAAGAAACTTATATACATATATTATTATAGTCCTTAACCCGAAAGATTCTCATGATTCATTCTTGTTCGATGTTTTGTCCATACGTGCATTAAATCATATGATATACATGTAATTATCATTGTTCGGAATTAATCATGGTTTGTCTAATTAATGATATTGATCAGCGTATTCTAGTTTCTAGTCTGTGCATTAAATAATGGTCCGAAATGTATAACCAGTTTTAATGTTTATATATCATACTGTCGACTTATTTTCCACTGTATCTCATTCTACAGGCAAAAGTTTTTGCATACTCATTACAAAGCAAATAATTAATGATGATAGTTTCATTTTTTGTTTATTCTATGTGTTGATTGCAAGGGTGGTGTCATTTTTGTGATGATTGGTTAATAATTTTTCATACATTTACAAGTGTAATTGCCCGAAAGATTCATAGGGTGCTAAATTTCTTATTCCATGGTCACAATTTCATTTTTTTCTCGAATGTAGAGCATACGAAACTACATAATATGATTCTTACATGGAAATAACACTAACGAATTAAGTGAATAACCATATTTAGACTTAATAAATCGAAAAAACCCTTATAGGTAAAACCTAGTCAGATAAAACTTGCCGTTGAGTGGCACCACCGAAAAAAAAATTGTCCTTGTTCTTCAAAATGCGATTTATAGCATAACAGGTTACAATTCTTGATAGATTTTGACGATTGTTTATCATCATTCAAAGATGGACCCTATCGAAAATATTTTTTAAAAAATATTATGATTTATATTTTAAATTAGACGAGTCATTAGACGAAAGTCATGAACGATGTCGTCAACAGTGCAGCTTTTCAGCTAAACCATCATCATACTGTTACATGTAATATTCTTTACAACAATCTGAAAATTGCTATATTGGAATATTGTTAACTAATAGCCTATACCAAGAAAAGTAAAATTCCAAAAAAAAAGCGTCTCTACAAGATAAACCAAAAGAGCCTTCCATTGCCGTCTGTATTAACTACAATAATACTTTTGCAATGCTGGCGATCGGACGAAAAATAATTTTCTTAATGCCTGTGCAAATACTATATTATATTTATACTATAAAGCATTTCAAAAAGGGGTGAAGACCGCAGTAGAACCTTTGGTAACCTATTTCAAATTATGTTTAAAAATGTTCAAAACATGTGCAAATAAACGACTGTAAATATATTTTAACACGACGTAATAATTTTCGTTTTAAATATAGACTACATAGACTTACCTGAAAGAACTTCGTGTCTTGCTTTAAAAATAAATTGCCAATTAGAACAGCATTCTGTTCTGATCCAGAAATGTGACAAGAATATTGTCCACTTAATGTCCAATAATTCTGACTGTTACAATATCGAGATATATAGTAATAGTAGTATTAGTGTTCAATACTAGGTTGGGAGAATCGAGATTAACGAACGCAGTATGTTGATGGTATGAAAGATGTATTAAGCTAGCTCACTGATCAATGATACATACAGAGTTTCTAGTCGTGTATATTGACGTATAACCATACGTGCTCTATGGACCTACAAACTTCTGTGACAATACATACGACAATCTGTCAGTTATACTGGTTAATATTTCCTTCCTTTTTTTAACATCTTTATAGGGCGAATGTTCATTTATTCCTATAAAAAAACATATATGAGAAATAATGAAAACGTATAAATTCGTAAATAAAATTTATGGTTGATGCCATGGTCTACTTTTTATCTCTGGAAATGTGGAACCTTCTACATTCTACATACAAACTGATGTTATAAATAATTCCACAAGAGATTCAATACTTGTTTTAACCGTTGATATTTATAAAGAAAGGCTTTAAAAGCTTGTTTTGTACCCTTACAATTTCTGCTGTAGATTATTGGTTCAGATTTGGACGTCGACCTAATCTCAAACACAATTCCCCTTAAATGATAAACTGACATGTACAATGATCTATGATTTGTGTACCAAAAGCACAATCTGGAAACGTTTAAATCGACTTATTTCGCTCTTAAAGGATTGGATCTTTATTATATATTATATATAGCCCAGGGGCCGCGGAGCGGCAGTTAGATTTTGGCAGTTAGATTTTTTTTTTGATTTTTTCATCAAAATATTTTTGTCATTTTAATTATAATTTCCAAAATCTGAAAATCGAGTGGCCGAAATCTGTGGAGTTTTTGTGGTGGGGGTGAGGGTGAGAGGTGGATTTTGAAAATTTTCAACCAAGGGCCCCCCCCACCCCCACTTTCAAAAACGCTCCGCGGCCCCTGTAGCCTATTCATTGCAAGTCGCACATAGATATCGCAGAAATTACATGAACCACCCATTGTAACCGTGATTGCATTTAACACATTATTGTTGGTGAGGAAGATCAGTGAAGACATTTTGAAGACAAAATAAGATCGGGAAACACATTGATCCTTCAAATTGAGTTCGCGGGGATCATTATACCAAAAACCAAAGTGTGTGGCGTTAAACAATAGAAAATGTTGAAATAAAAACGTAACCATATACTGTTATGACTCACATTAGGGGGTTAAGGTATGAATTTGAAAAGTTAAACCATCTTAGTTACTGTCTAATCTGTGTAGTAAGCCGATCAGCATCATGTTTAATCCTAGATCACCCCAGATGAAATAGTAATTAAAGCATATAGAAGTAATTTATAGTTCTATGATTAAAGTTATGATTATATAATCATATCTCAGGTTAAACTTAAAGATACATAAACGTTTATCGGTTTTATCAAAACTTAAAGAAAACACTATCAAAGTCTATTATAATCATACTTTGGCGTGATGTCTGAGTAAATAGGAATCTCAAGAGAACAATGTGTTTACCGTATAAAAGCTTATAAACTGACCTGTTTTTAATGTCTTCTGAACTACATTTCTGAGATGCGATAGCTTCCTCGTTCACCTGGAGGTCTGGGTTTAATTCTGGCACATAATGTCTAAGTAATACCGTCGAATTTCTAAACCAAGTTTCCTACTATGTGATCAGGCCCGTAGCCGAGGTGGGGGGGGGGGGGGGGGATCTTGGGAGTGCTTTGCTCCCCCCCCCCCCCCCTAATTTAAATCTTGCCCCCCTAACAAAATCTCAAGTGTAATTTTTTAAAGGATACATTAGTTCATTTTACTTAGTCAAGAGGTGTCTTTATAGCAGGAAATGTTAAAAATTTGCGTTACAGGTATCTGATTCTCAAAATTTTCCAGTGTTCGTCCCGCAGTCCCTTAAACCTTAAATTCATCAGGAAATCGCGTTTCCGGAAGTCAAATTCTCACAATTTTCTAGAAGAGATCCCCGACTTCAGGAAATCGTTTTTCGAGGCTTCAAATTGGCGTTCTCGACAGCTCAGCCCTATACAAAACCTTCTTCTCTTCTTTTTTTTAGACAGTATCTCTTTGACCCTATAGAAATTATCTTGAACCTAAAATTCGCTGGGAAATATCAGGAATTTTTTACATATTTTTCTCGATTTTGCTGTTTTAGTCACACAGTTCCTCTACAAGTAAACCTTAAATTCATCAGGAAATGTCAGGAAATCGCGTTTCGGAGAGTCAAATTCTCAAAATTTTCTAGAAGAGACTTTAGGAAATTGTGTTTCCAGACTTCCGATTGGCGTTCTCGGCAGCAAATAAAATTTTCTTAGTGACATACCCTATTCAAATAACCTGGAGGAATAAATATTCTAAGGCATAGTTTGTGGACAATAAAAACAGAACGCAGGCAGATACATTTTATTTGGATAAGCTCAAATAATCATGTAGTATTCATCTCAACAATGTAATGTCCAAATTAATGCAGCTTAGGTATATATGCCTCACAACCCATAATATTATGTATGTTTTCCAAGAAAACGTAAGGTATAGACACAGTCTTGAAAAGGGCAAGGAAAAGTTTGCTTATCAACCTAGTGACACTGATTCAGAGTTGTTTTTTTAACAAAGATATCTAAAGTGTCTCCTGGATGTTCATGACAGTCACAAAACATTTGCTTCTGAATAGTGCTGCAGACCTAATGGCATCCCTTCTCCCTTCAACATCCATAAATTACAAAATTTCCAATGACATTTTAACACGCGGACGAAAAGTGGAATTGATTTTCTGCTCGTTGTCATAAATTTGGAAGCTGCCTAATGTCTGTTTATAGAACAACGTGTCAACACGATAGAACTGGTAAAAATATACAGATCTGAAAGGGCTGACTTAGGAGGCCAACTTAAACAGGAAGTAAAAGATTTTCACATTGCAATACCTTTTCACAGCTGTTGTGAGCTACGTAATAGTTTTATAACAGAATTCTATGTCTTTAGCATTTATCTTCATTTTGAGAAATTAGTGTTTTACATCTTTTTATGGCTGATAACAGTAGAACTAGTCTGCTAATATGTGCTATACATGTATATATCAATAAGGTCGACTTTGAGATAGCATCCGACAGATAACAGAAAAAAACAAATAGTTGAATCACCTTAATCTTAATTAAGCACGAATTTCCTTAACCAAGAATAAAATTGTTATTATCGGAAGGAAAGAAGACTGTTCAGACCGACGGTAATAAAATAAAGATTATACTCAAGATGAATCCATAAAGTCAACAAGATTTCAATTGATTATATAAAAGTTACCAGACATCAGTAAATAACGCTATATTAAAATTGTTCCTTGGAATAACAATTAGAAGGTCTTGAGAAGTTTTCAGGTTTCTCTGGTTTGGTCGTATATTTTTTTTTTTTTATCAGAAAGGCAAAATATGTTCATTAAAAGTTCGTGAAAGTTTTGCGAACATTTGTTGTGGTCTGTAGTCGCATACAAACAATCTCTTTGACAACAAATATAAAGAAATATTCCAAAAGACCATCTTCCAGATAGCTTTCTTATTTACAAATATTACGACATATTTTCCTGACATAATACAGCTGAGTTCATCGTCCTGTCTTATGTGTATGCCTATATCTGTCTTATTATGATCTGTAATCATTTTGAAGTTGAGTATTTTGAAATCTTATCACGGTGTGGGGTAAATTTAAATATCATGTTTGTAGAAGATGAAACATCCTTGAAGAAAATTTGATTAATTAATAAATATAAACCTAGCCTTGACAAAGTGCTATTTTCTTCTGATCAATGTAAACATGTTAATAGATTATGGTTAAAGAGACATCAACAGGAAAAATATACCAATAATTAACTGCCAACATGTTAAATTATATGACAAACGTGATGTTTTTGATTTTCCCAGTTTTCCTGTTATATGAAGCAATATTTCACATTCGCCAGCATATGGGGTAAATGTATCTCAACTAGTTCTACACGCTAGAGCTTGTTCTTTCTATATGCTGATGTCTTAGCTAGATCGAAACTTTTGACACCAAAGCTACACCTAAAGGGGTATTTACAAAACTCGAATCAAAACTACCCTTAAAATTTTGTAAAGTCGTCATCATAACCTAATATCTTCTTGGATATTTTTGTTCAAAAATTATATTTAGCACATCACTACAAACCTCCATTTTTTACTACTTCTTGACCTTCGACCTACCTGACCTATTCATGTTATTCCCCCTGGAGGGTCATAGGGCTTCCACAACAGTCTTCCATTTGTCTCCGTCTTTGGCTAATATTTTTGCCTCTCACCAAGTAAGCTGACAAGTTCTTAACTAAGCATCAATGGTTCGTCTCCAGGTCGTTGTTGGCTGTCTCCTTCTGCTCTTGCCTTGAGGGTTCCAATCACGTGCCTGCAGGCCCGTAGCCAAGGGGGGCAAAGCCCCCCCCCCCCCCCCCCCCCCTAATTTAAATCTTGCCCCCCCTAAAAAAAATATCAAGTGTTAGTTTAAAAAGATACATTAATTCATTTTACTGAGTCAAGGGGTGTCTTTATAGCAGGAAAATATGCGTTTTCAGGTATCGTATTGTCATAAATTTTCCATTGTTCGTCCTGCAGTCTCTTAAACCTTAAATTCATCAGGAAATCGCGTTTCCGGGAGTCCATTTCTCTAAATTTTCTAGAAGAGATCCCCAGACTTCAATAAATTGTTTCCTGGCTTCGAT
Organism: Lottia scabra; assembly: GCA_029955415.1. Classification (NCBI taxonomy): domain Eukaryota; kingdom Metazoa; phylum Mollusca; class Gastropoda; family Lottiidae; genus Lottia; species Lottia scabra. The sequence continues at coordinate 6,343,234 of JARJEI010000013.1, read as the reverse complement.
TTGGCGTTCTCGGCGGCAGCAAAAACGGGTGTGTAATTCTCAAAATTTTCTTAGTGACATACCTCAGACCCTATTCATATAACCTTAAACCCTAAAGTCACTTGGAAATGTCTGGAATTTGCGTCTAAATCTCATTTTTTTAGACAAGATCCCTTTGACCTTAAAGAAAATTATCTTAAACCTTAAATTCTCTGGGAAATATCGGGAATTTTAACATCTTTTTCTCGATTTTGCTATGTGTTAGTCACACAGTTCCTATACCGTACAAGTAAACCTTAAATTCATCAGGAAATGTCAGGAAATCGTGTTTCAGTGAGTCAAATTCTCAAAATTTTCTAGAAGAGATCCCAAGACATCGTGTTTCCAGGCTTCCAATGGGCGTTCTCGGCAGCAAAAAAGGGTTTGTAATTCTCAAAATTTTCGTAATGACATACCTCAGACTCTATTCAAAATACCGTAAACCCTAAATTCGCTTGGAAATGTCTGGAATTGACGTCTAAATCTCAATTTGTTTCAGACAAGGACTCTTCCATATTTGACCCTATAGAAATAATCTTGAACCTTAAGTTCGCTAGAAAATATCAGGAATTTTCAGGAAATGTCAGGAAATCGCGTTTCAAGGAGTCAACTTTTCTAGAGGTCCCCAAACTTTCATTTCTAGTCTTCCGATTGCACCAATAAATGTAGAAATAACTTATAATGAATAAATACTGTAATGGAGTAACATTGCATTCAGTTTTCCCCCTTGATTGGACGTTTGCCCCCCTAAAGGCTACGGGCCTGCGTGCCTGCTTGGTGATTTTCTTCTTTGGGCGCCTTAGAATGTGACCCAGCCATCACCATTTACGTTTTTTGATGGTTTCAACGATTGGAATCTGGCTGGTGCGCTCCCACAGTTCTGTGTTTGTTATTTTGTCTGGCCATCGTATACGGTAGTAGGACGTTTCACAATTCCAGCCCGACCAATTCCTATCGGGACATTTCGCACCTGGATGATTTGCATCAGGACAACTTCCTCCCGAGGCATTTGACACCCGGGCACTTTGCACCCAAGACAAATTCCGCCTAGGAAAACTTACACCCGAGACATTTCACACCCGGGTACTTCACACCAGGACGATTCACATTCAGGAAAACTGCCACCCGGAAATTTCACACCCGGGCAATGACAATTTCCACCCATAAGAAACACATTCCCGACACAAACAACAGTCTACAAGGGGTCCATCCCAATAAAATACAATTAAAGTACAAAATCATGCGTAGTTTCTTATGGGTGGAAACTGTCATGGGTGCGAACTGCCCGGGTGTGAACTTTTTGGGTAGCAGTTATCCTGGATGTGAATCGTCCTGGTGTGAAATGTGATGGGAAATTTTCCTAGGTGGAATTTGTCCTGGGTGTAAAGTGCCCGGGTGTGAAATGTTTCGGGTGGAAGTTGTCCTGATGCAAATCATTCTGGTGCGAAATGTCCGCGCACGATCGTATACGGAGGATCTGTCACAGGCATTTGTTAATGAAAACCTGCAGGTCGTGTTCGGTTTTCTTTGTTTCCAGGTCTCTGATCTGATCTGATCTGATCTGATAACAGCACTGATTTTACGTTGGTTTCGAAGATCCTCCTTTGTTTTCTGTCTGATTTTTATGTTCTTCCAGATTGGTTTCAGTGTTACAAAAGCGTGTCTAGCCTTCGCAAGCCCTCATCAGCACCTCCTGTCTTAGAAAAAATGCTTCGGTGTGTTAAGTCTGGGTGATTTGGTTTTGCTGGTGTTGATATACAGGCCATTTGATGTTGCAGTCTTATTCAAGGCTAATGTTTTATGCATACGAAACTTCGCATCTTTCCTAGCTCCGTATGTATCGCAGATAAAGACACGAACCCAATGACCAGCCATGACGCCAACGATATTCGTTGAACGATAAAGTATGCATCAAACTTAATATTAAAACGTCTATAGGATATCAATAAGTTCTTAAATGCTAAAAATATTCCCAATTTTAACAGTGTGTATTTACTGGAGAAGTTGCAGTACAGAACTCTTTTTAATAGCGGAGGCGTTTTTGACTTACGAGACTAGAAACCGGAAAGACGATCAAAGACATTTCGCACCATTATGAGTTGTTTCGAACTCATTAACATTAGTCTGCTTAAATTTTTTATTCTTTTTCACTTAGTATGGACCCAATAAAATACATTCTCTTCATATGTGTTTGTATAAATTGGTTTGAGTGGTGTGGAATCCATCTTGGGACATTTGGTTTCTTTACATGAAGTCGTTTCGTCTCATTTCTGGTCTCCGAGAGAAAAATTTCTACGCGTGAACTATTTAAAACATGGTTGGTCAATAGGTCAGAGTAATATCTCCGATAGGTAGAATTTCTCTGTTGATCAGAATGATGTTTTATGTTGTATATGCAGGAACTGGTGGGATAGTAAACTCACATCATCTGCAAAGTCAATGTCTTCTAGCTTGGCAGTGAATGACCACTGTCACTGTCACAGGTGGTGTCATTGGTGTTTTCATCATCCGGTCGATGACTACTGAGAAGATTAAAGGTGACAGTAGACTATCTACCATATCAAAAGCTTTCTTAAAGTCTACGAAGTTAATGTAAAGAGGTGACTGCCACTCTAGAGACTGTTCAATGATGATACGAGGCGTGGTGATTTGGTCAGTACATGAACAGCTGCATCGGAATCCTGCAGGCTTGCATCAATTGCTCCTCTGATCCTTTCAAAAATTACTCTGGTAAGAATCTTACTAGGTAATAAAAGAAGCTATATTCCTCTCCAGTTCTGGCAATTACTCAAGTCTCTTTTCTTTGGCAATTGTATCAATATTTAGGGGTAGCTCAAGTCTGCTTAAGTTTTGTCATTTTTTATACGCCCACATGAAATGGGGGGCGTATATTGTCGTCACCCACGTCCGTCCGTCGGTCCGTCCGTCCGTCCACAATTGCTCGTAAACACTCTACAAGTCACAGTTCTTTACGAATTTTGACTTAACTTGCTGAAGTTGTTTATTATCACCCAAGGATGAACCCTATTGAAAATCAGCAAAATCGGAAAATATTTACTATGAATTATTGCCCTTGTTCTTGAAAACGCGTTCGATTTTTGGCTCGTAAACACTCTATAGGTTACAATTCTTGACGGATTTTGACGAAAATTAATGGTAATGTTTATTACCGCCCAAGGATGAACCCTATTGAAAATCAACACAATCGGATTATATTTACTATGAATTATTGCCCTTGTTCTTAAAAACGCGTTCGATTTTTGGCTCGTAAACACCCTACAGATCACAATTCTTGACGGATTTTGATGAAACTTAATGGTAATGTTTAATACCACTCAAGGATTAATCCCATTGAAAATCAGCAAAATCGGAAAATATTTACTATGAATTATTGCCCTTGTTCTTGAAAACATGTTTGATTTTTGGCTCGTAAACACTATACTGGTCACATTTCTTAACAGATTTTGATGAAACTTGCTGGTAATGTTTATCACCACCCAAGTATTGAAAATCAGCTAAATAGAAAAATATTTACTTTGAATTATTGTTGTTGTTCTTGAAAACGCATTTGATTTTTGGCTCGTAAACACTATACAGGTCACAATTCGTAACGGATTTCGATGAAACTTACTGATAATGTTGAAGGATGAACCCTATTGAAAATCAGCAAAATAAAAAAATATTTACTATGAATTATTGCTCTTGTTCTTGAAAACATGTTCAATATTTAGCTCATAAACACTATAGGAGGCACAATAATGGACAGATTTTGAAGAAACTTGATGTGAATGTTCTTAATAACTTTTCTTGTACTGTCAAATATATTTGTTTAAAGTCAAAGCCAGTGGGCCAGTGGGCGTATATTACCTTGCCTGGCAAGCTATGTTTACAGTATGCCAGTATAGGATTTTCATCTATTCTTGCCATTGTGTCAGAAGTAAATGCCTTTATCATCTCAAAGTTACTAGAAGGTAGTAACTATAGTTGTACAACTGTACCTTTTACTATCTAAAGCTGAGCACTAGTTGTTTTGAAGTACTTTTGCCATTTTGTGTGTATCTATAGTCCTCCAGTGAATCGCCTTCCAGTATCAGTGTCTGGCATGGAGATTTCCCACTTCAACCACGAATTTGTCCATCGCAAACTAAAATTCTTTAAGTTGTTGAATTGCGGAGATTTATATGCAGAACTATTTTTCAGCTACAAATACGACATAACGCATGGGTTTAGATAAACAATATGTGAGAATAGGTAAAAACATTACTGTACCCTCTTGTATTTTTTATTTTGTTTGCATTTGTTCTTATTTACTCATTCTGAAAGTCATTCTAAATAGATTTGTCAGAAAATTATTTTATTATCATAGAATATAAAACGCTTCAGAATATAACATATCCATTAATTGTCAGGATTTAGATTCCACGTCACGTTTTCTCCTTCTGTTGATTATTTTGCATTGATTTATTGAACCTGATCTGATAATAGCAATTAATTAGTACCGATTTTGGTTAACACAAGATTTAAACGCTCAGAGAATCAGATCCTTTCCCTTGTCTAGACGTAATGTAATGATTCTCATAGACTAATGATTTACATCTGAAACTTTTAGTTTTCAATAGAATATACATTGACCTGAAACCCGGATACACGTATTAGTTTTTAAGTCACGAATGTCCTATTAGTTTTTAAGTCACGAATGTCCTATTAGTTTTTAAGACACAAATGTCCTATTAGTTTTTAAGACACAAATGTCCTATTAGTTTTTAAGACACAAATGTCCTATTAGTTTTTAAGACAAAAAATGTCCTATTAGTTTTTAAGACACGAATGTCCTATTAGTTGTTAAGACACGAATGTCCTATTAGTTTTTAGACACGAATGTCCTATTAGTCTTTTAAGACACGAATGTCCTATTAGTTTTTAAGACACGAATGTCCTATTAGTTTTTAAGACACGAATGTCCTATTAGTTTTTAAGACACGAATGTCCTATTAGTTTTCGCTCTTGGAAGATATTATTCGAGATATGAGTAAAATTAAAATTAGTAACGACAATATCGCTTTGCTACCCGAAAGATAATGTTTTTTTTTTTTCCAAGATGATGGTGTACCTATTGACTAATCAATTCATTATAGTCAACTAACCGCATGTATTATCCGAATGCCTGAAATATAGCTGTTTCTTGCCTACTGCTTTGTTTCCCTGTTAGGCTGTATTATAAATTGATTAACATAAAACCATGTATTGCTGCAGTAGAAATAGTTGTATTTCACACCTGTTATATAGAATAATAATTACAGATTGATCTTAAACCGTATAAGATAGGAGCACAACATCATCTATATTTAAATCTGCAGGCTGGTATCTTTAGATGTAGGCCTTTTATACAACGTTAGAATGTTAATTGAAGTAGACTAAGCGTGTCCTGATGTCCTTCTCAATGCAAGATGTTCACCAGACGATCCTTCATTACCGGTTGTCTTGATGCCCTCTTAAAACTTATAAGATCATCTCCATTTCGCCCGGCCTCATATTATACACAATAATCGCATTAATTTTGCAATTCGCCATAAAAGCTATATATTAAAGTTAAACTTTGAAGCTAGATCATTAATTAATCACCATTATAATGATACCATCTGGGGAATTTCTGATGTATGTACGTATGTAACCTCGACTTAATGAGACTGAAACTACCTTTTTGTGGTTGCTTTTAGGGCCGCAAGACCTAATGTTTAAGACTTTTTAGTTGGACTTTTCCACTATAACCATGATGACAAAGCTTTCAGAAGGTTTAATATTTAGGTAACGAAGATATATGAAGTAAATTTGTTTCATTATCAATCAATTCATACTAGTTATTCAGTTACAATTGATTAAGTTACTCAGTGAAATTGAACTAGCCCTATATATAATATATATACTTCAGATTGGTAGACCATGTCCAATCAATAGAACTAAGAATATGTCATGAATTTAAAGAAAGTTGATGATGAAATGACTACTCCCATTGTAAAATTAAGTAACAAAAAAAGAATGCGACTATTACAATTGATCAAACATGGGCCTAGTATGAGAAAGATGTTTTGTATCATTTGACATGAAACCCATTACAAAAATGTGTCGTCAAACAGGGGCGGATCCGAGGGGGAGGGTGGGGGGTTTGGCGGGTGCTCTTTTGGCCGACTGATGTCAGAAACCTCTAAAAATTTGCCGCTCGCGCCAAATGTTATATTCTAGAGCTCCCCCTGCCCCCTTTTCTCTAAATCCTGGATCCGCCCCTGTCAAACAACGAGAAAAAAACACATTGATATAAAATATTTTGAGCGGCAGGAGATATTTACCACTAGAAATAGACAAAGGCTATTCAAACAGCTATATGCCACATGTGGCAAAAATTAAAATAGCACAAAATATAAAAAATTAATGCTTCCGAAATTTTCGGACATGTATTTTGATCATGGTCTTGTTAAAACTAGTCATATTTAGGAAAGTGTCGTCTTTATTAACATTTTTATAAAATATTATAAAATGAAAGAAGTATAGGCCTATATCGATCTTAATATACCACTGAAGGTCACATTATCGATAAAGACGACACTTAGCTAAAAAAAATAAATGATTAGTTTTAAGAAGAAAATGATCAAAATACATGTCTTAAAATTAATAAATTTCGAAATCATTCATTTTGTGTTATTCTAATTGTTACCACGCGTGGCATATAGCCATTTGAATGCATTTTGGCTATTTACCACGCGTGGCAAATACACACTCTCGTTTTAAGACAGGTGTATGTTGGTCGAGTCATAAACTTTTCCATCATTATTTATCCAGCCCTGGACTTTGATTTAATACTCCGAATACAGAGTCCAGCTACAATAGCTGTGACAGTTCAAGACAGCCACAGCACATAGGCTACATATTATAGACAGAAAATCAAATTTCAAAATGTCAATGGCACCGCCAAAAAAACCGAACCGAAACTTCTTGCAAATATATCTAAGGTTTGTAATTTATAAACAACTATAGGTGCTGACTGAACATGTTGGTCTATGCGTGAAAAACAAAATTGGCGGATTTCAACGCACACGTGTTTTTTTTTACAATTTGACCATAAAGTAGGTCTACAGATTGTAGATAGATTTAATCTAGAACGAAGACTGGACATCGCCAGTAGACTAAGTAAAAGGCGAACTATACACATACAGCCTACGCCTATTTGACAGTATTTAGTCTAAGAAATCAATCCAACCACTATCGACTTCATAAATTAGGAAATGTCTTTGATTATCTCATTTACCGCAAGAGAAAATCTATCAACAACTTTGGTTTGGGACTGAATCTTGAATTCATCACCATCCAGATATTTTCCTGTTTTTACTAAGAAAGTTTTCATTCCAAGCGATGCTGCACCTTCAATGTCACCCCATACATCATCACCAATCATAAAACAATCAGTTAATTTACAGTCGAAGTCTTTTATTGCTGCGTGGAAAAAACCGGGAGAAGGTTTTCCTACAATCAGTGCAGAAACACCAGAAGAATATTCTAACGCAGCCACAAATGGACCCGGTCCTAGAGCTAACCCATCACCTCTTTTATAATATTTTGCTTTGTGAATTGCTATCAACATTGCACCGTTTATCAGCAGACGAAATGCTTTATTCATACATTCAAAAGAGAATTTCTCGGGTGCCAATCCAATGACAACACAATTTGGATCTGCAACTGGAATGCCTTGGAAATCATCAATGGCTTTCTCATCCACTAGTAAATATGCTCTAAGATTGTTATCCTTTATTCTTTTTACTGCCCCAGATAATGATGAAAATATTTCATCGAAATCTATTTTGAAACCTATTTTGGTCAGTCTGTCAAACAATATTTGTTTCGATTCCTTTGTTGTATTGGTAACAAACCTAATATTCACTGGATATGATCTTAACACATTTAATGCTTCGATAGACCCTGGAATTTCTTCATTTTCTATATGAATTGTTCCACTCAAATCGATCAGAACTGTCTTCTTATTTCCAGACATACTAATTAAAATATTAATTAAAGTTTGAGATCCTACTTTCGTTTCGTTTCTACTTTCAGTTTTAAGACTTGAAAACCGTGTCTACTTCCTCTGCATGGAGTTACTTTTCCTTTGTTTATGTTTTTGCTTGTTTTGTTTTCTCAGCTGATCAGCTATAATATATTCGACAACATCGACAATATCGATAATAGATGACAGTGAGGTATGAAATTATATCAATTCAGATCTCTTATTTTTAAGTTTTTAGATAGTCCTTTTGGGTGCCGTTCTTATTCACGTAGTTTTACGTAGGCGACTATCACTTTTTTGTGTTTCACTTTCAATTTTTTAGGGAATTACCTTTTTTTGACTTATGTCTTTTGTTTTTTATTGATCAAGATGTAGGAAGAATTATCAAAAGTGAATTCTTATATTAAAAATTACCCAATTATGCATGATGTTTCCATATGAAAAATAAAATAATGAAATGTTGAATTGAAAATAGAAAAAGCCCTTCTGTTAAAGCAATACTATTGCCAATAGACAGTTTCCTCTTTTAATTAATATCAACAATCAATATCAGATCTCTATACTAAACTATCACTGAAAGTTATTTAATTGTAATTTTACTTGATTAATGTAGTTATTATTGTCATTTATCTTTTAGAGACACTGTATAGATTGAAAGATACAAGATGGGACAGAGTTTAAATAGAGAAGACATAATAGCCAGTGAAATGACAGACCCTCAAACTCAAGATTGGTTATGTCTAAATGTAGCCTTACGAGAATCTACAAAAGCTCTTGCAATGTGCACACATCAGAGAATAGCTGCCTTCCACAGACATGCGAAAAAGTTTATAGGACACCTTCCACCTTGCCCAAATAATAGTTGTAGCAAAAAATATGAGGTAGTAGAACAATGGTGTCCTTCATGTGCTGAATGGAGACGAGAAATTATCCAGTTTTGTCGTAAAGGTTATATAGATAGAATAGTGTGGTCTAAATACTCTTCTAGTGAATGGTTAACAAATCCATATGAGGTAGCTCGAGTTTTGATACCTAAGGCCCACAAATTTTATTATAAATCCAACGAATTCCATGAGGATATAAGATATACTTTAAGTTATATTGAAAATAGCATTTCATTTGATGTTCCAGAAGATTTGGTGCGAAAAGTTTGGGTAGTGAGAAATAGTTTCCGTAGAAAAGGAAAGATGAAAATAACGAGCAATGATTTAAATAAATGTGTATCATGTTTAATAGATCTATTAGAAGTTCCTACAATTTACACAAATAAAGCAGTCCCTCCTGCTGTTAAAAAGTTGAAAACTTTGAATAAGATAGAGGAGTCTAGCTGTGTTATCTTATAAATCATTTTATTTTGCCAAGCTTTTTATATTTCTTGTATTTGAAGGAATTGGTTTATCTTTCACATTTTAGTTCTTTTTTTCTTTTAGACTATAATCCACTAACATGCTTAAGGCTTTTAATTCAATGCTATAACAAGGTAGGTGTAACATCGTATCCAGTTTCAATCCTGATGGACAAAAATGATAAAACTTGATGCTAAATTTCTCTTAATTACCGGTACCAAGTATATTTGTAATCTTGTTTATTTAGAGACATAATAAAGACAACTGAATGCGAACAGGAAGATTTAGCTGGTATTGCTCTTAACAGGCTATCACAACTATTATTTATATTTTCCCAAATTGTAAACTGCACATACTACACAGCATTTTTGACATTTTAGCATTGGCTTTTAGCAAGTTTATATTATACAGTTAATTAGTTGTCAACTTGATAAGCAGGTATATAGGGCGTGAAGTTATGACATTTGATTTTTTAAAGTAACAAAAGTCAAATATATCAGATCTACAAATTAATTAACAAAATTTTTGTTGTTGTGGTTTGTTAGTATGACATTTACAAATTTAATGAATATTTTTGTTGGCCTACTGTTGTATGTAAATTATAGATTTGTGAAAATGTTGATAGTTATAAAATGTACACCTACTAAGGATATCCTCAAGACATCTCATCTCATTTATATTTTCTAATCCTTCCTCATCCTTTTGATGATCCAAGGATATAAGATTTTTAATAAATACTTTTTATCCACATTTTAGGTCATTTTTTGATTATGATTCTTTTTTACCAAGTAAGGTTCTTTCACTCTGTAGCAGGAGGGAAAGGGGCGGCGCTGCTCCCGCACAACTCAATCCCACCTACGTACGTTCCAGGTTCAGTATACTGTGATATGCGAGGAAATAAGAGAGAAGCTTAAAGACATTTTATTTTTAAACAAACATAAAACATATACACATACAAAACCACAACACAGAACACTACACCATTACACAAACCTCCACCAAAACAAACCCTACACCCTAACAAAGTTCCATGAGTTGCGAGAATAGAGCGGAGTTCTTAAAACTCCCTATCACGCAACTCAGGCATAGCCAGTCCACGGTATGTTATTTCCTACCAGTCCATGAGCGGAGTCAAGAAAACTCCCATACACCTTTCGGAGACAACCTACCGTTGTGCAACGCCCCGACCGACTGACTAACAAACGCTACAGAAGAGCTTTTATACCCTTCGATATTGGACATGCACGTGCCAAACATCGGCTCCCATTGGATAAGGATTCATAACAAGTTTGAATGAGAGGCTCTGCCACGTAACATATCATGCGATGTTAAATAGTCAAGCCCGGCAGTGTAAATCAAGCTCGACCAAGTCTAAAAATAGCCAGCAAGGAAACCCCTTGTAAATATCACTGACGTGAGTGACGTAATAAAAGCAAACCCGCTACACTCCCCCCTTGCCAAAATCGAGCCCGCTGTAAACAATAGTGGGCGAGAACAATAATAACAAAATATTTTACACTCCCCCCTTGCCAAAGTTGAGCCCGCTCTCAACAAAAGTGGGCGAGAACAATAATACACTAGAGCCACACGTGGCACAGAGTGGGACTTTGCAAATGTGCAAATTGGCTAAAGGGAATTTAAAAAAAACGAACCTGAACGAAAATTTCACAAATTGCAAAATATAAAAAATTCAAATTTTAGATCACAATCAATTGTGATATATCGTTCGAAAGAACTCGTAAAGCACATTCAGAATCTGAAAAAAAATACTCTTTAAGTGAATTCGGTCACATGCTAGAGCAGTCCAATGTTGTCAATTTTGCTGTTTTCGGATAGCTATAAAACCGGAAGTTGATATCGGAGGTCAAATATTAAAATATCATCTGGTAACAAATGTTGATGACCTTTGATCCTAGAAAGGTCAATGTCAACAAAGGTCAAGGTCAACACCGAAAAAAAATATTTTTTTTAACCTTGTTCCCTTTTTTGAACTACAAGATCGAAATCAATGAGCCTTTAACACAAGCTGAATAAAGCAATGCTGTAACTGTATGCAAGGTTATTTTTTTTAAAAAAATAATAAACTTTACCTTTTTTTTGATAAACAAATTTTTAACAAAAACAAAATTTCCCCGGATGTGCCACGCCCACGTCAGATTTTTTGATGTGACTTTATTTCTATTATTAATATCTATTATTGCCTACATTTTCAAAGCTTTACGTCCATTGGTTAACGAGATATACAATCATAAATGTCAAAAATGGTCAAAATCTATTTTCGGAAATTTTGAAATTCCTAAACCTTGTTCCCTTTTTTGAACTATTCAACCGAAACATCTGAGATTTTGATATAATTGAGCTTAAGTAATGAGGTAAGTGTATGCAGAAGCATTTTTCAAAAAAATTGAATTCTATATATATTTTTTCGAGACAACAAAATTTTAACAAAATGAAAATTTTACCCGGATGTGCCACGCCCACGTCAATGTTTTTTGATTAATACATCTGTAAGGAGTATGTTCAAATTATGTTTCAAATTTGAAGCTTCTATATCTTATAGATCACGAGATTTACATACATCTATGTCAAAGAATTCAAAAAATCGGGTAAAGGTTTCCAAAATTGAAAAATTTAAAAAATTTAAATTTTGCATTACAATCCATTGTGATATATTTTTTGAAAGAGTTCGCAAAGCACGTTCAGAATCTGAAAAAATAAGTCTCTAAGTGAATTAGGTCGCGTGCTAGAGCAGTCCAAAGTTGTCAATTTTGCTGTTTTCGGACAGCTATAAACCCGGAAGTTGATGTCGGAGGTCAAATATTAAAGTATCACCTGGTAGCCAAGGTCGATGACCTTTGATCTACTGAAGGTCAAGGTCATCAAAGGTCAAGGTCACGAGATATGAGCCTTCAAAAATTGAAAAAATTCAACTTGAAATTGCAAAAAAGCAAATTCGAAATTCGAAAATCCACTTCCAAGAATTTTCTCTAATTTTTATGTTCTTTCATTTAATACCAAAATATTGAAATTCGGTTCAGCCAAATTGGCTGAATAGATTATGGAATGTTTCAGGAAAATCAAAATGGCGGTCAAAGTTCCACTTGCGGGTGAAATTTTATTTTAAAATCGGCCATAGAATTACTTTGGCTACCCATCTGCATAATTTTGTTGAAATATTTAAATTTCACCGGAAGTTATTCAACCGGAACTTTAAATCGATTTTCCATAAAAACCGGAAGTGAAGTAAAAATTTCGACTACGTCACTCGTTTAACATTCCTGATAAAACTTTTTTTATTAAAATAGCAGATCAATCTGATAAAGACTCAAAATTTTTTCAAAAAATCGAAATTCGATGAAAAAATACGATAACCCAATTTTTGATATTTGAAATTTTTTGACTCTTATGACAACTGAATTTAGTCAGAGATTCCAAAAATGAAAACCCGAGCGAAATCGGCCCATAAATGTAGCTTCCAGGGTCGAAAAACCTGTTTTTACTCAGGATGCAATGTGCAACTTGCACTTTTGCAAAAATGTTTCGATTTATATTCATTTGGTACGTCGCCACGATAAGATGTCAGGATATGTTGAGAATCTGGTGCAACTGTTGCAGTTGAGGCTGTGTACTCTTTGGAAAAAACGAAAAAAAAAAAAAAACTAGAGCCACACGTGGCACAGAGTGGGACTTTGCAAATGTGCAAATTGTTGAGCGGAATTTAAAAAAAAAACTCGACCCTGAACGTTAATCCCAAGTGACAAAGAAGTTGGCAATTTTTAAAATGTTTGGTTTCTTTTTTTGAAAGGTTGTGAAACCGAAATTAGTCACCAGACCTAACATTTGAACGTACCAGCTAAAATCCTTTATCAATGACCTTCATCCTACTGAAGGTCAAGGTCACTCAAGGTCAAATTCACGAGAAACAAGTCTTTAAAATTTGGTAATGCATACTGTAATAACACCGGAAGTTGACGCTAGACATCAAATATGAAAGTATAAATGAACAGCCAAAGTCAATGACCTTAGATCCTAAAAAGGTCAAGGTCAACAAAGGTCAAGGTCAAAAACGAAATTTTTTAATTTTTTTTAACCCTGTTCCGTTTTTGAAACTACAAAGCCGAAATCTATGAACCTTTAACATACGCTTAATAAAGCAATGCTGTAACTGAATGCAAGGTCATTTTTTGAAAAAAAATTAAACTTGACCTTTTTTTTTGATAAACAAAATTTTGACAAAAACAGAATTTTACCCGGATGTGCCACGCCCACGTTAGATTTTTTTATGTGACTTTATTTATATTAATAATATCTTAGTATGACTAAATTAGCAAGCCTTTGCATGTATTGGTTAACGAGATATACAATCATAAATGTCAAAAAAGGTCAAAATCAATAATCGGAAATTTTGAAATTAATAAACCTTGTTCCCTTTTTTGAACTATACAGCCAAAATAGCTGAGATTATAATATAATATAGCTAAAGTAATGAGGTTGGTGTGTGCAGAAGCATTTTTTAAAAAAAATGTAGTCTATATGGATTTTTTTCAGACAACAAAATGTAAACAAAATCAAAATTTAACCCGGATGTGCCACGCCCATGTCAATTTTTTTTTGATGGATACATTGGTATGGGGAATGTTCACTTATGTTCAAATTTTCAAGCCTCTAAACTTAATAGATCATAAACTATGCATATATTACAGTAAAAAAATTCAAAAAATCGGGTAAAGGTTTTCAAAATAGCAAAATTTAAGAAAAAACTATTTTTGCATTACAATACATTGTGATATATCGTTCGAAAGAGCTCATGAAGCCCATTCAGAATATGCAAAAATGAACCCTCTAGGTTAATTAGGTCACCTGTAGGAGCAGTACAAAGTTGCGAATTTGGCTATTTTTGGACACCTATAAAACCGGAAGTTGATATCGGAGGTCAAATATTAAAGTATCATCAGGTAGCCAAGGTCGATGACCTTTGACCTACTTAAGGTCAAGGTCATCAAAGGTCAAGGTCACGAGATATGAGCCTTCAAAAACTGAAAAAATTCAACCGGAAGTTGTATAAAAGGAAAATCGAAATTCAAAATTCGGCCTCCTAGTTTCTGGTCGGAATCGACTATAGTTTCCAGAAATACAAACAGCTAATACACCACACTTACCACCAAGGCCCCATTTTTCGTTTTATAAAAATATTACAAATCAACATGGCGGCCAAAGTATTTTTTTCGGACTAATTTTTTTTTTAAAATCGTCTGTAGAATTACGATTAATTACGATAAACATAATTTCGTTGAAATATTTCAATTTCACCGGAATTTATTCAACCGGAAGTGAAAATCGATTTTCCACTTTAACCGGAAGTGACGCACAAATTTTGAATACGTCAAATTGTTAACATTAGTAACATGCATCTTTTATTACAATTTCAGATTAATCCGAAAAAAACTGAAAAAAATCCGAAAATTTCGAAAATTGGCCAAAAAAGTATGCTACGAATTTTCGAAATTTGATATTTTTTTTAACTCATATGGCATTGGAATTTAGTCACAGATTCCAAAAATGAAAACCCGAGCAAAATCGGCCCAAAAATGTAGCTTCCAGAGTCGAAAAACCTGTTTTTGCTAAAGTTGCAATGTGCAAATTGCACTTTTGCAAAACTGTTTCAATTTATATTTATTAACGAGGTCGCCACAGGAGAAGGTCAACATAGGTAGAAATATTTCTAAAGCAGTTGAATCCTTAGCTGTGTGCCCTGTGGAAAAATCGAAAAAAAAAAAAAAAAAAGAATAGACATTTCGAAAACAAACTGGGACTTTGCGGTAGCAAAGTCCCACAACTAGAGCCAAATGTGGCACAGAGTGGGACTTTGAAAATGTGCAAATTGCTAAGGGAAATTTAAAAAAAAATGGGCCCTGAACGTAAATCCGAAGTGTCAAAGAAGTCGACAACTTTTAAAATTTTTGGAAAGGTTGTGAAACCGGAAGTAGTCACCAGACCTAACATTTGAACATAGCAGCTGAAAACCTTTATCAATAACCTTCAACCTACTGAAGGTCAAGGTCACTCAAGGTCAAATTTACGAGAAACAAGTCTTTAAAATTTGGAAATGCATACAGTAATAACACCGGAAGTTGACGCTAGACATCAAATATGAAAGTATAAATGAACAGCCAAAGTCAATGACCTTTGATCGTAAAAAGGTCAAAGTCAACAAAGGTCCAGGTCAAAAACGAAAAAAAATATTTTTTTAACCTTGTTCCCTTTTTTGAACTACAAAGCCGAAATCAATGAGCCTTTAACATAAGCTGAATAAAGCAATGCTGTAACTGTATGCAAGGTCATTTTTTGAAAAAAAAAATAAACTTTACCCTTTTTTGGGCTAAACAAGATTTTGACATAAACAAAATTTTACCCGGATGTGCCACGCCCACATCAGATTTTTTTATGTGACTTTATTTATATTAATAATATCTTACTATGGCTAAATTATCAAACCTTTGCATCTATTGGTTAACGAGATATACAATCATAAATGTCAAAAAAGGTTAAAATCTATAATCGGAAATTTTGAAATTAATAAATCTTGTTCCCTTTTTTGAACTATACAGCCGAAATAGCTGAGATTTTGATACAATTGAGTTAAAGTAATTTTCAAAAAAATATAGTCTATATGGATTTTTTCCAGACAACAAAATGTTAACAAAATTAAAATTTAACCCGGATGTGCCACGCCCATTTCAATGTTTTTTTCACGTATACATTTATATGGAGTATGTTCACTTATGTTCCAAGTTTCAAGCCTCTAAAATTAATAGATCATAAACTATGCATATATTAAAGTCAAAAAATTCAAAAAATCGGGTAAAGGTTTTCAAAATTGCAAAATTTAAGAAAAAACCAATTTTGCATTACCGTACATTGTGATATATCGTTCAAAAGAACTCATAAAGCCCATTCAGAATATGCAAAAATGAACTCGCTAGGTGAATTAGGTCACCTGTAGGAGCAGTACAAAGATGCGAATTTGGCTATTTTCGGACAGCAATAAAACCGGAAGTTGATATCGGAAGTCAAATATCGAGGTATCAGCTGATAGCCTAGGTCAATGACCTTTGACCTAATAAAGGTCAAGGTCAGCAAAGGTCAAGGTCACAAGCTATAAGCCTTCAAATAGTGAAAAAATTCAATCGCAAATTGCAAAAAAGCAAAATCGAAATTCAAAAATCGGCTTCCTGAGAATTCCCACAATTTTTATGTTCTTTCAATTGACACCAAAACCATTCAATTCGGTCTAGCCGTTATGTCGGAATAGCAAATGTGATGTTTCAAGAAAATCAAAATGGCGGCCAAAGTTATACTTCCGGGTTGAATTTTATTTTAAAATCGGCTGTAGAATTACTTTGGCTACCGTTTAACAAAATTTCGTTGAAATTTATAAATATCGCCGGAAGTTATTCAACCGGAAGTGAAAATCGATTTTCCACTTTAACCGGAAGTGACGCAAAAATTTTGAATACGTTAAATTGTTTACATTAGTGACATGCATCTTTTATTAAAATTTCAGATTAATCCGAAAAAAACTGAAAAATGGTCCGAAAATTTCGAAAATCGGCCAAAAAATGTATGCTTCGAATTTTCGAAATTTGAATTTTTTTAACTCATATCGCATCGGAATTTAGTCACAGATTCCAAAAATGAAAACCCGAGCAAAATCGGCCCAAAAATGTGGCTTCCAGGGTCAAAAAACCTGTTTTTGCTGAGGTTACAATGTGCAATTTGCACTTTTGCAAAAATGTTTCAATTTATATTCATTAAGTACCTCGCCAAAAATGGACCTCAGAAGTTGTAAAAAGATTGCTGCATCTGTTGCAGTTTAGGCTGTGTGCCCTGTGTAAAAAACGAAAAAAAAAAAAAACTAGAGCCAATTATGGCACAAAGTGGGACTTTGCAAATGTGCAAATTGAAGTGAATGTTAAAAACAATCGGCCCTGAACGTAAATCCGAAGTGCCAAAGAAATCTACAACTTTAAAAAAAAATGTTTTTTTAAATGTTGTGAAACTCGAAGTAGTCAACAGACCTAACATTTGATCATACCAGCGTAAAACCTTTATCAATAACCTTCAACCTACTTAAGGTCAAGGTCACTCAAGGTCAAATTCACGAGTAACACGTCCTTGAAATTTGGAAATGCATACAGTATTAACACCGGAAGTTGAAGCTAGACATCAAATATGAAAGTATAAATGAACAGTCTACGTCAATGACCTTTGATCCTAAAAAAGGTCAAGGTCAACAAAGGTCAAGGTCAAAAACGGAAAAAATATATTTTTTAACCTTGTTCCCTTTTTTGAACTACAAAACCGAAATCAATGAGCCTTTAACACAAGCTGAATAAAGCAATGCTGTAACTGTATGAAATGTCATTTTTAAAAAAATAATAATAAACTTTACCTTTTTTTTGATAAACAAATTTTTAACAAAAACAAAATTTCCCCGGATGTGCCACGCCCACGTCAGATTTTTTGATGTGACTTTATTTCTATTATTAATATCTATTAATGCCTCAATTTTCAAAGCTTTACATCCATTGGTTACCGAGATATACAATCATAAATGTCAAAAATGGTCAAAATCTATTATCGGAAATTTTGAAATTCGTAAACCTTGTTCCCTTTTTTGAACTATTCAACCGAAACATCGGAGAATTTGATATAATTGAGCTTAAGTAATGAGGTAAGTGTATCCAGAAGCATTTTTCAAAAAAATTGAATTCTATATATATTTTTTCCAGACAACAAAATTTAAACAAAATGAAAATTTTACCCGGATGTGCCACGCCCACGTCAATATTTTTTGATTCATACATCTGTAAGGGGTAAGTTCAAATTATGTTTCAAATTTGAAGCTTCTATATCTTATAGATCACGAGATATGCATACATCAAAGTCAAACACATCAAAAAGTCGAGTTAAGGTTTCCAAAATTGCAAAATATAGAAAAATTCAAATTTTATATTTCAATCCACTGTGATATATTGTTTGAAAGAGCTCGTATAGCACATTCAGAATCTGAAAAAAATAACTCTCTAAGTGAATTAGGTCACGTGCTAGAGCAGTCCAAAGTTGTCAATTTTGCTGTTTTTATACAGCTATAAAACCGGAAGTTGATATCGGAGGTCAAATATTAAAGTATCATCTGGTAGCCAAGGTCGATTACCTTTGACCTACTTAAGGTCAAGGTCATCAAATGTCAAGGTCACGAGATATGAGCCTTCAAAAATTGAAAAAATTCAACTTGAAATTGCAAAAAAGCAAATTCGAAATTCAAAAATCGGCTTCCTAGTTTTTCCCACAATTTTTATGTTCTTTCATTTGACATCAAAATTTTGAAATTCGGTTGAGCCAAATTGGCTGAATAAAATATGGAATGTTTCAGGAAAATCAAAATGGCGGTCAAAGTTCCACTTGCGGGTGAAATTTTATTTTAAAATCGGCCATAGAATTACTTTGGCTACCCATCTGCATAATTTCGTTGAAATATTTAAATTTCACCGTAAGTTATTCAACTGGAACTTTAAATCGATTTTGCAATCAAACCGGAAGTGAAGTAAAAATTTCGACTACGTCACTTGATTAACATTTCTAATAAAACTTTTTTATTAAAATAGCAGATCAATCTGACTAAAATTGAAAAAATGTAAAAAAAAATCGAAATTCGATTAAAAAATGTGGGGTACGAATTTTCGATATTTGAATTTTTTGAACTCATATGACATCTGAATTTAGTCACAGATTCCAAAAATGAAAACCCGAGCAAAATCGGCCCAAAAATGTGGCTTCCAGGGTCAAAAAACCTGTTTTTACTCAGGTTGCAATGTGCAATTTGCACTTTTGCAAAAATGTTTCAATTTATATTTAACAAGTACCTCGCCTAAATCTAAGGTCTACAGATGTCAACAGTTTACTGTAGCTGTTGCAGTTTAGGCTGTGTGCTCTTTGGGGAAAACGAAAAAAAAAAAAATCATTTCGATAACAAACTGGGACTTTGCGGAAGCAAAGGCCCACAACTAGAACCATGAATGGTACCATGCAGTGCGCATCCGGTTTCGTCCATTGGTGAAAAGTGACATCTTTCAATCCATGATGTCAGGTTTACAGAAGAAAGCTTGTTTTACATTAAAATGCAGAAGGTACAAAATTTTAAAACGCACAATTTTCAATTCGGTAGTGAAAAGTAGAAAAACCAGTTCACACACGGTAGTCAAAAGTGAAATAAACATTTCATGTTCGGTAGTGAAAAGTCATCTGATTAAAAAAGGCGTAATCACAGTTTGATATACATCAGTGGAAAACGCATATCACAAAATTTCTAAGATTTGTAAATAAGTTCTAAAGTGCAAGAAAGGACTCATGAAAGAGCCAAATCTCAATTTAGAAACGGACTGCACAGTATTCATACTTCATAGTTTGAAATACAGATCGAATTTTATCAATACATATTTCATTCAAAGAAAATATATCTTAATGTTTCTTTTAAACAGTTACAATGTAACAAAAAGTGCATTAATGATAACGTATCGCCCAAACACAAGTTAATGAAAGAGGACGATCGCCCAAACGCAGCTTTATGTCAAAATGTAGTAATCTCCCTTCAACTGAAATTTGAATTTAATATCTTACATGCAGATGGAATAACTAATTTTCAAAATTCAAAAGGCGCTATTTTAATTTTAAAATATTGTGTTGTATATAATTGAAAAAGTAGATTTAGCATGATTAGATTGTTAAAGAATTTGTGACGTACATGAATTAGGTCACGTGTCAGAGCTCTTTAAAGCTAAAAACTGCAATTTTCAAATGGATATAAAACCGGAAGTAAACATCGGAAAACCTAAATGAAAGTATCTGTGCATAGGTATCGTCAATGGCAATGAATTTGTTTCAGGTCACTTGGTCACCAGAGGTCAAGGTCACAAGATATGAGCCTTTAAAGTTTTGACAATTACTGATTTATCTTAACCGGAAATCAAAATAAATCAGAATTGAAATTCAAAAATCGGCGTCTCATGTTTTGGTAGCAATCGACTGTAGATTCCAAAAACATCAGAATTATGCAAATTTCATTACACCCTGAGGCCCCATTTTGCGTTTTATGAAAATATACCATTTCAAGATGGCGACTGATCTGTTACATCCGGGTCAAATTTTATTATTTGTATACTTTTGTGTCTATATTACATACATACTGCAAAAAGAATTTTTCAAATATCTTCAAAATTCCGGAAGTTGAAATTTCGACTTTGAGAGCCAATTACTTCAAAACCGGAAGTGATACAAAAATTTTGAAAACATATTTTAGTTCGCCATCAAAATGTCTATCTACCTGTAAGTTTTCAGAATGATCGAAATAAAAATTGAAAAAAACACGCACAGTTTCAATGGAAATTGACACAAATTTTTCAAACTTTAAAAGGCGGAATTTTGATTCAAATACATTGTGTTGTATATCATTGGAAAGAGCAGACATAGCATAGTACGACGGTGAAAGAAAATAAGACATGTGTAAATTAGGTCACGTGGTAGGGCTGTTTAAAGTTAAAAATTACAATTTTCAAACGGCTATAAAACCGGAAGTAACCATTCGGCATCTGAAAAAAATATGTCATTGGATACATCTAATCAAGGGCAATAACTTTTGTACAGGTCACTAAGTCACAAATGGTCAAGGTCACAAAATATGGGCCTTGAAAGTTTTGACAATTACTGATTTATTTTTATCGGAAATCAGAAAAATTCAGAATTGAAATTCAAAAATCGGCTTCCCATGTTTTGGTCGCAGTCGACTGTTGATTACATAGACATAAACATTATGCAAATTCCATAACACCCTGAGGCCCCATTTTGCGTTTTATGAAAATATACCATATCAAGATGGCGCCTGATCTGTTACATCCGGGTCAAAATTTATGATTTGTATAATTTTGTGTCTACATAACAAACATACTGCAAAAAGAATTTCTCGAATATCTTCAAAATTCCGGAAGTTGAAATTTCAACTTTGAGAGCGAATGACGTCAAAACCGGAAGTGATATCGCAATTTTGAAAATTGCTAAATGTTCGCAATCAAAATGTCTATATATATGTAAGTTTTCAGGTTGATCAACATAAAATTGAAAAAGTTGAAAAAGTGGTCAAGAAAAGGTGCTCCAAAAGTCAGCAAGCTTGTTCACAAAATGATATTGTTTAAATTTCATCTTGTGGACAATCAATTAAAGAAATAACCAAAGTCAGTCCGATCAAAATCGGTTGAAAAATAAAGCAGATTATGGCCAAAACATCAAAACCCATATGTTCTCATACCTCATTTCCGGTTGGTAGGGCATGCGCCATTTTACATTTAAACAATACCGAGCAGTAGATTATCGTGGGAAATCTTGAGAGATTATGTGTGGCATGCGTAGTTTTGGCTGGGCGCTCTGACCAGAAGGCGAAAAAAAAAAAAAAAAAAAAAAAAAAAGACATTTGCAAAACAAAGCAGTGCGTTCGCTAGAACGCACTGCAAAAATGGAAACATTTCGAAAACAAACTGGGACTTTGCGGAAGCAAAGTCCCACAAAAAAAGAAAAATCATTTCGAAAACAAACTGGGACTTTGCGGTAGCAAAGTCCCACAATAAAATATTTGACATTACAAACTCATTAATAACATAAATACAGTTTGTACAAGATAATTTCAGTTCGTTTATCAGGCCAGGTTCATCACCATATGTATCCAGTAGTTCACCATCATTCTCATCCACCAATCAACCATTGTCGTGTACCAATCTTATCACCAAAATACCAATAATATCACCATAACCATACCAAACGTCCATCGTCAAGAAGATCATCCATACCAGTACCATAATCCATTTCATGAGCATAAGAACAATCATTAGTTTCAACCTAGCCCTTGCCGGCCTATGGATGAAGTTCAGTATTTGGTTCACCTTCAAGACACCCAAGAATTCATATTTAATTATTCCACCTTGACTAGCCTTAACAATCTGATTAGCCTTAACATTATCAGTTTGAACTATATCATTGACATTGACCTTAACATTGGACACGCTAGATTGTAAAACTTGAATAGATCTAATAGAGGAAGTTGGAACCACAGCTAGTTCCTGTTCAACAACATCAACCTCACTGTCAATATCACAATCTGTTGAGCTTTGTTTAACCTTAGGATCGTTCTCAACAGTGTCTGTCCTATCAGAAACATTTTCACAATCATTACATTCATGTTCAGAACCTACATCAACGTTTGTCTCATGAGTGTTCAACTGTAACAAGCAATCATCACCCAAACTAGGAGGTATAACCTTATGAACAGTGTTATTCTGTACTTCTGTGTAGGAAAGAGGCTTAGAAATAGATAAATAGTCACCTTGAAATTTTGTACCATTTGATGGTACCGACTCATACTCTGCATCCACAAAACGATAGAAAATATTGCCATGAGTCAACCCATCAGATAATTGAGGCCTAACATTATCATAGTGATCACTTAAACTGTCTGTTAAATGTGTGAAAAGTCCGGAAACAAATTTCTTAGAATGAATCGCAGTCGCTTGAACTTCATTTGTAGTTTCAATAACTTCAGTGTTAACAATCTCTCCCTGCTGCTCTTTAACTGTGGGAACTGATGTGGTAGCAATAAGACCTGACCCTACTCGTTCAAAGACCCTACACTCGTTTGCAACATTCTTTAACTGAGGACAATCTTCCTGGATATGATCTACATCACCACAATGATAACAACGAACTCTATAGACATGCTCATGGTTCCTTATATCCTGCGATTGTCGAGTTGCATTCCTAGCATGGATATCTTTCATTGACCGATCACTTCTAACAGCAAAATGACCCTGACGTACGTTATGCCTAGTATCCCTATTACTCCATAACTTTTCATGATTAAACCTATAGAAACTATCATGTGAGCGACCATCATAACCTCTGCGATGATACATTTGCTCATCAGTTCTGCAACCTAGATAATTTGGTACATTACTATTCTTATCATGTTCAAAATATGGATTGCGATCGCGATCGACTGAACCCTCAAACGCCTCATACTCTATTGCGACACCAATTGCCTGTTCCAATGTTTGGGGATGTGAAAACTGAACATGTTTTTTTAACTCATGATTTCCCAACCCATTGATGTATTGGTCCACAATATGAACTTCTAAACTGTCAGACTGAGAATTAGGGAAGGCTTTATAAGCTAAGCGCTTTAAGTCATAACCGAAGTCTGCCACAGATTCGTCTCGATATCGTCTCCTGTTTCTATATTCAACCCGATGGGCTACAAGTCTGTGACCCGGATTAAACCTACGCTCCAAAGCTAACTTGACCTCATCATAATCATCGAGCTGTGCTGAGGTAAGAGTGCTTAACAATCTCAAAGCTGTACCCCTCAAGCACATAACCAACTGTTGAGCCCTTTCAAAATCATCCCATTGGTTCCAGTCAGCAACCCTTTCAAATTGAATAATATAATCTACCCAATCTGTTGTAGTCCCATCAAATGCATCTGGTTCCTTTTCCCCTCCTAGAAATAACATGTCCCTGCACCTGCGACTTACAGCGGAAGGAGCTTCAACGTTACAATATCTCGTGGATATCTTGTCACTCCAAGGAAAATGATAAATATCAAAACCAGTACTGTCTGACATATTATATGCAATAATCCTTCATTAAAATCGTAACAGTCAGTATGTACATACATAAAAAAAACTTCTTGTGCATACCTCTTAACAAGGAACACCACAACTGGATACCTAATCAAATCACAATTTGAATAGGTCAAACTTGCAAGTTGCAAAAAAACAATAGGGCATTTTTCAAATCCATAAAACACCCTGCACCTTTTCAAGCTTCCAATTTCAAACTTCTCATTAAAACAAAATAAAACATAGAACTGATTGTATCAAGCCTGATTCGACAAAAAATAATCAAACTCGCCAAATATTGCAGCGATAGTTTTACACATAGACCATACTTCGTACATTACCCTAAGTTCCAACTTAAAATGATTCCACAAGTATAAATACCAATACCAGAAATAACACATCCTAAATATCCTACCCTGACCATTCCTTAAACTCGCCTAAACCACAAAATCACAGCATCCTGGCAAGCTCGCCAAAAATATGTAGCAGGAGGGAAAGGGGCGGCGCTGCTCCCGCACAACTCAATCCCACCTACGTACGTTCCAGGTTCAGTATACTGTGATATGCGAGGAAATAAGAGAGAAGCTTAAAGACATTTTATTTTTGAACAAACATAAAACATATACACATACAAAACCACAACACAGAACACTACACCATTACACAAACCTCCACCAAAACAAACCCTACACCCTAACAAAGTTCCATGAGTTGCGAGAATAGAGCGGAGTTCTTAAAACTCCCTATCACGCAACTCAGGCATAGCCAGTCCACGGTATGTTATTTCCTACCAGTCCATGAGCGGAGTCAAGAAAACTCCCATACACCTTTCGGAGACAACCTACCGTTGTGCAACGCCCCGACCGACTGACTAACAAACGCTACAGAAGAGCTTTTATACCCTTCGATATTGGACATGCACGTGCCAAACATCGGCTCCCATTGGATAAGGATTCATAACAAGTTTGAATGAGAGGCTCTGCCACGTAACATATCATGCGATGTTAAATAGTCAAGCCCGGCAGTGTAAATCAAGCTCGACCAAGTCTAAAAATAGCCAGCAAGGAAACCCCTTGTAAATATCACTGACGTGAGTGACGTAATAAAAGCAAACCCGCTACAACTCTAACACTTTCCAATTTCCATTCCGACGTCTGTGGTTCTTGCAATTCCACTAAAACTATCGCGTTTTATGACGTCACTAAATATAATGATCTACTTGAAGCTGCTATGGATATCTATGCAGATCAATATTAGTGACGTCTTAAAACGCGTTACTTTTTGTGGAATTGCAAGAATCACAGACGTCGGAATGCAAATTAGTTTGACGCAAATTGATGCTATCAGTGTCCCCAACATATTGAGTTCTGAACTGCATTTCCTATTATTTTTATGAAAAGAAATATCAACCATAAAATAATTCTGAGATTCTGAGATAAATATTTGTTTAACAGTTGTCATCAACCCAAATACAATCTATTAAGACTCTCAAAACTATTATGAGGTTAATTGTGGGACTTTGCTACCGCAAAGTCCCAGTTTGTTATCGAAATGTTTCCATTTTTTTTTTTCGTTTTTTACACAGGGCACACAGGCTAAACTACAACAGCTGTAGCAACAGTTTTACAATCCTATGTGTTACTTTTTTTCTAGGTACTTAATGAATATAAATTGAAACATTTTTGCAGAACCGGAAGTGGTGCATTTGCAAAATGTGCAAAAAGTGGTTTATGGGGCCTGGATGGTGCAATTTTGGACCGATTTTGCTAGGGTTTTCATATTTAGAATCTGTAGCGAAATCCCAATCAACTATGAGTTCAAACAATTTGATTTTCAAATATTCGTTGCACACTTTTTGCATCTAAACTTTTGCAATTTTTGGTCATTTTTGCTATTTTCTTTGCTATTTGTCCGATTCATCTGAAATTTTTATTGAAAATAGAGAACAAGGTAGTAAATAAAACTGCGCAGTCAAAAGTTTTGCGCCACTTCCGGTTTACACGTTATAAGGGTGCAAACTTCCGGTTGACCCACTTCCGCTGTAATTGATATTTTTTAACGAAACTTGTACTAATCGGTAGCTAGAGTTATGGGATAAGTGTGCGGTAAAAAGATCGAAAATTGGAATAATATTTCAGCCGCCATTGTGATTTTCTTGAAACATCACATTTGCTATTCCGACATAACGGCTGGTCCGATTTGAATGATTTTGGTGTCAAATGAAAGAACATAAAAGTTGTGGGAATTCTCAGGAAGCCGATTTTTGAATTTCGGTTTTGCTTTTTTGCAATTTGCAATTGAATTTTTTCAATGTTTGAAGGCTTATATCTCGTGATCTTGACCTTTGATGACCTTGAACTTTAGTAGGTCAAAGGTCACCGACCTTGGCTACCTGATGATACTTTAATATTTGACCTCCGATATCAACTTCCGGTTTTATAGCTGTCTGAAAACAGCAAAATTGACAACTTTGGACTGCTCTAGCACACGACCTAATTAACCTAGAGAGTTCAATTTGGCATATAATGAATGGGCTTTACGAGCTCTTCCGAACGATATATCACAATGTATTGTAATGAAAAATTTGTTTTTTTTTAAATTTTGCTATTTTGAAAACCTTTACCCGATTTTTTTAATTTTTTTAATTTAATATATGCATAGTTTATGATCTATTACGTTTAGAGGCTTGAAAATTTGAACATAATTGAACATACCCAATATAAAGCTATCCATCAAAAAAAAAAATGACATGGGCGTGGCACATCCGGGTTAAATTTTAATTTTGTTTACATTTTGTTGTCTGGAAAAAATCCATATAGACTACATTTTTTTGGAAAAATGCTTTTGCACACACCGACCTCATTACTTTAGCTATATTATATCAAAACCTCAGCTATTTCGGCTGTATAGTTCGAAAAAGGGAACAAGGTTTATTAATTTAAACATTTCCGATTATAGATTTTGACCTTTTTTGACATTTATGATTGTATATCTCGTTAACCAATAGATGCAAAGGCTTGATAATTTAGATATAGTAAGATATTATTAACATAAATAAAGTCACATAAAAAAATCTGATGTGGGCGTGGCACATCCGGGTAAAATGTTGCTTTTGTCAAAATTTTGTTTATCCCAAAAAAGGTAAAGTTTAAATTATTTTCAAAAAATGACCTTGCATAAAGTTACAGCATTGATCTTTTCAGCTTATGTTAAAGGGTCATTGATTTCAGCTTTGTAGTTCAAAAAAGGGAACAAGGTTAAAAAAAAAAAATTTTCGTTTTTGACCTTAACCTTTGTTGACCTTGAACTTTTTAGGATCAAAGGTCATTGACTTAAGCTGTTCATTTATACTTTCATATTTGATGTTTTACGTCAACTTCCGGTGTTACTACTGTATGCCTTTCCAAATTGTAAAGACTTGTTTCTCGTGAATTTGAACTTGAGTGACCTTGACCTTCAGTAAGTTGAAGGTTATTGAGAAAGGTTTTCAGCTGGTATGTTCAAATGTTAGGTTAGATGACTACTTCCGGTTTCACAACCTTTCCAAAAAATCAAACTTTTGAAAAGTTGTCGACTTCTTGGGATTTACGTTCAGGGCCCATTTTGTTTAAAATTCCCCTTAGCAATTTGCACATTTGCAAAGTCCCACTCTGTGCCACATGTGGCTCTAGTATTTTTTTATTCTTAAAAAAAAAAAAATTAATTTGGAGTAGTTAAAGATGTATCTATAAGCTGTAATGAAACAAGCTTTCATTTTTGAATGTCTGAAAAAATCCTTTTATAAGACACAACTGATACAGACTTGGAGTATAATGAAATTGCTGTGAAGCTGAATTTTGTTTTAATATTGGTCTGTAGTGGTTTATGTATAGTAGCCTCCCTTATACCACTTTATAGAAGATCGTGATCGAAAATATATTATTTAATCGGACATGTTTTGGGGGACATTTCTTTTTGAAGACAATAACTCCTCTATTATCTTTCTTGAATCAATCATTTGAAACACAATGTAATAGTATTTCACTTTTTTTAAGTAGCGGAATATATTTTGCGACAGTGATTGTAGACTTGTTTATGGTTGGGGTCGAACTTGTTTCATTTACATCGGACGAAATTGAGATTTGTTCATCCAGACTTAATTTATCATCGTATGATTTATGTACTATTTGGGACTTGATAAACAAGTCGTAAATGCCGTAAAGGATACGAATCAAACTAGCTCAATAACTATCACACGTGTTTAGATTGAATGTAAACATTGATAATTTTGTTTTGAAAAATGGGGAAAATAAAAGATCCAAGTGAAAGAATTAAAAGTGGTCCCGGAAAAAGAACAAAAAAACAACAAGATCCAAAATTTAAAGCATTGAAAGGCGATGGTAATGTTTATTATAACATTCAAATTGTTGATTTTTTTACAATGTCTGTGATATTTGCATTTGCTAACCACACTGGCACTAGATCCCCAACTATAGCCGGCACTGATGCGGATTAGCAATTTTCAGACTGATCAAGCATCTGGACTGTGAACCCTTCGTGACAACGATATCGCGATCACAATGTCGACATCGACATTTGTTGAATCCATCCATCGATAAAAGTCTTGCCACTATCTCCCTATTGCAGAATTGTCCCGATCACTTTCTAGTGTTGAAACGGTTAGTGATTTTTACGACCCGGGTACCGGTTATTTTTCGGTTAACCCCGAATAATTTCTTAAGTGTTAAAACAAGAATGAAGAATCGCATTTGTAGCTGTGAAACAGAGTAAATTAAATCTCAGTTAGTACAAATGAGTTCCGAAGTCGCCGAAGAAGACTTGACCTACTTTGAATCAGTTCCACTCGGAATTGTCGGTAAATAAATACCAACAACCCATCGAAGCAGACATCAGATTACACCAAAACTGGCCAGACGAAATAACCCCACTGGCATTCAATGTTACTAGCACCCAGAGAGGACAATGAACGTCTGGATAATCAAGTTAAACAAAAAACCAAACGGGCGGTGTTGATACAATTGAAATTAGGCTAAAATTATTTGTTCCACTCGTGAAGTAATTTTAATTCTATACTTGTATAAACGGAAAAAGATCATCTTTTATATGATATATAACAATAACGTAGTCTAATCACACTTTGATACCTATATTTAAGATATAATGTAAGGATTTGAAACTTTGGTATACCCCGATGCGGACGATATTGTCAGGCACTAAATTTAATAGACACCGCCGGATGTTTTGACACACTCACAAGAATGTTAAAGGAGAAAGTAGAAAGTTAATGAACGTGAGAAATGCATTGGCTGATATAAATAGATTTTTCTTATTGTCCAATCAGATAATTGCATGCTTTGTTGATGGATTTTTACGAGTGTCTGTTCATAAATATGTTCAACAAGATGTTCCCTTTTTTTACGGCTTTATCGTACTTTGATAAACATCGGAGATCGTGAAGATGAAAAAACAACTATTTCAGATGGTTCAGTTGATAATACGGCGGATTTATGTTATAAAATGCTGTTTTTTAAACGCATTTCTTTATTAAAATTATCATGTTACAAATTGACAATTAACCGATCATCTGAAATCAGACCCGGTTACCCGTGAAATCGTACCCGATATTGGTTAACTGATTAACCGTTTCAACACTACCACTTTCACTCACGATATTGACACAAAACTTGGCACAATCAGAGAGTGAAATGATGCTTCTTAAATACACCAAGCAATTTTCAGATTGATCAAGCAACCGCAACTATGTTCAGTTTACTCCATCGCTATAGTCTTGGGTCTGTTAACCATCTCGGCATTGATATCGCAATCACTTCTTAATGTGATATCGACTTAAAACTAGGGCCGGGTATCGATTACCAAATTGAGATCGATTATCGAAGGCAATCGATTAATAATCAAAATATTTTAATTGGGAAATCTTTTAATCTTCATATGTTTGTGTACGTTTTTGTACCTGAATGTTTGTTATTTATTAATATCAGGTATTGAAGACAAATGAAACTGAAGTAATGTCCAGAATTTTGTATGATTATCATGATAAAATGGGTTGTGACTTCTCTGATAAGCGTGTAGCAGATGATGTTAAAAGAAAATTTGACTATGAATTTTAATCGATTATGAAATTTGATAATCGATAATCAAAATAAATAATTTGTAGCGTCGATAATCAATTATGAAATTATTAGACCCAGCGCTTCTTAAAACTCAGCAAAATCTGAGAGCGATGCTCCTTGAATACTCCCAGCAATTTTCAGACCAATCAAGAATCCGTAACTATGTTCACTCCAGCACTAACGTCTTAAGACTGTGACCCTATCTCGGCATCGATATAGCGATCAAGTAGAAGTAGTTATTGTAAAGTTAGACACCTTGTTGTAACATTACGGATGGTAGATCTTGCCATGAATAGAAAACATGTGTCAATAATTCTCACATCTGTTAGTAAAATTGTGACTAGCATGTGATTTAAAACTTGTACATAAATAATTGAAGTAAATATTTCTTTCTTTAACAGATAAAATCCATATTGGTAAAAAACTTGGCGGTCATGTTAAAAAGAGGTTAGTTGTTTTTATATCAGAATTGTGAATTATGACCATGATTAGTTCGAATGTCTAATTCAAGTTTTTTTTTTTGTTGTCTTGATTAACTTGTCATTTTTTGTTGAATTATTCGAACAAATTTATTCTTAATGATTAAAATTGATATATAATTTCCTGCTATAAGGAAACTGGGAGACCATGGAGACTGTTTCCTGTCAGCTTCCCCTAATGTAGGAAATTTAAAATTCGCTGGAAATGAAAATTTTGAGAAATTGAAACAAGTCTGATTTTGTTATTCTAATTGTTGATTGTATGGACATTACATTTGAAATAGATGGTACAATACCACTTTATGCTGTGAAAACATAATCAAATCATTTCTTAGTAAACTATTAGAAATTATTTTCTCTGTAATAAACTAGTGTCCAAAAGAAACGATACCACCTGTTTGCAACTACATCAAGAAAAACTGATCAATGCAGACATTTACGTTTTTCTCCGGAAGCGATCACATGTTCCCGGTATTTTTTATCCACTCTGCTGTGTTTGGAATGTACATTATTAGACAATTCACTAAGTTGATATCATTTCTTTTGGACACTGGATATCTGTATTTATTTAAGATGTTTGTTATTGTAGATTGAGACAACGAGTAGAAAAACAACAAGAACAGGAAAAAATAAAGGAAAATCTGAAAAATCAGAAGTCATCATTGATTAAGAAAAAGCTTCCTAAAAATAAAAAATTTAATGGATCTGAAGATGATGATGATGATGATGATGTGCAAGGTTAATACTCTCTGAAACTTACCAGATTACTGTGATAAATAATCTCTAATCACATAGATTTTGTGATAACTTTGTAACAATGGTTCTTCATGAACGTTCTTTGAATTATTCTCTACCCGAGTTTGTATATGCCACTTGGTAGAACTGTAATATATTAGTTCTGTCCTTATAGTATGATTATGATTTACAATGGCTATATATTTTAGATGATGATTTTGAAATGGAAGAAATGGAGTCAGATGATAATAAGAACATGTCAGATGAGGTAATTCTATTAAAAACAGTTTATTAGTGGATTATTAGTATTATTCAATGATAACATTTTGCCAAGTCGGCAGTCTATATAATACAGAACATATTGTATATTGTTACATCAAAAACATGTTGTTTTATTATCTCTTATTTCATTAAGTCATTTTTTATCGTTTATAAAATTCTCAGGATGATAGTGATGATGATGATGATGATGATGATGATGATGATGATGAAATGAAGGATGAATTTAATAATAATAATGGTGATAAACATGATAGTGATGATGATGACAGCAGTGACGATGATGATGATGATGATAATGGCAGTGATGATGATGATCTGGTAAATTGGTTTTAATATTCATAACCTTGAGGCAGAGCACCGCTTATCTTATTTGTACCAACAAATTTTTGGGGGGATTTTGTGTGTTTCACTGTTTGATTTTGATAATGTACAGGCAATCAATTTAATTTCAGTTGCCAGTAGAAAGAGCTGCAAAGAAATTAGCTAAAAAACAAAGCAAAGAAAGGTACAGAAAATATTTTACTTTTAAATAATTTTGTTTACAAAGTTTTAAACTTGAGCCTTTAAGTACTATTACTAAAAATAGGCCTTGTTTTTCTAAGTATACGGTAATGAGACAGATTTAGTTTAGTAAAATGTAAAGAAGACCAGTAAGGAAGTTTTAGAACAATAATAAAATGTACTTGATAATGTTATAAACTGTTTGTTTTTAGGATAGAGAGTGAAAAAGAAATACAGACTAACATAGCTAATACAGAAAAATATATTTTACCAAGTGGTCAAGAAATTCAAAAAGATGATATCCTTTTAAGATTACAAGATTACATGTACCTTACATTTAGTGTTAAATGATTAATAACATAGCAAGTGTAGTTTAAGCTTGTGTCTCATGCATACAACCAATGTCACTACTATTAAGATACTCTTTAGAAATGTAAATATTTATCCTTAACTCTGTTTGAACCTAATCAAGCTCCTGATTTAAC
The DNA here is from genome assembly GCA_029955415.1 of Lottia scabra. NCBI lineage: Eukaryota > Metazoa > Mollusca > Gastropoda > Lottiidae > Lottia > Lottia scabra. Next base: position 6,310,487 of record JARJEI010000013.1, on the reverse strand, counting down.
TTTATTAAATCAAAGAATAACTGATGTAATGGGAGTATTAGGTGACTTTAGAAAACGAAGAGAAGAAGGCAGGTTAGTAGTACATTAGATAATTTTGATAAAGTACAACAAATATGGCCCTTTTAAGTTTATTAAGGACTGTACTGTTTGTAGTCAGTTAAATACAACCTGTGGAGCCCCCATTCACATTAAAGTTTTTTTTTGCATTACTTAAGCCCATGGTTGATTGGAGAACTCTATGTTTGGTCATATATTTCTTCAATAATGTTGTTATTAAAGTTAAACTTGCTCTATGTTGGTTTATATGCCCACACATAAGTATGGGCGTGTATTGTTATCATTATCGGAATAATTTTTGCATTGATAATTTTCAATAAATTTTGTCATTGTAGAAGTAGACCGGAATATGTTCGACAATTAAAGAAAGATTTATGTACATATTATAATTACAATGATTATTTAATGGATAAATTTTTACATCTATTTCCATTAGAGGTAAATAATAAACTTTGAATTCATTACAATATTACATATAGTATAGACAGAAACTCCCTTGAATTGAAACCAATTTGATTTAAATGAAGATTTCTGTAGGGTTAACATATTCTGAAGTCTTCAATTTATGACATGAGCATCTGAAAGGTTCAATAGTTTGTTCACCTTATTTGTTAAAAATTCCTAGAAAATTCAGTCGCCAACAAAAATATCTAGATGTGCATTATAAATGAGATTAAATCCAGCTATTTTCTTAATTTAATGAAAGCTCAAATTTTATGTTTATAATAATTCATATAACATATTTCTATGTTTTTTAACAGATAAAAGAATTTTTAGAAGCTAATGAAGTTCAGAGACCTGTTACAATTCGTACAAATACCTTAAAAACAAGAAGAAGAGATTTAGCTCAGGTATATTGATAATTCTTGTTGTACAGCATGAAAAGTATAGGAATAAGCCTTTAGTCTAGTAAGAAATTTGAGAAGAGAAATGATGTTCAGATGTAGTTGTTAAAAGAACTGGTCTTACACTAAATAACAAATAATATCCACACAATGTTAAAACTGTATTTATTATTTATATTCAGGCATTGATTAACCGTGGTGTCAATTTAGATCCTATTGGTAAATGGTCAAAAGTTGGTTTAGTTGTATATGATTCTCAAGTACCATTGGGTAAGATCTAACTTGTAGTATTTTATGTATAGGACCGAGGTGAGGTGTTTATTTGGATTGAGCAGAATTTTCACGTGTTAAATCAAATGAATGGCTTTTCCATTCATATCAGGTTTAACATGTGAAAATTTGGCGTTCATCACCCAATGAACACAAAAAAATCTGCATTCAATCCTTATATTTACATCTCCCATATTTTAGTGGTAATATTATAGCTTTGATGGCTATATATAGTTGTCAAAACTTGAATGACGTCAAAGAGGGAGATCGTCGAGGCAGATCACTCAAATAGTTGACGTCTACGATTTTTATACGCCCTCATCTCTCTATGAGGACGTATATTGTAGTCACCCCTGTCCGTCCGTCCGTCCGTCAACATTTCCTTGTAAATGCTCTAAAAACTAGAGGTTTTGACGGAATCAAATGAAATTTGATATGTGTATATATATTCAGAAAATGAAGATCAAGTTCGAATTTGAGCTATTTTCGATCGTTACAAGCAGAGTTATTGCCCTTGCCCCAAATCTTAAATATGCTATTACTCTCTTAGTTTTCAACCAATTTTGATGAAACTTAAAATGGATGTTATTGGACCTAAATCGAAAGGTTTGAGAAAGTTTAGTTTTCTCCTGATAAAATTTTTTCCTTTTTCGACTTTTTCGTTAGGCGTATATGGCCGTGGTCCACTATCTTTATATTTATTGTTTGTCCTAAATGAGACTTTATTTCATATCAAATAAGTTCAAAACATCGTTTGCCTATTCTTAGTATAATGATGTTTTGTATTCATACGCCGCAATCTAAGTTGTCAGGGAAGATTTTGTTTAGCGACGTCACGGGAGATCACTCTAGAATTTTGCGTTCATTGGTAAATGAATGCAAAATTTTCAGAGGTTCACTGTAGCGCTTGACAATAAAATGTAAATATTATATATTCCTTCTTAAGGGTGTTAATTGGGCTATTTCTAGTTATGAAAAAATGGAATAAGTATATGAAATAATGATTTCTTGAGACTTGTTGTGCATTTGTTGATGATTTGGGGTCCTTCTCGATAGTTTAAGGTTGATTTCATGTCAATCAGATTTTTTTTAATGAGTTGACAGCCCTTTCAAACATGTCATAAACATTGGACATTTCAAACCTTTGATACAAGTTTAAAAAAATGTGAATGGATCAATCTACATCAAACTTGGCATAAATGTAGACAATTACATTGCCGAGAAACGTACAGAGCGATTTTCCAAAAAAAATTATTATTTTGGGGGTTACCATGGAAATACGAAAATTTACGAAAATTTTCATGTAGGTACGGCAAACATTTTTCAGGGGCCAAACTGATTAGAATTTTCGAAAAAACTCTCTGTACGTTTCATCCTTATTGAATAAGCTTTCAATCAAGACCAAGATCGTAATTTTCCAATAAAAAATGGCTGAGAAATCTTGTACCAACCGGGACACATTTTGCTACTTTTTCCTAATTCTTTAGCAAAAACTAACGAAATACCTAATTTCTTTTCGGTTTTTTTTCATTCTATATAGTTTACAAATAAAGTAATAATAATTATCTACAATCTGAGCCCAAAAATAATAAGTAATTCGCAAAAATTCCATCTCGTGTTTTTTTTCTCGAACGCTAGCCCAATCAATACCCTTAAAATGTAAAACTTTTTTTGTCATTAATAACAATTCCTATATCTTTATGTTGTGATATATGTTTGTATTATAGGTGCTACACCAGAATATTTAGCTGGTCATTATTTGATTCAAGGGGGTGCCAGTTTTCTACCAGTTATGGCCCTTGCACCTCAAGAAAATGAAAGAATATTAGACATGTGCTCAGCTCCAGGTGGTAAAACTTCACACATAGGTAAATTGAGTTTCTCTTACATATAGAAAGTCACAGTGGCTCAATAAATGAGAAGTTTGCTCATCAAGCAGACTGTCCAGGGTTCATCCTGGCATGGGTCGAAATAGTACCGTCAGATTTAAACTCATGTGATGCTGGTCGACAGGGGCTGACTTGGAAAAGGCTCCCTCAACAGTTTGAAATTGAAAAGTTAAAGGGACTAATGCAGCTGTCCTGGCAAATTTCTCACATTGCGCACTTCATGGATTTTGCCTGTTTTCACTAGCACAAAGAGATGCAGAAAAGTAGGAATATGAAATTCCCTTTCATTTTTAATACACATATAAAAAAAATACTTATATATTTTCTTTAACAACCATTCTGATTATTCACATCTCTGATAGAACAACTCTAATATGAATTTTTAAACTGAGCGTATATTTTTTTAACTTTACTATTACAGCTGGCTTAATGAGAAATACAGGGTTATTAGTAGCTAATGATGCTAATGCTGAGAGAGCTAAAGCTGTTGTAGGTAATATACATCGTATGGGAGTTATTAATACAGTTGTATGTTCTTATGATGGTAGAGGATTTCATGAGGTAATAAATCCTACCTTTATTTAAGATTCAATTCAATTTTGTGTTTGGTGCCTGAAACAAACTTTTTTTTTTTAATCTAAAAACTTTTTGGCTTGCACAAATACTATAACTGGTAAACTAGAATAGCATTCATGACAGGAAATCAATAATGTGTAGCCAAAAAACTGCATTTTGTGCTAATGATGTATTCATTGTTTATTTTCTTACAGTTAACTAAAGGATTTGATAGAGTGTTATTAGATGCACCTTGTTCAGGAACAGGTGTTATTTCTAAAGATCCTGAAGTTAAAGTCAACAAGGTACTTTATTTATTCTTGTTAAGTTTGTCTTATTATGTTTAAATCTGATTTTGATGATTTTGACTCAGCTTCGAAACTCAAGGATGAATTGTTTGCTATTTAATGAAATACTCACGTTAATATTTTATTTCAGACACATGAAGATATAACAAAGTGTGCAATGATACAGAAAGCATTATTATTATCAGCTATAGATAGTTGTTCAGCTAAATCTAAAACTGGTGGTTATATTGTATATTGTACTTGTTCTGTTACTGTAAGTTTCTCTTTTTGTTGATCATCTAATTTGTTTTTCAGAAAAACTCAAATTATTTCCATATTTGCAAGACTCATGTGCAGTTAATTGTTATTATGAAAACCTAAATTATATCCAATGTCATATATATAAATATTCCACAATTAGTCTCATATACTAACGAAGAATAAGATAATGATATTTACCTTATATTGTATGAGACTTAACAATTTAAACCAAAATATAAGAAAAGTTGTTGTGCAATATGTATGCAAATTAAACAATTAATTTATGGCCAAATTGTAACCACTTACTTAATTTTAGCAATTGAAAATAATATTTTTTTTGTAGATAGAGGAAAATGAGTGGGTTATTGACTATGCCTTGAAGAAAAGAAATGTTAAAATTGTTCCTGCTGGTTTTGATTTTGGTGTAGAAGGTTTTGTCAAGTAGGTCCTAATAACTGTTAACTGTAACAGACTACGGTAAAGTTAGAAAATCCAAATCTGAGTTTAAAGTTAACTAATTCATGTTTCCATTAAGCATAAGAATTATGGTATTAATTTAGAAATTTTAGATGATTGTTTTATTAGAGCATTAGCAGAGAAATACAAATTAAATTGATCTTAATGGTTTCTAGTTTCAGACAACATAGATTTCATCCTAGTTTAAAATTAGCTAGAAGGTTTTATCCTCATACACATAATTTGGATGGATTCTTTGTTTGTAAATTGAAGAAAATCTCAGACAAAATTCCTACTGATGGTAAGAAGCTTTTATTTTTTACATTTTACTCTAGCAATTTGATGTGTTATTACCCTTCATTTAGATGAGCTTTATTTTGATCTTTTTAATATTAATTAAGGAGACATTTATTAAAATAAGACAAAACTTTTAACCTTTGCATTGACCTCTGCCTAAACAATTCAGTTTGTTTCAATAATATTTGACATATTGTCAAAATGCACTAAAACTAGTCTCGTGCACCTCTTGTTCGCGTTGCATAATCACAAAATATGTTTTTATACGCCCACATGAAATGTGGAGCGTATATTGCCGTCACCCATGTCCGTCGGTCCGTCGGTCTGTCGGTCCGTCCGTCGGTCCGTCCGTCCGTCCGTCCACAATTGCTTGTTAACACTCTACAAGTCACAATTCTTTACGGATTTTGACGAAACTTGCTGAAATTGTTTATTATCACCCAAGGATGAACCCTATTGAAAATCAAAAGAATCGAAAAATATTTGATATGAATTATTGCCCTTGTTCTTTAAAACGCGTTCGATTTTTAGCTTGTTAACACTCTACAGGTCACAATTCTTTACGGATTTTGATGAAACTTGCTGAAATTGTTTATTATCACTCAAGGATGAACCCTATTGAAAATCAAAAGAATCGTAAAATATATAACATGAATTATTGCCCTTGTTCTTTAAAACGCGTTCGATTTTTAGCTTGTTAACACTCTACAGGTCACAATTCTTTACGGATTTTGATGAAACTTGCTGAAATTGTTTATTATCACTCAAGGATGAACCCTATTGAAAATCAAAAGAATCGTAAAATATATAACATGAATTATTGCCCTTGTTCTTTAAAACGCGTTCGATTTTTAGCTTGTTAACACTCTACAAGTTACAATTCTTTACGGATTTTGATGAAACTTGCTGAAATTGTTTATTATCACTCAAGGATGAACCCTATTGAAAATCAAAAGAATCGTAAAATATATAACATGAATTATTGCCCTTGTTCTTTAAAACGCGTTCGATTTTTAGCTTGTTAACACTCTACAAGTTACAATTCTTTACGGATTTTGATGAAACTTACTGAAATTGTTTATTATCACCCAAGGATGAACCCTATTGAAAATCCAAAGAATCGAAAAATATTTGATATGAATTATTGCCCTTGTTCTTTAAAACGTGTTTGATTTTTAGCTTGTTAACACTCTACAAGTCACAATTCTTTATAGATTTTGATGAAACTTACTGAAATTTCTTATTATAACCCAAGGATGAACCCTATTGAAAATCAAAAGAATCGTAAAATATATAACATGAATTATTGCCCTTGTTCTTTAAAACGCGTTTGATTTTTAGCTTGTTAACACTCTACAAGTCACAATTCTTTACGGATTTTGATGAAACTTGCTGAAATTGTTTATCACTCAAGGATGAGCCCTATTGAAAATCAAAAGAATCGTAAAATATTTAACTTGAATTATTGCCCTTGTTCTTTAAAACACGTTCGATTTTTAGCTTGTTAACACTCTACAAGTTAAATTCTTTACGGATTTTGATGAAACTTACTGAAATTGCTTATTATAACCCAAGGATGAACCCTATTGAAAATCAAAAGAATCGAAAAATATTTAATATGAATTATTGCTCTTGTTCTTTAAAACACGTTCGATTTTTAGCTTGTTAACACTCTACAGGTCACAATTCTTTATGGATTTTGACAAAACTTACTGAAATTTTTTATTATCACCCGATAATGAACCCTATTGAAAATCAAAAGAGGCGAAAAATATTTAATATATTTATTATTGCCCTTGTTCTTGATTTTTAGGTTGTAAATACTCTAGAAGGCACAATTCTTTTACGATTAGATTTTAATGAAACCTATTGAAATAGTTTATCACAGGATAAACCCTATCGAAAATCAAAAAATATTTGATATGACTTATTGCCCTTCTTGTATAAAATAGGTTTTAGTTTTTAGCTCATAACAGAGAAGGATTTTGACTAAACTGGATGAATGATTAACCCTTAATGAAATCGAGAAAACAATTGTTTGGACGACACCTAATTTAAGTTCTCAACGAAATGTAGGCCTCTGACTACAGGTTGAATATTTGATGGTTGCTGTTTTCTGCCAAATGTTCTTTTTCAAACAAAGCTTCCAGTGGGCGTATATTACCTTGCCTGGCAAGCTATCTTTATTTCAGCTGTATCTAAGATAGAAGAAATACCATTTGGTTTACCAGACAGTGATAAACAGAAAGGGGAAGAAGGATCTAAATCGGTCCAGCCTACAAATAAAATAGTACATAACAGAAACAAATCTCCTAAACAGAACACAGTCAAACCCAAATGGAATACAGCTAATAAATTCAAGAAAACTAACAATTTTAGTGGAAAGAAACAAAAATTTAAAGGGAAGGGAAGGAAATAATTGTACATGTATTAAAGAATTTGAATAATGAAAGTTTTTTTTGTTAATGACCTAAGTTAGGCAATGACAAGCATTGTGGCAAGGACATCCACTAGTGAAGTTTGAATGTATATTTTTGTAACATTTTCTGACAATATGTCTAAGTGATAAAGTGTATTGGTACCATCTTATACCATCTCTCTATGACGACTTATATTGTCGGCACCCCTGTCCGTCAGTCTGTCCGTCCGTCAACATTTGCTCGTAAACGCTCTGAAAACTAGAATTTTTGATGGAATCAAATGAAATATGGTTTGTATATATAGGCTACATGTTCAGAAAATAAAGACCAAGTTCGAATTTGAGCTATTTTCGACTGTTAGTAGCAGAGTTATTGCCCTTGCCCCAAAGTCTTGAATATGCTATTACTATCTTAGTTTTCAACCAAACTTGTTGAATTTTAAAATGAATGTTATTGGACCTAAATCGAAAGGTTTGAGAAAGTTTAGTTTTATCCTAATAAATTTAAGGCTTTTTCGTTAGGGGTATATGGCCGTGGTCCACTATCTTTATATTTTACGTTCATGTCAGTCAAGAATGACATATTCCTTTTCTGTGATGATAAATTTGTTTACAATGATTTTTACTTAAGACTGATAATACTGTATTGTGCATCTTAATTAAAAAAAAAACCATCAGTTTAGTCATGGCGTCTAAAATGTCATAACAACACACAACACATTTCAGTTTGGATTCATACACATCACAAATGCATTAGGCTAGCAATAGGGATATCTGGTAAACTGCCATTTTGGAAAATATTCAGTTTATATTTATCCTGTCTACAAATTAATGAATTGTGAAGTCACCTATGAATTAGGTAATTAATTGCGTTTAAAGGCCTAAAAAATTATCAGGACCCGATACATTAAGCCTGCAGGAAAAACGGTACAATGACTTTATATGTAAAATTGGAACCAGAAAATGCTTTGATAACAAGAGTAGGTATAACTTTTATAAATCATTGGACAGCTCAAATCCAAAAGACTAATTTGCTTTATTTCTTATGCCATTTTAAAGTTAATAACCATACTGAGCAAACTTAAGGTAAAATAGTAGTAAGACTAAGAGATCATTCATGTACCCACTTTTATTAATTTCAAAATTAATATAGCTCATAAGTAAAAAAATATTTACACAATAATACAAAATTAAAAACATTAAAACATATAATGGTTTTATAGAATCATCAGTTCCAAGTTGATTTTCAACAAAAAGAAATTAATTACATTTGTTAAGCAAATTTACTGTCCTGTGTGACAGTAGCAGAAAAGTCAAAATAATGTTCTTAGGAATAAATATTGAAATAGACAGCTCCCACTAAAGAGTAATATACATCCACTTCAGCATAAATATTAGCCATAAAGAACAGTATAAGTTTACACACACGTCATTTCAAGAGAAATCACCCTTTCATACACAATTTCATGAGGCATGATTATTTTCCCACAATAAATTAAAGCTAGCACTATAATAGTATGTACAATTATTAAGTGAATATCTATCAATTTATAATATATGCAATTTGACTACAATACAGCTTTATATGAAAAAGTTGTCACTCATATTTTGACTTGCATCTTTTTTTTTTTTAAAAAAGTAACATTTAAATGACCAGACAATGAACGTGAGTAATTTATTTTTAGCACATTTAAAGTCTTTATTAGTGATTTTTTTTATGGAATTCATTACAAAAATCATGTTGCACTAATTAAGAATTTTAGATGTATAATATTAAGACATAAGATTACATTGGAAATTTAAAAGTGTATGAAAAATTACAATAACAAAGAAAAGAAATTCTATTTTACAAGGTTAACAAGTTAATATTTCCAATACAATAACAAAGGAAAGAAATTCTATTTTACAAAGATAACAAGTTAACTATTAAGTAGACTTTCCTTTCTACCAGCAGTAACAGCTTTAACCAATTATCTTGGCTTTGATCTTGACTGCCAGAATTTAGCAGATTTCTATTATATATCTTTAAGACCTCTTTCTGGAAACTCATAATATTAAAATAGAATTATATTTTATCCTTTTATTATAAAAGAAGTAGGAGAAAATAACAACCAATAACAATCTCATATTTAAATTTACTCTTTAAACAAATTCACAACTACATGTATGATGGATAAAACACTATTATGTTTCACCATATGACTGATCAAATAAAATAACACAAGTGTCGGTATTGGTTTTTCACAAATATACATAATGATGTCAATACAACCTGTCATAGAAATATTGAGTACAATAAAACCCAGTTTATAGTAAACCAAGAAATTATAGATATACATGTACAGTAGTTAGGAAAAAATTTCAAAAAGATATCAGTTGACTTTGAAACATTTTCTGAGATGAAAATAAGTTTGTAATTAATAAAATGTAGAATTATGTTTAACATTCCCTTAAGAACATTACAATTGTCACGATGTATATTTTCATCTGTCTTGATGATGTTTGTAGAAGTGTTAATTAAGGTTTCTATTCCAATATGTACATCAACAATATTATCACACCCAAAATATCACAAGTTGATCTTTTTTTACATTTCATTTGGCATAGCAGGATGTTTTTTACCTGAAAAATAGACAAAGTTATATCAAAGACAAAGTTATATCAAAGACAAAGTTAATCTCAAAATAATGGTGGTGTTCCTGAAATGTGAATAAAAGAAAGCTATATATAGTAGTTTGAAATAAAGGTTTATATATTGTGTTTAATGGCCTATATTACCTGGCTAGATATTTTACCACAAGAAGTTACATCACTCACTGAAGTTATTTTGACTAATTTAGAAAAATCAAGAATTAATCTTAACATAAGCCAGCTATGTCAAAGGCAATAATACTAAAACTTTCCATATAACCCTTTTCTGTTCATAAACTGATTTGGAAATAACACACTGATTTGGAAATGGTAAATGTTGAAAATCGTGAGGATGATTTATCTTAACAGATATAGGTCAAAGTTCATTCACATGCTTTCTGATGCAAATTCATGCCCATTATCAGATGTTACATTTCATATCAATATATTTATTACATACAGCAAACCACTAGTTTAGGTAAAAAAAATATCACAAAAAAGCAAAATAGTACAAGGCATGGATTCTTTTTAAGATAACATAGTATATATATATATACACTGTGACACTAATACAGGCCTTCTCAAATGGCGGCCCTCGCTATGCTAACTAAGCTCTATTTGGCCCTAATATTTTTTTTCATAACATGCATTTGGCCTTTAACAAAATATAATTGAGAAGGCCTGCACTATGTTTTTGTCTTTATAAACAAAACCTTACCAACATAATAGCAGTAAGCACTGATGAGATAATAAATCCTAATTTATCAATTTGCGCCTATTTCAATACAACAGGGAATACCCAAACTTCACAGAACAAAACATAAAATAACTATCAGAAAAGTTTTGAAAATCATGTGACATCATGATTAAGTTATAAAGATATGTACTAGAATGAAACAAGGTAGATAAATTGTCTAGTGCTGCGTGTGCAAATAGTGAATTTTAATATTGAAAGCCACTACACAACTTAGCAAGGATAAATTCTATATTAGTTTTATATTAGTTACTATAAGAATACAGCATCTAATTTTATAACTGAAGTCTAAACTTCTATAAACCTTTAAACAATTGAGAATGATTATATTAGTAAGACTATTACTGGATTAGAAAACAAGAGAAAGGGACATGCATTAGCTATAGCATACACAACCATTAATAAACCTTTATTTTCATCACATATTTCAAATCAGTCCCAGGACAGACAATTTATGTATTTAATCTCTCATGAATTGGTAAGTAAATCACCACTTGCATCCAATTTAATAATGTGTCTTCTGAATATGATCATTTGTAGTTTGAAATACATGCAGTTGCTTAATAAACTGCCTAAAGTGAGGAGAGATTTGAAATAGGTATCAGATTAAAGGTATAGTGTAAATATAGCAAAAAGTGGTCAGACATATAGCCAACCTATAATTTCTAATACTGTTTCCCTTCCTCTTGTTCCTCGTCTTCTTCATTTACATCTTTTTCATCATACTTATAATCTGCATTATATTGATTTTCACCTTCATCTACAAATATTTACACCTAGAGTACACTGTGTTCTGTCTAGTTCTTCGTGTTAGACTTGAAGTATAATTTGTCTAGTAGGAAACAACATTTTTTGGGGCTCGAATTTATGAAAACTACAGACCTAAATCTAAACAAAAGTGTCATTTACCTTATCTGAAAGTTTTGCTAAAATTACCTTACTGTTAAATTTGAATACCAGGGGCGGATTTAGGGGGTGGCGTGGCGGGCGTGCGCCCCCCCTAAAATTTGCAAAGCATGGGTTGTCCGCACCATTTTACCACAAATGTTTCTCGCCACACTTTGCTTGGCAAGATATCTATCTACATTGCACCCACTCTAGAAGAATATTTCAATAACTTTGTTTATTTTAACCTCAAATAATTTTTCGACTCACTCCACTCGCCGAAATTTTATTCTGTGCCCCCCCTAACGTCAAATCCTGTATCCGCCCCTGAATACTAAAACTATTTTAAGTTTTACTTAATTTTTATAAAAAAAATAACTGTTTATGGTTGTTGCATAGAACTGTAAGGTAAGGAATAATAGCAGAAGACTTATGCTTGACACGCATGCATTGAATTACGGCAACGCACTTAACTTTCAGTTTCCTGAAGAAGCCTAATTAGTCATATAATTTAATTATCTACATTGAAGCGATCTAATTAGACCGGAACATTCAGTCTCTCCGCCACAGTATTATTTACTTATCGGTCTACGTTGTTATATATGATAATAATAGTACCTGTATTTTGTAGCTTTACAAATCATCATATATTGATAAATAGGACATATACATCAAATAAATCTTAGTTTGACACTTTTTGTAACTTTTCAGAGTTAATTATTTGGTTATTTGTTATTGTTAAGAGCGATCTCACCGGAAATCAAAACAGGTCGCAAAATGAGAAACTTGGTCAACCATAAATTGAAACAGAATTTCAATAAATGATAAGAAGACTTAAGAGTTCCAGTCTTATATTTCTATGTTTGATGTTGGGAACATTTTAAAGGGGAATGTTCAGCATTTTTGAGGATCAATTTCAGCCTTGAAGTTAAGTAAATAGCCTTCAGATTTACTGGAATTGCCCAAAAATCGCACAATCCTTTTAATTATGCCCGTACCTTAGCATTTATCTTTAATTTTCTGTATATGTGTTTTCTATGTAAGTCATAGTCTTACTAAACACAAGAGTCATATTTTTGACTTGCAAACGCTGATAATTATGGATACACAGGGATTTGAAGGCTTAAATTTAGAGGGAGAGTTGGGAACATTATTACGGATTAGATAAGCTAAAAAATCCTGGTTCTGAGACTAAAATTTTATTGATCGAACAAATATAATAAATTAAACCACAGTCCTCTGATTGAAATTTGAAATGGTGTCTCTCTTATTAATACAAAATGAAGAAATGATCCACTTCATAAAAGATGTTCTAAATCAAGCTACTACCTGCTATTTTGTATGAAAATATATTGTCATCTTAAAAAAAACATTCACATAAATTGCTTTACCTACCTTCATTTTCTATTTTCACCTTTTCTTGTAAATCTAAATCCTTATTAGCATGGTTGAAATTAGGTATAGCCATTTGATTGACTTGATCATTGTTGTCATCACCATGAATGTCTTCTGCTGCATTATTCTCGTCATTTAGCAGTATTTTGGGTTCTTGTACTTGTAATCCTACTGGTCCTTCATGTTTCAATCTAAACAAAAAATACAATACAGTCAACATTCTTGAAATATTTCATACATCACATTGTTGACCAGTCTTATGTACCTCAAAATCTATCATTCTGGTAACCTTTATTTACAAACTTCCAGACCACCTAGATTTTACATTATGCCTTACAACATAATGATTCAAATGATGTTAAATTTGTATGCTAATGAGCCATATTTGAAATGCAATTAAATTTGATCAGTTTGTTTCTAAAATCTTAAGACACAACCTGAAATATTTTTTATTATCCAAACCTAGTTCACACTAAAAATACATTATAATACCTATTTTCATGACGGTCTGTATCTATATCATGTAATGTCTTAATATTAATATCAGCTGCATTCTCCTTTAATATATCTTCATTAACTTTAAAATCAGGTTTAAATATCTGTCCATTATGTTCAACTAAATCATTCTTTACTTCACCATTCTGAAATACACAATTAACTAACATTTAAAAAAACCATAAAATTCTTAGGGATATCAAGTTGACAAACCCAGTTGCTGAGTGATATCAAGTGTTCTAGAAGGTTGAACAACTTTTGTTCATCAAAGATCTATGATTTTCTATTCTGAAATGATCTGAACAATCTAGTTGCTTCCTAATTTTTTATATTTGTAAATCAATTTATAACATGATAACATGACAATGACAGTACAACAGTATAATTCAGGTTGTATATTAGGTAGAGAATGAAATGTCTGAACCACAAACTCTTCATAGATTGGGTCCCTACAAACAATAATATCAAATAACTCAAAATAAATTATCAAAAGAAACATTGATAAATAAAACAATTGGATATCTTACTAAAAATATAAAGGGTAAGAAAAAAAAACCAGGTGTTTAGATAAATTATAATATGATATGTATAAGACTAGGTATATCTTTTACAGGTTTCGGGTAACATTTCATACTCATCAAAGAAAAAAAGACCACCAAAAAAGTGACACCATTCAAGCCAAATAAACTCTAAGGGATTTATTCATGAAAATATCTGTATATAGGATCATAGACATAAATGTCAGCTATTCATATCACTTTTCAGAATTTACATTAAAGGGGCATTAGCCACCATCAAAACAAGAACCTGATTTGATTTTTGTATGTCCAAAACATTATCCAACTAAGCTGAAATTAAGGTCTATGGGTCTGTGAGCTGTTTATGTAAATATTTAGACTATTCGTTGTAATAAATTTCTATCCCTGTCACCAAACTACTATAAGTTTTATTATTATTACCTCATCTCCTAATTCTCCTTATACATGTATGTTGAAAGTCTAATCTCCAAAATAGTCCTTAAGCTGAGAAACTTTATATTCAAAACATGTGTCAACAACATAGGATTGATTCAAATACCTTTTAGGATGGTTTTAACCCACCTATTCTCTTAAGGGTGTATAGCATGGTCTACATTATTTCCAATCTAGTTAATATACAGATCAATAAAGCAGCAAAACTTTTAAAATCTCTGATAATTTGCAGGTAGTGAACAGTTCGAGATTTCATATCAATTATGCAATGAAATCAAAGTAGAAAATTGATGTTGTTCTTCTCTACACAATATGTAAAGGGATTTGAACTATAAGTCAATTGCTATTTGTGATATATTATGATTTAATGTATGAGTCTAAATCCTCTGAACAAAAATATTAAGTTAACTGAAAACATGGCAGATATAAAACTCTCAAAGCAGAACCGTAGCCTTTTCATTCTTTATTAACCATTTGATAAAATTGTAAACATAACAAAAACACATTAACTACACTACATTGACCTAGATATTTACAGTAAATACAAACACCACAATGACAGGCCCATTAGATGAACACAATAAATTACAGTATAATAAAAACAACACAAACACATCTGACTATAAACTATTGATCTGGTTCTTTCTTCTTCTGAAAATGAAACATTCCAAAATCAAAGAACCCAAAGCATTAGATGAACTTTATAGAAACCTACTTTAACTCAAAAACCACAAATGAAGTTGATTCATATTTCAATCATGTTATCAACTGATATTTAGGCTCCAAAAAATTATGTTAATAATGATTAAAATCACCTAAAGTACAAAATGGTGATGGTTTAATTAAGTGTTTTTGATTGAATTGAAAAAAAAAATCTGAAGACTAATATTTTACTGTTAGGTCTAAATAATCAATTTTCTCATGTAATTAAAAGAAATACCTAATATAATATATATCATTGATATAAATGCTAGATTTTGAAATGGTATATCAGCAAAAATCAGAAGATTAAGGCATTATTCATAAACTAAGTAGTAGTATACCATACAATTATTATTTATTCACCTGAGATTCTCTATCATCATCATCACCAGCACCTAAAGCAGGAGCATCAACGTCAAGAGGTGGTTGAACTTGATGATGTACAGCTGCTACACCATCTTTACCAACAACATTACCATCTTGTTGAGCTGCACCAGCTTGTAAATTAGCCAACTGGTCTCCTACAATAATATAATAATATAGAAAATTATATCAAAAATATACTGCTTATTATGTTCATTTCAAAATATTTAACAAAGCCATGCAAGCACTAGAATATAGAACATTGTGTTACAATTCAATTTTATTAACTTTCTTTAGTTTAATTGTTCAATATTTCAATTCAATACACATACCAATTTGTCCAACTTGTTGATCTATTTGTAAAACTTGCTTCTTTGTATCATCTAATAATCCATTTTCAGCATTTTGTTGTCCTCCATTAGCTTGTTGTAGACCACCCTGATCTAATTGCTAAATATAATTGATAATAAAAATATATCAGTCTTTTTAATATTAACTTAAATCTACCATCTACCAAAGTTTGTTTCAAGATATGGTTTAGGAAAGCTTTTTATATGTTCACTATGTCTCAGAACCTCGAATTTTTTAGCTATGAGAATAATGTTCACAAATCTCCCTTGATAACCAACTGACAACATGGACTAACAATTTTGCAAAATTTGGTTGTATTCAATAAAAATACTTTACTTATTTGGTATTTCTGATCTACCTGATTCAGTGTAGCTAAACTTGTTGTAAAATGCTAGTTTTAGGTTTTGATGGAAAAACTGATCTGCTTAACAACTCATTTCAGAAACTCACTTGAACATGTTCTTGTTGTTGCTGTGCTTGTTGCTGTTGTTGACCAACTGGGTTAGCTACATCTTTAACTCCATCTAAACCAACTACAGGTTGAATTGGTTGCTGTTGCTGGGCTTGCTGCTCAACAGGTTGATTTGCATTTCCAAATTGCTGTTGCGGAACTGCTTGCGCTTGTTGTTGAACAGGTGGATTCCCTTGTTGTTGGTTTACCTGTTGTTGGTTTACCGCAGCTGCATTGGCATTCTGTAAATATATGATAAATTTCTTATTTAAGAAGTCACCTTAATAAAGCTCATGTCATTATAGAGCAATACAGCAAGTCACAAGATAGAAAATACAACATACAACTAAAAAAAAATAGAGCACACCCGATTTAAATTAAAAACTTGTAACATATTTATTAAATTTATTAAATGAATTGCACTGAAATAATCAAACTGAAAATATTTGAAATTTTTTAGTTATAATAGAGGTAAATAATTGAAGTTTGCAATCAAATGACTGTAAGCAAAAACATTTTGTTGAAACAGCTGCAAGTAAAATTTAAAGTATAATTTACTATTTGATTAAAATTGTGATTGAAAATAACTACAGTGAAAACCCTGAAAATCGGCCATGCACGGGACCATTTCATTTGGCCGGTTTTCAGGAGTGGCCGATTTACCGTAACTTGTAACGCTGTCAACATTTTTCAGGATGAAATGTCAAATACACCATCATTAACGTCTATGAATAAGTGGACCAAATATAGGAATAACTTTTACACGGGCAATCATAAACAATTTAAAAACATTCATTCAATGTATCAAGTTTACAAGATCGTTAGACTTGCGTTGTTCTCAATTGATTCATATGAATCTGTTTCTTACGTATTATATCGCCGACTGTTGATTTCCCTAAGTTATATTTCACTATCCTTAATTAAAATAATTTTATCATTCGAGTAAACTTCAATGCGCTGTCGTTATTATAATTAAATTATCAGAAAAAAGTTATTTGTTTACAAATAAACGAAGCGTGAATCTGCGAGATGGATGCGTTCGATTTGTTGTTCCAGACACATCTTATATGATTTCAATAACTCCAGCGATCATGACCACGTGAGAACGGTATGGCCGATTGGCCGATAGCATAGAGGTTTTTTATAGTGGATCTTGACCAAATTTTAGCAAACAGCGGCCGATGTGCGGTTTTCAGGGTTGGCCGGTTTTCAGGTACAAAATTCAATGAATCATAGAGTGTTTAAATCGGGACTTTAACATTTGGCCGATATTCAGGGGAAACCGGTCTTCAGGGTGTGCGGTCTTCAGGGTTTTCACTGTATCTCTTTTTATATCATTTATAAATTCACTGTCTGTTGCCTTTATAACTTGTACTGGTAGCTAAATTTACTTGGATACAACATACATATATATAAGATATATAATACGTTAATATGCAAGACAGACTGTTACAAGTGATTGATTTTCTTTCAGAGTTTTTATAGCTTATAATCTTATTTTGATATCATTTGTTCTGCAGCTCATAATAATTACTTCTCATGTTTTTATCAGATATACAATTCAAAATTTCACAATGTGATCATGGACATTCAAATATTTTTCATTGTGGAAATATATTTAATACCAAGACATTATCTCTATATTTAATTTGTTCAAAACATCAGACATATTAGCTATGATGAAGCCTTGAATAATTGCCTTCGAATCAGCATTCATTTTCTAATTATATGCATAAAATATCCGTATCATACAATATTATAGCAATATAATAATGTATTAGAAAGAAATAATCTGGTAAACCTTGAGTCAAGTTAATTCTTGATTAAATGCTGTAAAAATAGCGATGGCCATCGTAATACGCCCACTTTTATAATGGCAGCCAATTTGTCCGGGGGGTTGACAAGAGTGATCAGTAAATGAAAGATTCTGAGAATGACATTTTCTCTTTTTACAAGAGTAAAACCATGGGTTCAAGTTTCCTGGAAAAAACAAATATGTCACTGAAATATGCATAAAACAAGGGCAATCAACGATTAGGTTCCATTTTAAAATGATTAAGAGCAGTCACAAAGTTGATGTTTCTGATTTTCAATAAGGTGTATCCGAAGGTCAATACAAACACCAACAGCCAGTTTCATAAAAATCCACCAAGAAACCAGCTCTCTATCGTGTCCACAACTTTGAGAGTGTAACGGCTGAAAAATTAATGTGTTTTAAAGGACAAGGGCAATAACTCATAAAATATTTTTTCGATGTTTCTGATATTCAATAGGGTTTATCCTAATGTCAATACAAACACTCATACCAAGTTTCATAAAAATCCACCAAGAAACCAGCTCTCTATTGTGTCCACAACTTTGAGAGTGTACCGGCTGAAAAATTAATGTGTTTTAAAGGACAAGGGCAATAACTCATAAAATATTTTTTCGATGTTTCTGATATTCAATAGGGTTTATCCTAATGTCAATACAAACACTCATACCAAGTTTCATCAAAATCCATCAAGAAACCAGCTCTCTACGGTGTCCACAATATTTTCAAAAGCAAGGGCAATAACCCAGGAAATATTTTTTGATTTGTCTGATTTTCAATAGGGTTCATCCTTGGGTGATTACAAACACTCACAGCAAGTTTCATAAAAATCCACCAAGAAACCAGCTCTCTATTGTGTTCACAACTTTGAGAGTGTAACGGCTGAAAAATTAACGTGTTTTAAAGAACAAGGGCAATAACTCATAAAATATTTTTTCGATGTATCTGATATTCAATAGGGTTTATCCCAAGGTCAATACAAACACTCATACCAAGTTTCATCAAAATCCATCAAGAAACCAGCTCTCTATCGTGTTCACAATATATTTTCAAAAGCAAGAGCAATAACTCATGACATATTTTTCGATTAGTCTGATTTTCAAAAGGGTTCATCCTTGGGTGTTTATGAACACTCACAGCAAATTTTATCAAAATCCATCAAGAAACCAGCTCTCTATCTTGTCCACAATTTTTTAAATGCTGAAAAATTAACGCGTTTTAAAGAACAAGGGCAATAACTCATCAAATATTTTTCGATGTTTCTGATTTTCAATAGGGTTTATCCCAAGGTCAATACAAACACTCATACCAAGTTTCATTAAAATCCATCAAGAAACCAGCTCTCTATCGTGTCCACAATATATTTTCAAAAGCAAGAGCAATAACTCATGACATATTTTTCGATTAGTCTGATTTTCAATAGGGTTCATCCTTGGGTGCTTATGAACACTCACAGCAAGTTTCATCAAAATCGATCAAGAAACCAGCTCTCTATCATGTCCACAACTTTGTTTAAAGCTGAAAAATTAACGCGTTTTAAAGAACAAGGGCAATAACTCATCAAATATTTTTCGATGTTTCTGATTTTCAATAGGGTTTATCCAAAGGTCAATACAAACACTCATACTGAGTTTCATCAAAATCCATCACGAAACCAGCTCTCTATCGTGTCCACAACATATTTTCAAAAGCAAGGGCAATAACCCAGGAAATATTTTTCGATTCATCTGATTTTCAATAGGGTTCATCTTTGGGTGATTACAAACACTCACAGCAAGTTCCATAAAAATCCACCAAGAAACCAGCTTTCTATCGTGTCCACAACTTTGAGAGTGTAACGGCTGAAAATTAACATGTTTTAAAGAACAAGGGCAATAACTCATAAAATATTTTTTCGATGTTTCTGATATTCAATAGGGTTTATCCCAATGTCAATACAAACACTCATACCAAGTTTCATCAAAATCCATCAAGAAACCAGCTCTCTATCGTGTCCACAAGATATTTCCAAAAGCAAGGGCAATAACCCATGAAATATTTTTCGATTCATCTGATTTTCAATAGGTTTCTTCCTTGGGTGATAACAAACACTCACAGCAAGTTTCATCAAAATCCATCAAGAAACCAGCTCTCTATCGTGTCCACAACAATTGTGGACAGCCAGGCGGACAGACGGACAGACGGACAGGCGGACAGACGGACGGACAGACAGACAGGGGCGACTACAATATACGCCCACATTAATGTGTGGGCGTATAAAAACTATTTTGTTCTACTTTAATTTTAACTACAACTTTTCTGATTTTGTTGTCATAAATTGTTTAACATTATTCTACAATTTTATCTTTTGCAATCATCTTCAAAAACGTCTTTTTTTTTTTTATATTAATCCCCATCAATCAAGTGTAATATTATTATTTAGAAAACTTCAAAAATATTTGATGGTTCATTCAAATAGTATTTGACATAAATTAAATGCCTTTGAATTGCATATCTAATGATCTTGATTTGCCTAATATGAACTTGAACACATCTTAGTAGCAATTATTGAAAAGACTGAGAAAATGTGAGAGAGCAACAGACCTTATGAGGTTACAATTACACAAAAGCACCGAAGATCAAAAAAAAGCAATTGGATTGAAGCAAATACAAAAGACATAAATCAATCAGTCTTAAGTCCTGGTGAGAAGTACTAAAGCAATGTAAGTGATTGTGCCAAAATAAGTTCACTGCTGAAATTAGATTTATTATATCATTGAGAATTTTGTTAGATCACAGAATCATTTTCTTATATTTTCAAACAATAAAATCTCAAAACCTAGTTTGATCATAGTTGATAACTAATCTTTCAAATGATGGGTGGCTGTTTTTACTGTCTAGTTAAATTTTAACAGAAGAGAAGAAACAATTTCCAAAGAACGATTAGGTGTGAAAGCAGCTTAAGTTTGTACCATAACCACAAAATAAAAAGAAATTAACCTTCAATTGGTTTAATTGCAGTCTTAAACTTTCCAATTCAGTAGAGTCTTGTTGATGTTGTTGCTAAACAAAATAAATCAAAATAAAGAATAAAGAAAGAACCAAATCCAAGTTAATTTACTTAAACCACAACCAATACATAACCATTCATCAAGCAACAAACATCACTTTAAAACAGTAAAATACAATTAAATTATTGCAGGGCGTACTTCGTACTGCTTTGTTTTCGTATTGATTATTTTTTTTTTTTTTTTTTTTCGTCCCCGGCCCGGCCTATTTCTCGGAAATGGTAAAATGTAGGAAAAAACGGATTTCATGACGTTTTCTAACTCGTGGCTAATCAACTGTTAAATGTAAAACAAAATTGATACGAGCAACATGAAGCGACATGAGCAACAAACATAAAATGAACTGTAGAGAACGTATTTATCAACCGATTTTGGTCAAATTACCTTCATCGTATTCCTTGTAACAAAGGACAAACAATGGAACTTGAAAAAATTCGATTATATGAAAATCGTTCGTCACTTTTTCATGCCGTAATTAATCGAAGTATGATTTTTTGTTTGATTTTTAACGGATCAATATGAAACTTATATGATGTAGACCTATGGCAAGTGCAAAAAATTCTTCACACTCAAAATTTTTGCATCACTTCCGGTTTCAATGATATCACTTCCGGTTACATCGCTTCCGGTAAAACTGAGTTATGTTAGAAATAAAGTATACATAATATTAATGTTGTTTTTACAAACATTTGTGATCAAAAAAATATTTACCGGAAGTGATAATTTGGCAGCCATATTGATTTTGGTAATTTTGCCAAAATTGCTATTCAGAATCTATTTGTTATCCGACTTTCACAATTTTGATGTTAATCGAAAGATTGAAACTTTGTCTACAACAAATGGGAAGCCGAATTTCGATTTTCGATTTTGCCTTTTTTGTATAACGGAATGTTTTTTTCCAAAGTTTAGAGGCCTGTATCACATGACCTTGACCTTGAATGACCTTCATATTGCACATAATGATACCTTGTGATCTTGACCTCCTGATGACCTTGTGACCTTTAAGGTCAGACATCTTAAACCTATTTTATAGGGCTCCAAACATGGCTTTTTTTGCATATTGCCAGTGCTGTAACTTAAAACCTAACTGGAATAACACCCCAATGTTTGCTGATTTTTAATGTACTCTTTAAAGGGTTTCAATTTATATAAGATTTGGCGATGTCAGAATTCAATTTAACAAAATGTTGCGATTTTGTTGAAATTTTGAAGGCTCCTATCTCAAGAACTTGACCTCAGATCAAGTTGATATTTACAGATCTTATAACTATTTAAGAGGGCTTTCACGTGATGTATTCATTTTTCATGTCCGACACGTGCTTTCTGTTTTAGAGGTGTGACTCAAAGGTGATTTTGCATCTTTAAAGCGTTTTTACGAGGGCCCCAAGATAGATAAAGCAATATTTTTTTCGGATCCGTAATGCTGAGTTCCTCAGGTTTCCAAAAATATGCAACACTTCTATGTAACTTGCATATTTCCATATCCCATACTTTAACCTGGGGCAATAATAGGTATGTCGGTTAATTGACTGTATAAACAGTGTCACTATTAATAGAGTCAGTAAGTTTGACATGTAAAGTTAAAGGGGCCTTACCTTGATTTTTGTTAGATATGAATTATATTCAATTTACGCATTAAAGGGAGGTCTAAGATGGACTAAATTAAGTCATGCTGAAAATTTAACTTACTGAAGCACCCTGTAGGCACCCACTGCTTAATTTACCCACTTTCTTATTTATGAACCAATTTCCTTCAAAATTTGCATATACCTTCATGTTCGAATAATGATTTAAAGACAAATACAAAATATGAGTTGTGCGCATGCGCGATGCTAACTGTTTTGTTTGTTATCCGATTTTAACGAAACTTGGCATGTACACGCATAATCGGATTCAAAACTTAGGTGAAATGTTAAATTTAGTTCTGCGCATGCGCAATATCAACTTCCTTATTTCTTATCTAAATTTCATCAAAATCGGTATGTATGTGTATTATTAGATTAGAAATATCATGGACATTTTGAATTTGTGAAGTGCGCATGCGCGTCGCTAACTTTCCTATTTCTTATCCGAATTTCATGAAACTTGGTATGTATATGTATATTCCGATTCGAAATATAGTTGAGATATTGAATTTGTGTTTTGCGCATGCGCATTGCTAACTTTCTTATTTCTGAACCAAATTCATTCAAAATTGGCATGCATGTGTATAATAAGATTCTAAATATCATGGAAATATCAAATTTATGTAGTGCGCATGCGCATCACCAACTTACTTATTTCTTATCGGAATTTAAACTTGATATGTATGTCTATAATCATAGTATCAATTGCATTACCCTGTTGATCTGGAGCATTGAATTATCAGTAGAGTGAATGCACAATCGAATATTGCCGCACCGTCGTAACTGTATGTCATAACCCGCCCTGCACCAGTACTGTTAACTGTACAGTTCTAGTATATTTTTTGTTTCATTTACTACTGGAGGTTATTTTACTCATTGCCGACTAAAATTTTCAGCTGCCCATAGTCAGATGCTTTGCATGAATATTCAGATTTGCAACAACCAAAACCATCAATCATACAATGTCCCTTCACTTGATGTTCAATCTTGCTTTTTTTAACTTGTTGACATTAATTTGCATTTCTTATTTGTTCGATACTAAAAAAGATCAGATCCACTACCAACTGATAAGCTCAGCCCAATTCAAACGTAAGTTCTTTTAAGTTAGTAATCTTGTCAATCCCAAACACATATCAAAAAGTTGGCTATTTTCTGAAACATGTTAATTCAGAGAAAAGACTTTATCTGAAATAAATCTACTCATGCCATTTGCTATTATTTTACTAATGAAATAAAATTATATCATGCCAATCAATTGATTCAGAGATATTAATACAACATGCCCCACCACTTGCCACATTCCAAAATCTAACCATTTTATCTATAATCTTAATTTAGCCACAAGAAATATTGATTAAATCATAAACTTTTATCAAATACCATTGTGCAGTGCAACAATAGACTTTTTTAATTTCTTTTGACTAAGATTAAATCATAAATTGCATTGTTTGTATAAGCTGAGAAGAGAAAGTAATAAAACCTTGAGTTTAATAAGTTCCTGATCTAGATTGGTGATAACTGTTTGATCATATTGTATTTGGCCCTAAGGTATATAATATTATAATATACATACAATATTAAGCTAGATAAATAATCTAATAAAATAAAAAAAAAGAATGGGATAAATAAATCCTCCACCAGAAAATAGACCAAATCAAGTTTTTGTTCACTACTTAATAGGAAAAAATAGATAGATCAATTTAAGTTGTCAATTTAAAAAAGAAAAACCCTAGCTAGATTGATCTGAAAATTTCAGAAAATAGTGACAGCAGTCACAATCATATTCCACATTTATAATGAAAATTAATATGATGATGAATGTTATGTCATTTACATATGAATTATCTTATTTTATGAATTTGAGTGTACAAATTCTTAAACAAGAATGAAAAATTCTGAGAAAAATATCATAATAAGTTAAAATTAGACTAACCTGATTATTTTGAAGTTGTGTTTTCAAACTGGAGATTTCATTCTGTAATTGTTCATTCTGGCGTTGATAATTTGCCACTTGATCTAAAAATCATTGTGAACATATCATAGTGGGAGGGAAGATAAAACTGCAAGGGGTATTTAACTCACAAGTTGTGGAATTGTGTTTGTATTATATTAGGTAGCTCTATGATTATCATTTAGAATAACAAGTCGTCTAAATGAAACAATGAACTCTGTTTGAGGTTATACATGTACCTATATAGCATTGGTAATATCTATTAAGCATAAGCCTACCTTTAATAGAAGCAATTTCTAATTCTTTCTCTTGTTTTAATTGTTGAAATTCTTGACTACGTTGAGAATCTATATGATCATTGTCATCTTTTAACTTCTGAAGATCTTGTTGCAATCTGCCACTTTCAGCTTCCATTTCTTCATTACGACCCTAAAATATGAACACTGTTCATTATAGTATTAAGTTTACATACATTTTCAGGGTTCATACAGATCACCTAAGCAAATTTTCACTGATATTTCCCTGACTTTCCAGACAGTATTAAGTCATTTTCCATGACCAATTTTATAAAAAACATGAACGGAACAGGTAACTTGAGACTATTCTGGATCATTATTTTTTTATTTGAAGGAGACTGGTATGAAAAATTTTCCAGGTTATTTTGACAATTTTCCAGAATAATCATTATTTACCATGACCTGTGCAAACCCTGCATTTTGTACAGTACATGTATAATTGAAAAATACTGAGATAAAGCTAAAACTGATCAACAATGCACATATTCAATCTGTTTCAAGACATCCCTTTAAACTCTCAAATTAGGAGATCAAGACTTGATCAAGTATCTTTTTCATGAAAAATTTAGTGAAATTTTTGGCCTTAAAAATATCTTTCCATGATTTAAACTTTATCATTAGAGGTTTGCTCTTAATGACTTAAATACTATTAAATCTATAATCTAAAATAGTACTTTAAGTAAATAAAAACATTTTATATTACCTTTAGCATCTTCTGCTGTTGATTCAAGGAATTAATCCTACTGACAAATTCTTGCTATAATAAAATTTCAAAAAGTTTAACTTTATAATTATTTTCTTAAACTAGGGTAAGGCCAACATATCACAAAGGGGGTCATATTAAATAACTTCACTAAATGTAACTGAATTTTTCACTTTAAAGCTGTTTCTTTGAATAAAGAACAAACACTGGAGAGGCATATGATAGACTGATGAATAAAAAGAAAAAGTAATCCTATCAAACACAGAAAAATCTTACAAAAACAGACAATCAGCAATAATTAAAAAAAAAGTGAATAACAGCCAATCACTCACACGATTTGTCAAATAAAATAACTAATTACTTATTCATCATACAATTTTCAAATAAATTTCCATTTTGTTCATACAACAATAACATTATCAAGACCATTTCATTAAATGTACACACAATGTACACCTTATATATTAATATCACAAAAATTACTTACTCTTTCACTTTCACATCTTTCTTGTAAATCATCTTTAGCTTTCAACACATCTTTAATAATAAAGGATATAAGTTGTGATATATCAAAAATGTAATTAGGGAGAGGACACCATCCATGATATCAGGAATATAGTGGAAAAAATATTTCAAATTCAGGCTACCGATTGACTTTTTATTGAAGAGAGTGCAGAGGTCTTTTTTAAGGTCAGTTTTAAAGTTTGGAAAATTTTTTTCTATATAATACTATTAAAAGATGTGTAGGTAGGCCTAGTCTATACTTATGCACAGGGTGTTTTGAAATGTGACAGTGTCTGGTCTGGCTGAATAGTCATAAGGTCACAATCAATAACAAGTTTAATACATAGATTTACTAGTTGACTGCCTTTCACTGTGTGATCTCAATAAAAACTTCAACTAATAATAATGTATTTTTAAAATCTCTAGAGTAAAAATATATAAACAATAAGGAATTTTTGTGAAAAACAAGAACTTTTTTAGGATTTTGCCATGAAACTGAAAAGATAGCTTGCCAGGCAAGGTAACATACGCCCACCTCAGCAAATTTAAATATTTAAAAAAGTTGATTGCACCATCGCACTTATTTGAGCTGATATTAAGATGAATACACATACCAAGTTTCTTTCAAATCGGATAAAAACTCTAGCTTCTATCGCGTACACAAATTAATTTTAACGTTTTTTCACTAAGTCAAAGGCAATAACTCATAAACCGACGACTGGAATAGCGCCATTTTCGAACTTATCCGAGATATTATCAAGATGAATACACATACCAAGTTTCATTTGAATCGGATAAAAACTCTGGTTTCTATCGCGTACACAAGAAATTGTTGACGGACCGACGGACGGACCGACGGACGGACGGACAGGGGTGACGGCAATTTACGTCCACATTTTCATGTGGGCGTATAAAAAGTAGGAATTTTAGGGCCGCTGGACAGCCTGCAGTGTGGATGATGATGTTTTCCCCATTGACTTAATGCTAATTCGTATGGCGGTGATCACGCAATAAATGCCAGCTGCTAGCCGCATGACCTAACTTGACCTCATGGCTCATATTTACCTAGATACCGGTATGTCCAACAAAATGACGGCGTAATCTTTGATAAAGAACTAGTTCCTCGGAAAAATCTGAAGACCTTGAGTTGAATCCAATAAAAATCCCATGTTTTCAAAATGTAAATATTTAAGAATTAAACGTTGGTCTCATTAGCATTATTGGTGTGTAAACGCAATTGATCACGTGACAAACTGAATAAATGACGAAGTCATTTATGTATGTTTGTGGCGTGATCTATTGCGTTTACACACCAATAATGCTAATGAGACCAACGTTTAATTCTTATATTTACATTCTGATACTTTTATAAATCAAATTTTGACTTTTTAATGTGATAATTTGCTTGAATTTGCCACAAGTCTTAGATTACGTCATTGTTGTGTTTTGACAACGTCATAGTGTCACGTGACAAACTAGCGTTCATCGAAAAATAAACGCCACTTTTCTTAACTGGTACATTGAAGGAAGTGATAATAGAAATGTAAATATTAAGCAATAAACCGTTACCCTATGGTGTGTATGGTCCTATATCAGGACACATGTTGGCTGCAAAATTTATCATAAATGTGCTAGCGCGCATTCATTTAAGAATTAAACGTTGGTCTCATTAGCATTATTGGTGTGTAAACGCAATAGATCACGTGACAAACTGAATAAATGACGAAGTCATTTATGTCTGTTTGTGGCGTGATCTATTGCGTTTACACACCAATAATGCTAATGAGACCAACGTTTAATTCTTATATTTATATTCAGATACTTTTATTAATCAAATTTTGCCCTTTTTATATGATAATTTGCTTGAATTTGCCAAAAATCTTAGATTACGTCATTGTTGTGCTTTGACGACGTCATAGTGTCACGTGACAAACTAGCGTTCATCGAAAAATGAACGCCAGTTTTCTTAACTGGTTCATTGAAGGAAGTGATAATAGAAATGTAAATATTCAATTTTGCAGCCAACCTGTGTCCTGATATACGACCATACACTAACAATTTATTGCTTAAATATTTGAGATCAAAACTTCACATTTGGATAAAATAAAGGTTATAGATTAAATTTTATTATTAAACAAAAGTATTCATCAACAGGGGAAACGACTGCAAACCTCATTATATCTGTACACAGTAACTGTGGCCCAGGGATATTTGACTTTAAGTTGAGACTGATACTTGAGTAAGTGAATATTGTCTTGCGACCTAATTCGATGCATGAATTTTCGGCAGCTACTGCACAGTAAATATATCAATGATGCATTCAATTTCTGTTTCAATATTGAAGCAAAAGGTCTCCTCACTCACCAATGTAATGGTTTTAAACCATACTGGACAATAGGATTTATAAGATTATTTTTCAAAAACATATCCAAAATGGTGGCTTTTCACTATTCCCAAATTAGAAGGGTTTTGATTTTGTGAAAAAAATTAATCAAATGAAATTATCCTCGAAAATTGTATGTGGGAAGTCACCTGCACGTCTGCTACACCAAATCATGTGACTGTCACATGATTGCAAGGGTTTATCTATGAATTGTGGGCTGTCAAGGTCATGCCACTTCTTATTTTTAAATTCAACAGAATCACTCTATATTTTATTCAAATCAGTAAAATTATTAGTGTGAATATTTCAATTTCTGATACATATAGCCTAAGCTTACATCTCCTTTTTTGTCCAATATTTTTCACTTGATGAATAGCCTAGTTAAGAATTTTATCTTGGTGTGTATGAATTTTTATAGGTCAGATATAAACGTATCCGTATCTAAAATGGCCACTCATTTGGTCAAAATGGTCTCTAATAAATGGTCAAAATGGCCTATTTTGACCAATGGATTGGTCGAAAACAAAGAGTAAATTCGGTGGCCATTTATTAGAGACCATTTTGACCAAATGAGTGGCCATTTTAGATAGGGGCCCTGTTGACTATAACCCTCTAACGGCAAAGCTTATAGTTATATGCGTCAAAACCGGAAGCCACCGGAGGATAGTATAACAATTGCTAATGCTAATGACATAATGTTGTTATTGTTTGAATGCTGCAGTCATTGATACAAGTTTGTTTAGGTCTTTGTAGTGTTAGTTGTAATTAAACAAATGATGGCATAGATAGTTACCCTGCAGTTGACCGACTTTGGTTTCCTCTTCTCTTCGGTAACGTTCGGCTTGGTTTTGAGCATCTCGCAATTTGCCAGTTGTTGATGTGTAAATGTACAAAATATAAACAAAAGTAATGAAAATCAAGCCATAAAAGATCAATTTGACAGGTGGTCCAGATCTGCCACTCATGATGAAAGTGGTGATTTCATGCAAAATCACACAATCTCGTAGTAAGATGCTGTTAAAAACAAAAATAACTACAATGTTTACACGTTTCAAGTTGTCCACCAAAACAATATGGCGACGTGTCAATGGGCGTTATGGGATAGCAAGTGTCCTGAATGTCAAGGACATTTACGAATATAACGTACCCTTACCAAGGGAGGGAGGGATCGTATCCCGTACATGGGTTTTGGTTTTGACATATCCAGGAGCAATGACGGAATGGGCACTATTACTGATTAGCTGAAAGAATAAAAATCCGTTCATGTAAAACAATTCCGTTAATCAAAATCGCATCCAAAAACATGGCAAAATCGAGAGTAATAGTTGTAGTGGACTATACCTATAGGCCTACCCAGAGAGAAGCAGCACTTGGCGTTGAGTACCATCAGGTGTTTCGAAAAGAGTAACACCTGCCACTACTATAGATTATAGGTATCATGGGATACAATCTGACTGACTAAACAAATCAATCAAGATGCAAGAAACAGATTTGTTATATTTGTCCAGAGGTTCGTTATAACGACCATAAAATTTCATAAAAGAAGTTATATGTGTCAAGTAGCCTACACCTGCTAAAAAGTAATTTCAATGTAAAAACTCGACCTCTGACAAGAAAGTCATCATAAATTGAATAATCCCTGGCTTATCGGATGAATTATGAAACATACTGGTGAATGAGGTATGTTACTGCCCATGAATGGAAAATTAACAATAGGAAAATCAAAATGGTCACGTTTAGTCATCAATCGACCGCCGAGATTGAATCCTTTGAGACACGAAAAACTATTTTCACAGATAGCATAGGCCTATACATGCAGCAGGGCCGTAGGACTTATTTTGACTGAATTTTTATACGCCCACTAATTTTTGGCAACATTTCTGCTACTCTTTAACTTTTCTTTTATTAAATGTGCTTACAGCAGATCAGATTCTTTTAATTGAGCATTGTTAATAGCAATCATTAATTAACACTGTTCACTTTCTATAGTCTTATCCTTCAATTTGACTGATTGGCTGTGATGACTTTATGTTTCACATCAGGATGAGCACTTTTCAGCCTCTCCTAGGCAACTGTCAATGTTTACTTGTTTCCACCCATCTCCTTTATGTTATTAGTCGTATATCTGGAAACATAGCCTACACATCATGTAATCATCACACAATGAGGATTTTGTATGTGTTTCTGTGTTCTTGCTATTTCAAAACTCCATTAGCTACATACTACCAATGTACGTATTGCCAATGTGATTACATGGATTTGATATTTGTTTTGTGGTTGGGATTGTTCGTGCATGGATTTTATTATTAAAATACTGAAATTGCTAATCATCAACCAATAAGGATGAACTCTATTAAAAATTAAAACAATCGAAACATATTTGATATTAATTATTGCTTTTGTTTTTTTCAAAACGAGTTCAATTTGTAGCACGCAGGCCTATATTGAACAGAGCACAATTATTGATGAATTTTTAGGCCACATAAAAAAAAACAATTGGTGATCGTCCCCGCCCGTGCCCGAAAACGGCCCCGTCCCTGATTTTTTTTGGATTTTTTATTTTAAAAAAAACGTAAACAATCCGCTCAATAGCGTAGGTATAGCAAAAATTCAATTTTTCGCGGACATTTAACGCGGAATAACTGTAATATAATAGGGCAGCGTCTATTTACCACTGCGTGGTAAATAGCCATAAGTGGCCTTACAGCTATTTACCACGGCGTGGTAAATAAAATTAGTCATTATTTTGATATTTTTAAAGTAAATCTAATTTGAAAAACCAAGATGCATAAAAATAAGTATTTTACATCCATATTTTCATCGTTTTCACCAAAAAAACCGGATTTGTGGATAAAAATAATGTTTGTTTACAAATAAATGTCAAGGCCATCTATGTAAAGTGCAGAGTTCAAGGTTGGATACTACCATTTTCTAACCTATCTAAAATGGTCCATGTTATGAAATTTGGGTTACAGGTCAAACATTATCCCAGTTACAAATAAGTGCAGACTATGATTTTACAGTGTGGTTTCTTCGTTTTGAACCGTATTTACTATAAAAAAATTAATTGCTTGAAAGTTTTGATGTTAAGAAGTGGCGGCACCATCCTCTTGTAACTGGAGGTATAGTATGCATATGGAACACCGACCGGTGCGAGATCAATTCTAAATGCTGAATGCTGATGACAATCTGATTGTTGCGAAAATACAATTTGCTTATTGATTGCCCTTATTGATTTAGTCAGATAAAACCTGCCGTTATTATTGATTAAGAATATGATTCCTTCGCTAGCCTAATTCTTCCTTCCCCGCCATATAATTATAAGTAGCTAGTAGCCTAGAAATGGACAGCGTTGTTTCTCTTTTGGGGAATCATTTATAATCACAACAAATCTCCAATTTTTGTATTTATTATATGGAAAAAAATTAGAGTATGAGACCAAAGAAAATACCCACAAATTATACTTATCATGCGTGGTAGAAGTTTTTTGTTCGATAATAAATTCATATGATATTTCAGTTTTATAATCCCATCCAAAGTTGTGGGGTTATCGGGAAAATCTCATTCTCTCACGGAATCTGCCCGAAATATGGTTCAAAATACATGGAATATGTGCCATTTCTCCATTTTCAATTAGGAGCAATGATATACACCTACCTTTTACAGTCCCTATCCTCTATCTATAGTCACTGTATACCAACCTACTGTCATCTACAGTATAGTCACTATCCTCTATCTACAATCACTAAACATAAACCTACTCTCATCTATAATCACTATCTTCTATCTACAGTCACTCCACACCAACCTACTATCATCTAAATCACTCTCCTCTATCTACAGTCACTCTACACCAACCTACTATCATTTACAGTCACTATCCTCTATCTATAGTCACTTTACATCAATCTACTATCATTTACAGTCACTATCCTCTATCTATAGTCACTTTACACCAACCTAATATCATTTACAGACACTATCCTCTATCTACAGTCACTCTACACCAACATACTATCATCTACAGCCACTCTCCTCTATCTACAGTCACTCTACACCAACAAACTATCATTTACAGTCACTATCCTTTATCTACAGTCACTCTACACCAACCTACTATCATCTACAGTCCATATAAATGACAGTAGGTTGGTGTAGAGTGACTGTAGATAGAGGATAGTGACTGTAGATGATAGTAGGTTGATGTAGAATGACTGTAGATAGAGAATAGTGACTGTAGATGATAGTAGGTTGATATAGAGTGACTGTATATAGAGGATAGTGACTATATATGATAGTAGATTCGTGTAGAGTGGCTGTAGATGATAGTAGGTTGATGTAGAATGACTGTAGATAGAGGATAGTGACTGTAGATGCTAGTAGGTTGATGTAGAGTGACTGTAGATATAGGATAGTGATTATAAATGATAGTAGATTCGTGTAGAGTGACTGTAGATAGAGGATAGTGACTGTAGATGCTAGTAGGTTGATGTAGAGTGACTGTAGATAGAGGATAGTGACTATATATGATAGTAGGTTGATGTAGAGTGACGATAGATAGAGAATAGTGACTGCAGATGATAGTAGGTTGATGTAGAGTGACTGTAGATATAGGATAGTGACTGTAGATGATAGTAGGTTGATGTAGAGTGACTGTAGATAGAGGATAGTGACTATAAATGATAGTAGGTTGATGTAGAGTGACTGTAGATATAGGATAGTGACTGTAGATGATAGTAGGTTGATGTAGAGTGACTGTAGATATAAGATAAAGACTGTAAATGATAGTAGGTTGGTGTGGAGTGACTATAGATAGAGGATAGTGACTGTAGATGATAGTAGGTTGATATAGAGTGACTGTATATAGAGGATAGTGACTATAAATGATAGTAGGATGATGTAGAGTGACTGTAGATAGAGGATAGTGATTATAAATGATAGTAGGTTGGTGTAGTGTGACTGTATATAGAGGATAGTGACTATAAATGATAGTAGATTCGTGTAGAGTGACTGTAGATAGAGGATAGTGACTGTAGATGCTAGTAGGTTGATGTAGAGTGACTGTAGATAGAGGATAGTGACTATATATGATAGTAGGTTGATATAGAGTGACTGTATATAGAGGATAGCGACTATAGATGATAGTAGGTTGTTGTAGAGTGCCTGTAGATATAGGATAGTGACTGTAGATGATAGTCGACTGATGTAGAGTGATTGTAGATAGAGAATAATGATTATAAATGATATTAGGTTGGTGTATAGTAATACTATAAATACTGACCACGACCCCACCCCTACTCTATCGCCAACATGAAATGAAATGCGGACTTCAAGATAGTTGGTATAGAGGTAGCGAAAATAAAAGTTGAAATATATAGAAAAACTTCTTGGTGTATTTTGAGATTAAACATAAGGATACAGACATTGAATTAGTGTAAATGAAATTCATGTTTTACGAATAATTTTTAACCATAAACTTGACAAAATTGCGATTCGGAGTATCTAAACATTTTAAAGAAACTCTTAAAACACAAAAATACTTCATAGTAATATCGTTAGCTTTATTGCAGTTGTACTGTGAAATTTAGCAACCGAAATACACAAAAATCATAGTCACCGACATCAATATGGCGGAGATTTTCCTTACGCATGGAATTTCAATCAGCCTAGATTTGTATGTTATCGTGGTGAAATGTGCATAATATTGACATATTTGAATTTAGAAAAGTGTAATTTTGTGGATTCTTTCAAAAAAATGGATAAAATCCGACCAATAAGAAAAAAGCGTGGTAAAATTAAGTACCACGTTTTTGTCTCCATTGACTAATATGGTGACATTGGCCTAGTTTAGCATGTTACCACGCAGTGGTAAATAGACAGTACCATATAATAGGAAATACCACCAGTAGGTCCATCTAGCAATTTTATTAATTTACAAAAACAGAATATATGCAGTCTGTGGAATATATTTTCTTTAATTCATTGTTTGCATGTTTCTGGTGAGGAATAAAGCAGTATCAACATGTGGGCTTAAGTGTTTTAGGGTCCTATAAAAAAAATTAAAAAAAAACCTCCCCCCTCCCCTGATTTCGGAAATTGAAAAGACGATCACCAATTTTTTTTTTTTTTATGTGGCCTTATAGAAATGTGCTGAAATTGTTAATTATCTTACTGTATCTTAGATAAGCTTGTTATAAGCTTCTTGATTTGATTTGACTTAGTGAGTTTCAACTGTCAATAGCACGAATAGTCCGAAACTTGCTGACTCTTTCCCCAGTCTCTGATATTTGGATGGATATGGCTGTGTCCAAATATCTATCAAAGGCTTGGAATGGAGACAACAAGTTTCGGACTATAGCATGAACTGAAAAGTAGTTTTTCGTAATCTAATCCTGTGTGTGGTTTGTTACTTTCAGATTGTGGCCTCTGGTGTTGTTGTAAGTGGATATTGAAAATTTATTTCTATCTCCAGTGTATCTATAAGTATCTGTATATCTGGATAACATCAGCGCGTATTAAAGATTAAGAAATCCAAGAGTTTTAAGATTTTCGTGGTATGCAAGATTTCTCAAATCAGGAAATACCTTTGTCGCCCTTTGTTGGTTGTTTTCGACTGATAAACTTTCTTTCTTTAGCATTGGGCACCAAACTGTTGCGGCATTTTCCAGATGTGGTCTGATTATGCTTTTGGCTTTTGTACAAAGGTAGGAACATATCCCAAGGATGAAACCTATTGAAATTCAGATGAGTTAGCCCAGGCACGTAGCCAAGGGGGGGTTTGGGGGGGCTTTGCCCCCCCCCCCTAATTTAAATCTTGCCCCCCTAAAAAATATCTCAAGTGTAATTTTTAAAAGATACAATAATTCATTTTACTTAGTCAAGAGGTGTCTTTATAGCAGAAAATGTTAAGAATTTGCGTTTTCAGGTATCTGATTCTTAAAATTTTCCAGTGTTCGTCCCGCAGTCTCTTAAACCTTAAATTTATCAGGAAATCGCGTTTCCGGAAGTCAAATTCTCTAAGTTTTCTAGAAGAGATCCCCCGACTTCAGGAAATCGTGTTTCAAGGCTTCCAATTTGCGTTCTCGGCTGCTCAGCCCTGTACAATTAACCTTAAACCCTATCTGAAATTCGCGTCTAAATCTCTTCTTTGTTTTAGACAGGATGTCTTTGACCCTATAGAAATAGTCTTGAACCTTAAATTAGCTGGGAAATATCAGGAATTTTTTTACATCTTTTTCTCGATTTTGCAGTTTTAGTCACACAGTTCCTCAATAAGTAAACCTTAAATTCATCAGGAAATGTCAGGAAATCGCGTTTCAGAGAGTCTAATTCTCAAAATTTTCTTTAAGAGAATCGTGTTTTCAGACTTCCGATTTGCGTTCTCAGCAGTAAATAAGGTGTGTAATTCTCAAAATTTTCTTAGTGACATAACTCAGACCCCATTTAAATAACCGTAAACCCAAAATTCACCAGGAAATGTCTTTAATTAGCGTCTAAATCTCAAAATGTTTTTAGACAAGAACCCTTTGAACCATATAGAAATAATCTTGAACCTTAAATTCGCTGGAAAATATCAGGAAATGTCAGGATATCGCGTTTCAACGAGTCAAATTATCTAAATTTTCTAGGGGTCCCCATACTTCAGAAAATCTCATTTCCAGGCTTCCGACTGCACCAATAAATGTAGAAATAACTGGCACTGTAATGGCGTAACAATGTATAGCAATAACCAGGGGCGCAGATCGCTTTTTATACGCCCACACATTAATGTGGGCGTATATTGTAGTCGCCCATGTCTGTCTGTCTGTCTGTCTGTCTGTCTGTCCACAATTGTTGTGAACACGATAGAGAGCTGGTTTCTTGATGGATTTTGATAAAACTTGCTGTGAGTGTTTATAATCATCCAAGGAAGAAGCCTATTGAAAATCAGAAAAATCGGAAAATATTTGATGGGTTATTGCCCTTGTTTTTGAAAATACTTTGTGAACACGATAGAGAGCTGGTTTCTTGATGGATTTTGATGAAACTTGGTGTGAGTGTTTGTCATGACCTTGGGATTAACCCTATTGAAAATCAGAAACATCGATAAATATTTTATGATTGTTTGCCCTTGTTCCTTAAAACGTGTTAATTTTATAGCCCATAACACTCCCAAAGTTGTGAACACAATAGAGAGCTGGTTTCTTCATGGATTTTGATAAAACTTGCTGTGAGTGTTTATAATCATCCAAGGAAGAAGCCTATTGAAAATCAGAAAAATCGAAAAATATTTGATGGGTTATTGCCCTTGTTTTTGAAAATACTTTGTGAACACGATAGAGAGCTGGTTTCTTGATGGATTTTGATGAAACTTGGTGTGAGTGTTTGTCATGACCTTGGAATTAACCCTATTGAAAATCAGAAACATCGATAAATATTTTATGAGTTATTGCCCTTGTTCTTTAAAATGTGTTAATTTTATAGCCCGTAACACTCTCAAAGTTGTGAACACAATAGAGAGCTGGTTTCTTAATGGATTTTGATAAAACTTACTGTGAGTGTTTATAATCATCCAAGGAAGAAGCCTATTGAAAATCAGAAAAATCGAAAAAATATTTGATGGGTTATTGCCCTTGTTTTTGAAAATACTTTGTGAACACGATAGAGAGCTGGTTTCTTGATGGATTTTGATGAAACTTGGTGTGAGTGTTTGTCATGACCTTGGGATTAACCCTATTGAAAATCAGAAACATCGATAAATATTTTATGAGTTATTGCCCTTGTTCCTTAAAACGTGTTAGTTTCATAGCCCATAACACTCTCAAAGTTGTGAACACAATAGAGAGCTGGTTTCTCGATGGAATTTGATAAAAATTATTGTGAGGGTTTATAATCATCCAAGGAAGAAGCCTATTGAAAATCAGACAAATCGAAAAATATTTGATGGGTTATTTCGCTTGTTTTTTAAAATACTTTGTGAACACGATAGAGAGCTGGTTTCTTGATGGATTTTGATGAAACTTGCTGTGAGTGTTTATAATCACCCAAGGATGAACCCTATTGAAAATTAGAAGAATTGAAAAATATTTCATGGGTTATTACCCTTGTTAACTAGTAGTTGTAAACACTCAAAAATCGTTAAATTTTGTAAACATTCTTGATGGCACGGTTTTCGACAGATGTTTCATTTACTGATAGTTCTTGTCGACCTTCCGGACGACTTGGCTGCCATTACAAAAGTGGGCGTATTACGATGGGGCATCGCTATTTTTCATTGCGGGGGGGACCAAAATCTATAATCGACCTCTCATCCTCACCCCCACCATAAAAACTCCTCGAATTTCGGCAACTCGATTTTAAGAGACAGGACCGTTACCACTCGTGGTATTGGGCCTAATTCTGACCCATGTAAAATAAAGAGTTTATTATTATTATTATTTTTATTAGATTTCGGAAATTATAAAAAAAATTATTATAAAAATGACAAATTTAAGTGCCAAAAAGTGGGGTGCTCCCGCCCCTCCCGCTCCGCGATCCGTGCAGTGTCTTATATACTGATTACATATGATAGACAAAAATATGCGATCGATTAAATTTGAGTTTTCATATCATTTGACAATAAATTGTTGGATTAGGGCGCCGCAGGCGAAATTTTTGGGACTTTGATGTTCTCGGATGCCAAATTGTGTCTAATTTTATGTCCATTACAGACACTCTACTCAACCATGCTTGACCATTTGTGGGGGGGACACAGGGTATTATGTCCCCCCCCCCCCCCAGGTTTTCTGACGAGGGGGACGTGTCCCCCTGTCCCCCCCGTGATCTGCGCCCCTGGCAATAACTCAAAGTTTTCCATAAAAGGGGGGTGGGGGTGTTTTTGGGTGAATACCTAAACTGCCCCCCTTGATTGGACTTTTGCCCCCCTAAAAGTACTTGGCAGGCTACGGGCCTGAGTTAGCCTATTGCAGTTCTTCCAAACTCTCCCAACATTCACATTCACTCACGAACTCACTTACCAAGATTTTAATGAAACTTGCTCAAATTATTTATAATCACGAACTGAAATAAATTAAATTGAAAATGGGCTACTTCAAAAAATAAGATGTAAGAATTTGATGAAACTTGGTGATGAGTGTTCATAATCACCCAATTTTTTCTAATGAAAATCAGCAAAATCAAAAAAATATCTTTTATGAGTTTTTGTCCCTATAACATTCTGAAAGAAATGCATTTAATAAAAGTTGAATATTTCATGATTGAGGTCCTGCTATATTATGTTCTTTACGAAACAAATCTGACAGTTGGCGTATTTTATTTTGCCAGGCAAGATATCTTTTATTAACAGATTGTCTTTCTAGCTATTTTTAC
Source organism: Lottia scabra (assembly GCA_029955415.1). Lineage (NCBI taxonomy): Eukaryota > Metazoa > Mollusca > Gastropoda > Lottiidae > Lottia > Lottia scabra. The sequence goes on along the minus strand of JARJEI010000013.1, from coordinate 6,271,484 downwards.
AGCTTTGAATAGACTCTCCTGAAACTAAGCTATTGAATAGTATTTTGAATTGAACCGAATTAAAGTCCTATTTACAAAACCTAGATTACTCAATAAAGATAATGCTTAGAATCGGCCATCAACTTTTAAGAAAAACTGGTTACGTTTTAGTTCTCATTAGATTTCCGGAGTTCTTTCACCAATCGAAGATTGAGACAAATTAATCGAGTCAACTAAGGTAATTGGAAATGGCGACGGAACCAAAGCAAAGACGATATTCCTGTGAAGTTTGAATATTGGCATTGTTTGTCACTGTAACATTGCAGGAAAAAACAATATCTCTTAATTTTCTGTCATCTTTACTGAAACGATCTTGCATGCAATAGCCGATGGTAAGTAAACAATCAAGTTTTATCATCGCTTCCCTCTGACCTGTCAATTTCAGGATACTCTCTCAACTCAACTCAATTGCAATGATATGAATTCATTTGACTCATCCGTTATTTATTACAAGTTATTCACAGTATTATGGCATATTACAGTTATCCTTGTTATGTATAGATGGCATGGTTTTATCCTCCCATGTAATTAAACTGCGATTACATTCCATATTCACAAGGGATGCAGAATAAAAATATTCTTACTGACTACTAGCCTAACTTTTTACAATAATTTTTATTTTATTGATGAAATTTGGTAGTGATGGCATAGTTAATATTTCACTGACATAAGCATTTTTTATGTCTAAATTGTGTTGACAAACAGGCTTTCTTCTCAGTGGAATAAAACTACGACCTACAGTATTATCTGTGCTAGTCAAATATCTTAGATGGTACGGTAGTTGTTACTCTACCGTCTAATTCTTGTTCTATGTCGTCACTGTCACCATTCTGTTTGCAGTTTGTAGACAGATTTCATGTATAAACCAAAATATACACACTGAAGTCCATTAAAGTCAGCACCTATAGTTCTGTTTTTTAATTACAAACTTTACATCGATTTGCAAGTAGTTGAAAATATTAAAATTTCTAGTGAACCATCTTATTGAAATTGATTAGCTGTGCTGTGCTGTGATTGGCTGTCTTGAACTGTCAAAGCTATTGACATTCTATACGGACTGGTTCTCGACTCTGTTAAAATCAGAGTCCCGAGCTAGACTATGTCTGTGCAATTTTTTTCATGACAATTGACATATCATCTTGACAATGATACTGTTAATCTTAGATTCTCTTTGCGTTAATTTTAATTTTTGATAGTTTACATCAAATAAAAACATTTTTTCTCTTAGCAATTACATGAATTACACCTTTGGGAAAAGAAGTGCAGAGATTTCTGATTACATTTTATGTTTTTTATAAAAAAAGGAAAAACAGCAAATAGCATTAAGCTTACATGTGACAAACCTCGTGTCTGTCAAAACTGGAATGCGAACTAGACTCTGAGAGTGTTAGATTGCCTTTGAGTTAATGAATTACATATTTCAAAATATTATGAAGTTTGCTTTCCTCTCTAGAAGAACACTTATGTAGCTACAATTCTAGAAGATATGTATGTCTACAAATGCCAAATGTCAAAAATTGCTATGTTCCCAGGCAAGCTGTTTCCTTTACATTGCCTTTGCTCTACAACAATGCCATGCAATGAAATGATGATGAGATATTTAAATACATTTACCACTGAAATTAAAAACTTTTACAGTTTGCCATTGCTGGAAAGAGAATGTTTGGAATTCAAATGAAACAGGTAGATGTTAGGTTGATGTTTTCTTGTTGTCATACCTAAATCACACACCTTTTGTTTTTTCAAAGTAGCCAAATCTCTTTTTTCTTAGTTGTAATTATTAGAATCCGCAATTTTAAAGAGTTATGTTCTTTCTTTCATTTTTAGATTATTAATTATTTGTTTAGTAACCTTTTCAATTACATGAATGTGCTTTCCAAATATATGTAAATGCAGGTAGGCCTACAATGCTATACCGGTACCTAAGAATATCAAATGGTTGTAAATAAATAGGTTTTCTGAATTTTGTATGTGTATCTTAACACTGATATCACCATTCCAATTTTCAATCAGATGTCCATTGTTCCAGAAGTTTATCTTAAACCAAATCGTTGATGATCTCATAAACTCCAAAGGTCTTTTGTGTTACTAGTTAGCATATTTAGTGATTTGTGACGTCATCAAACACAAGTGGAATGGCTGCCTGGAACCTGTAAAAATTATAGATTAAATGTATTTTAAGGAAAAATGGAAAAATTATGCTGAACATAAACATAATTTTAATGACAGCTAGATTGAGACTTGTGTAGATGTAATTTTTTTGAAAATGAAACAAAAACTAGATGCACAAATCACATATATCTATGTTTTCTATTATTTTGTGACTGGCTTCATGATGCATTGTGCTATAAGGTATCCACTGTCTAGTATCCACTGTCTGGTATTTGGATCGACTAAATTTGTACTTGTCAGTCAAAATCTTTGAAATGTATATAATGTGTATTATTGCCATCCTTGGTTGATCTGTCTTTCAACATTTTACTTGTGAATAAGACAGAGAATAACATTTTTTATCTAACATGATTTGATAACAGATACTTTTTGAAAAGATTGATGCTAGGTACCATACCATGGAATTCTCTGCATACTGATCTACTGTGGGCAACTCACTGAATTAGTTATGGCTTATTGAATGTTTGATGTTGTAATCTGTAATGATGATCACTATTATAATTATTTTTCTATTTATTATATATTGTAATCCAACTATATAATCTCTGATGCTAATTGGATTTTGTTGTATTTAATTTGTTGTATATAATTTGTGGATATTTTTATACAGTCATAATTACTTTCTACAATCTACAAGTATTTAGATTCATTTAAGGCTGTTGGTTTTAGAACTTATAATAGCATATCTTATAGTGCTGGAATCTGGCATGATGTTGTAATAAATGTTTAAAAGGATTGTAAAGAAGTTTTCTAAAAATAAAATAAAAATTATTGGTGCGATGATAGCCTCAACTTGTACCATACCGATTTTCAATCAGACGTTCTCTCATTCTAGCAATTCCAATATGACCCTGATTCACATACATAATTAGATAACTGTTTTCAAAATTGGCCTGCATTATTGATGATTTTGTAGTTAAAACTGACGTAATGACCAAGTTTTAGAATGTATAGATATAAGTTACCTTTTGATGGATGAAATATCATTTCTGGCAATTAAAGTTATAGTAGGAATAAAATCAATTATGTTCGGGCCTTGATGTAGTTAGTATGAATGATTAAAAAATGAGAGTTCCAATACTTGTTCCGATACTTGTAACATGGCAAATGATAATCCCTTTAAACCATTATCATTACGGTGTAATTGGTGATTCAATCTATTTCAAATCACAAGAAAAATATAATATGTCTTGTTGCATGTTTTTTTCTCTCTCTTTTAAATATTGTTTCAATGTCATGTCTGCATGAAGTCATTGAATAAGTTAGCTAAAATAACTAGATATATTGTGTAGAGTAATGTAAGAGTAGAATATCAATATACATGTAACAATACTGGTTTTTATACGCCCACTCGAAAGATGGGCGTATATTGTAATCACCCTGTCGGTCCGTCGGTCTGTCGGTCCGTCGGTCCGTCCGTTCACATTTAGTTCGTGCTCACTCTACAGGCTACAATTCTTTATAGATTCTTTTGATTTTGATATTGTGGGTCAATGTCATTATAAAGATGATCCCTATTGATTTTTGGGATGATCGGATAAATTTTCACGGAAATATCGTGTCCGACTTGACGTTTCACTCTATTAGCTATATTGAGCATCTCGTGCTCACTCTACAGGCTTCAATTCTTTACCGATTCTTTTGATTTTGATTTTATGGGTCAATGTCACTATGAAGATGATCCCTATTGATTTTCGTGATGATCGGATAATTTTTCACAGAAATATCGTGTCCGACTTGACGTTTCACTCTATTGGCTATATTGTGCATCTCGTGCTCACTCTACAGGCTTCAATTCTTTACAGATTCTTTTGATTTTGATTTTATGGGACAATGTCATTATGTAGATGATCCCTATTGAATTTTGTGATGATCGGATAATTTTTCGACGAAATATCATGTCCGACTTGACGTTTCACTTTATTAGCCATATTGTGCATCTCGTGCTCACTCTACAGACTTCAATTCTTTACAGATTCTTTTTATTTTGATTTTATGGGTCAATGTCATAATGTAGATGATCCCTATAGATTTTCACGATGATTGGATAATTTTTCACTGAAATATCGTGTCCAACTTGACGTCTCACTCTATTAGCTATATTGTGCATCTCGTGCACACTCTACAGGCTTCAATTCTTTACAGATTATTTTGATTTTGATTATGTGGGTCAATGTCATTATGAAGATGATCCCTATTGATTTTTGTGATGATCGAATAATTTTTCACTGACATATCGTGTCTGTCTTGACAATGTGGTAATAAGTGTTAATTCAGTTTATATTCACAGTTCTTTCTTTCAACTAAATGTGAATGGGCAACAAACAAACACTCATACTTACAATCAAAGCTATCAGTGGGCGTATGTTACCTTGCCTGGCAAGCTATATTCTATTATATAATGATGATTCATTCTACCCATTTCCTCATTCAGCGTAGATGATATGAAGACATTGTCAGCTGTGAGTGAAGTGTTTCTGACTTGACACGTTCCAACCTTCTCTCAACAAGTTGATAGTGAAAAATCAATTGATTAAATTAAGTTATATTGTAGAAAACGTTAGAGACGTGAATTGTTTTCATCAAAGAGCTTACTTCACTCTATATCAAATATATTGAGTTATTATGCCATTATATTTCTTTTGTTTTCTCTCAATCCAAAGATATGTTATATTTAAAAGTTTATGTAAATTTCAAATAATTGCCATCTATCTATCTTAGAGGAAGCCATTTTGGCTTAGATTGAGCTTACGTAAAGGCCTAGGGCTTATAACTGGCATAGGTTGTCATTATACCTTCAGTTTCTTCAACTTGGTTTCCCCTCGTCAGTGATACAGGTCAAACGGGCTGACATCAGAAAACATCAAATCAGGGATTTTCCCATTTATTAAGCTAAAGCACCACTTTTCACTTCAGAAAATACTAAATCCGATGAACCATATGTATGCAAGAGCCACAATTGTCTGACTCAAAATCAATCCTAAGAGTGTGACTCTTCCTTTTACTATTGAATTACCATAACATTACAATTTTGGGCTGTTTTGTAAGCTTACAGACTCCGCTGACCATTTTAAGCTGTAAACAGTGAGCAACCCTCCGTAATTAAATAAGATAAAGATGATTTTTGTTTTTCAGGAAGGAATATTTTGTAAAATTATTGTAAGAGTAAAAGTATTGAAGTTATAAAACATAAATTGAATGTTATGGTCAACTAGAAACGCTTGAGATGACCTTAAACTTCACTTCCGGTTAAAACCTAGTGTAAAAATCAATAATCTTATATCTGTCTGCTTTCATCTGATTTAGTAATGTAGCTTCACAATACACTACAGCTTATCGGTAATTATTTCATTTTCATCTTTTCTTATCTTTTTATTTACACACTTTATACATCTGAAGGATTAGGTGTCTTACTGTGGAAAATGTTTCTTAAAGTGCATGTTTGAGAGCTAGAACTTTCTTGACATCATTAGCCATATTCTAAGATTTGACACCATCTTTGTAAATAGCTTCTGGCAATTTATGTCTGTGATTCTGGCTTATAATATGTTGCCATGATATCAGGTGGTGTTAACAATAGAGGTAAGACGATCTGTTTGATTAGTTATCAGTTTTCATATATTGGCATAGTGAATATAGATAGTTGGTCATTAAGCCTAATAAATGATTAAAACAACAATATTGATTTGAATATATATTATGATTCTGAACTATCATTGGTTGAATTGTTCTGTCAACATTTCAGTTTCTTCTTCAAAAATTATTACATGAAAAGGTAACAGTGACACATTGCATGGGTTATCCTTTCTCTAAATTGATACTGTTTGCTCCAGATGTGGCTTTGTGAGGATAAGTCTTTTACTTACATATATATATATTCATGACCTTGACATTAAAGGTGTCATGGTTGAAAATAAGAACATTCAAATATTCAAACACAAGAGTTCTTTAACAGATAAGATATGTTTGTTCAATGAATAAAGTATAGGATCTTCTGGGTGGTAACTGTTTTTTTTATAGTTGGAATGATTTCTGAGAGGTCATTATCATTGTTGTGTAATGAATAGCCAAGCTCATGCCACACAATTATCCAAAGTATGGAATAGACTGTAAACAAACTATTGAAGTATTATAGCACTATAATTATGATGTAAGAGGGAATAATAACAGATGAGTCTTTTAATATTATGTAGAAGGGAGGTTGAATCACATTTTCCCCGATTTATTTGTGGCTTCAAGACTAACCAACCTTTCATGTGGTCTTTGGACTCCCATTGTTTTCATTATGGAAGTCTTTTGGTGTGACACGGATAATGTTGTAGATGAATTTGATGTTTAATTTGAAGTTGGATGTTTGAATTCCATTGTTGCAACCATAGTTTGAGACTTCTCTTCTTCACTATGAACTATGATCTGTTTCCAGGTGCGATCTCATCAATACTGGGTCAATGTCTTCATTTCCATATAGACAGAAGATTATAATCCTTGTTTAAGGCTAGCGCACACAGCCAACTTTTGCTGGAAAACAATGTTTTCAACAAATGGTGGACGTGTGCGGTGAATAAAAACTCAAAAACAATGTTCGCCAACAATGTTTTTGAGATCTAACATGTTTGATTTCAAAACCCAACACGCTGCTGTCATGGGATAGGCCTTACAAAATGGCGACTCCCGTCAAAAAAGCCACGGCAGAATGGAGCATTGAAAGTGAAGCAAGTTTAACAGAACTATGGGAAAATCATCTTTGTCTATACGCTATCACATCGACAGAGTATAGGGACAGATCAAAGCGGGATGCAGCCCTTCAAGAAATGGCAGCAGCTCTCGATATGACAGGTAGGCCTACTACTAGTAGTACTTGCTTATTGTGTTGAGACGGTCACTGAGGTCGTATGTCTGAATCCAAGACCGCTTCCATACTCTACGATTAACACGCCGACAACGTCTAAACCGAAGAAGAGGTAAAATCGCCAGAGTGATTCTTCGTTTACGCATAGACGCTGCCATTTTGTCATCATGTGACTTGACTAGCCTATGTTGGCGCTGTCAGCCGTATCTGATGCAGCAATTGTTGGTTGTGTGCTCTTTCAGACAGCTGTGTGTGGTTCCCAGAAACATTTACTCGAAACATTGTTTTTTCTGAAAGTCAGTGAAAGTTGGCTGTGTGCGCTAGGCTTTATAGGTCATTGAATAAACTAGTAGAACTGCACATAACTGGCGTCCAACCTGTAAACATGCCTATCTAATAAATATCATATACCGTAATACACTGGTGTGGTTGATCGGCGTTAACACCAATTGAAGTTAAAAAGTTGATAATATTGTGTTGTCTGGTCCTAGTTTATAGCATGATATGAGGATTGAAAGATGTAAGCTTATAGAATATCTTCAGGCTACATTGACAGTATTCTAGACATATTGAAGTATAGTCATTAGACTTAATTTGATATTTAATTAGTTTTATTTTGGTAGATTCAGCCTATTAGTTTGTATTGTATATTAGCCACCCACATCACCAAATGCCAAGTCACTTTATCCTTTCTGCCTGAGTGACACTAATCTTGAAATAGGATCAATATATTATTCAGTTATTTGAACCTGTAACTCAAATTTGTTAGCAATTATTGAAGAAAAGGCAGACAGGCCTTTAGATTACATGCTAGTTACAATAGTAAATGTCGTGCCCAAATTAACAGTACGCCCAAATTAGACTAAGCACTGCAGAGCAAGAGATGCCAACATCTGGGAAGGCTTATCTGATCATAACAGTAGTCCTTCCTATAAAACTGAAATAATATAAAGCTCCGCGAATGTGATCTAAAGCCCTGGATGATCCAAACAAATAAAGCCTTCTCAATAGTTGAGGTTTTCTCCGTTTGGGAACCTGGGGTATCAAACATGTGAGCCAGGGTAAAATAATGAGTTAGACATCTCCTTTCCAAAAAAGGGTCCAGAGTAGATACTTCCTTTCATTGGTACGGTAATCAGATAATTCTTTTGAACCAGCACTTGTAAGTAATGAATGTTTGAAGGACATTAGTAAACCTATTGCTGCTAGACAAGGCACATTTCAATCAAAGCAAATTGAGTGGTACCTTCTGTGGATTTTCCTCCTTTTTTGCAAATTGTATTATATCCATGAAATGGACTTTATTAACTGGCATCTTTTTTCAAATAAAAGTTTGTACTGCTAACAATTTAAGAATCTTATTGTTAAACCAATTTATTTTAGCTCTTTGTAAAGTTCTGTGAATGTTAGTGTTGATGGTAAGGAAGTTATAATTGATCAACTGATCTTCTTAGATTAATTAATCTCTTGAAACAACTCTTCTTATTAAATATTTATATCAGGTTATGACATGGTCAAAATTATGGTGATTTTAATCAAATTTTTCAATTGTTCAGCATTAAGATTCAGTCAATTTTTTTTTCTTTCAAAGGCAGATAATTATGAATGAATAGACATGAGCTTACACTATCACTGAATAACTTGGCTAAAAAAAATTATTCCTGTTTCTGAAACTAAGATATAATTTGTGGAGAACCCATGGTTGTGCCCCTTTATTAGAGAAAAGGTTGAATGATTCTTTAATAGAAAATACTTGAACTATTTAATGAAAATTTGATTCTTGTAAAGAAATAACTAGAATATAAGAGTAATGGAATTCAAGAGGAGTTTAGGGTAATGAAATGTATGATTAACTAGCTAAAACTTTGATTATATTACCTTATTGATTCTCAGTGGTCTATCGATTCAGAAAAATATTAATATATCATGATAAAATGTTCATTTCAAACCCGTTAACAGGATCTATATAGTGTTGGGTCCTACATTTAGTTATCTGATGCAGCCATTGTAGCCCCAGGTAATTTTATAAAATTGAATCCCAGAGAGTACATTTCAGATAATTTTGAGGCACCAGAATAAAGGCCCAGTCCCACTGCACTTGCGCACGAATTACGCATGAATTGCGCATAAAATTTCCTTTGTGCGTGATTCGTCAGTGATGTGCCTAAATCCCACGTGTTTCACACTTGGAGCATCAGTTTTTGTAAGTGATTGTATGCGGAGACGGGTTTGTGCGCGATCGCCAGTTTTGAACGGTTCAAAAAGCGATTATACGCAGTTTGTACGTGGAAGGTGCGTGTTCTGTCAGTGTTCCGTCAGTGCTTGTGCGTCAGGAACTGGCTCCTAGCACGCACATCACTGACGAATCACTTACAGAACACGCACATAACACTTACAAAACACACACAATCCACGTATGTTCCACTTACAATCACTTACCAAAATTATCGGGTTTGGGCTTGTGCGCTGTTGTGCGTGGAATGTTCGTTCTTTGTCAGTGATTGTAAGTGATACATGCACAGTTTATACGCGATTCATCGGTGATTCTGACTACGCACAACTCCAGAAAATGACCAATTTCTCCACGAACAATCACGCACAAACCAATTTTATGCGTGATTTATGCGTCATTGGCAATGGGACTGGGCCTTAACTGAATAGACTTTTGTGGATTGTTATTCATGTGTCCTAGGAAAAATAAATCAAGAGAAAGAGGCCATGAAAAAAGTTTGAGAGGAACTAGTCTACAAACAGGGGGTGGTTTGTTGATTGGTAAAAAGTACAAGAATTCCAGAGATGAGATTGACATGTGTAATTAGGAAGTAACAAGATTAAAATTGTGTTATATATTTCTTAAGATGATATAGAAATTATTGTTGAGTTTGTAATGTTAATATTGACTAGAGAAGATAGAAATATGAATATATCTGACTAGAGATTGTTAATTCTAGGTGATTGATTATTTATTGAATGATTAGCCTGCTTTATATCTTCCTTCTTATATCATATAATATTATTCTGATATTACTGACCTTTCTTGCTGTAGAAATAAAGAAACCCATAATTAGTTTGCAGCTGACAATTGTCTGTATCATGATTTTTTGGAGATTTGTCTTATAACTGCCTTATAAACAATAGCAGAGTTGGATTTTAGAATGGTTTACTAGTATACCCCAGAAGATGAATGTTCCTCTTTATTTATTATAAGGTTATCTGGTTTGTTTGATATTATTTAGATAGCATTGATTATATTTTGATTCCAACAGGAATAAGTCTGTTCAGAAGATGTAGTGAAAATGTTTCATGAGAGAAGGTTTGAGGTTGCACATATTCCAATCATGTTGTACAGAACTATTTGATGGTAGTTTAAAGAAAACATTTTTGACCCCACAACAGAGCACTGAGTTAAAACCCCTCTCTTTCATCAAATTAACGTAGAAGATTTTAACCTTGGCCTGCAGCCAATAGACATCTTTGTTCTTTCATTAATGCTGCATGTTACACCTCAATTTACAGCCTATGTAAAGTACCTTAGATTGATGGGCTGCTGCTGTTAATTTTAAATGAGATATTGTCACAAGTCACACTACCGTACTCTTTTACATTAGTTTAATTTCTTACTAAAGATAAACCCTCATTTATTATTTATATGGTACTTTTTCAATCACTGTCGCAATGGAACTGGGTGGTATATCTTGGTCAAAGTGAACATTGAAACACAATATGGTAGGTTTTGATAATTAAGAGTAATATTCTATTAAAATGTTGATATTTTTCCAGTCTAAGCTGATAGATCAATGTCATTTAGAATTGTCTGGTAGATTTGACAAGTTTTTGTTGTATAAGAAGTGAAAATGGTTGGTGTGAAGATTGGTAATCAATATAAAGTCATTTATTACTACATGTCTTTTATACATTCTATTAGCAATGGTTATAGATTCCTATATAGATAGCAAACAATATCGCTCATTTTAAAATTCCTAACCCAGATTATTAAAAACTATAAGTTTTGAAATGATATAAGAAAAATGTAAGTTAAGTAGGTATGATGTATAAGAAATAAACCATTTCCATCTGCAAAAAGGACTTAATTTTGGATGAATCAGCACTCTGCAACCAGAAAGGTAATAGATAATATTTATGCACCTTTAATTTTCGTTTTATCGATACTAAGTACGAAAGCACCAACAGCATTTCAATACACACCAATTGACTGAAACGACATAACAATGAAATAAATTCTGCCACATTTTCAAGTCAGATAATATTTGTGCGCAATATGGACTGACAACAATAGAAATTTTGATTTGTTTTGTGTTGTACCTTAACCAGTATTTATATATATATATTGTCTATGCAATTTGTCTAGCTTCTATTTTTCATTGTGTTGTACTGTATTTTGTCTTTAAGATTATATGCAGATATTTCATTTCACATAAATATAGAGCATGAAATTTGATTTGTTGACAAAAGTCAGAAAACTGTTCTGCTAAAAATGAGCTTTAGAAGCCATTAAGAGGTGTAAGTTTTCAGAGATTTGTACCTCTATTCCACCTACGCAAATCATGTTGTATCATTGTCTTCACTGAACTAATTTCTTCTACTCATTGACATTGCAGCAGAAAGATTCCACTTCAATCAATACCAGGAAGATTATTATGTCATCAGTATTCTTCACACTAGTTCCATTCTATTTCTTCTATCTTTGTCCTGAAATTTAACTTGTAATATTGTTATCACTTTTTTCCTACTTTATTGTAAATGTCAGAGGCTTACCACCAGAGAATTAATCAACAATTGACTGGCTTTTATCATGTAATAGAAGTGACCTATATCAATCAGGTTAAAAAAAAATATTAATGGCTTGGAGCAGGAAATAGAAAAAAATATACATGGAAAAAATATGCTGATTGTTATCAGGACTGACTAGAAAATTAACAATATTGGCTTTTATATCACTTACATGCTGAGAGATATGTCATTGCCTTCATCAAAAAGAAGTTGAAGCAACACTACCAGACAGGCAACACTAGGTTCTGAGGAATATTGAATGTTGTTTTTTGTTTATTGCAATATCTGAGTACCGTATGAAATTTTAACACAAGATTTTTGACTATTACTCAATAAAGTTAAAGGCAATAAAGTTAAAAGTCAGACAACGAGTTAATTCGGTGTTTTCTGCATCATTACTTAGATAGTAAATCAGTAAGATAAAATAGTCTATTAGAAGAGTAATTTACATATTGAGTAATATAGTGTGTGGGTTGAAATAAACAGTATTAAAACTAGAGTGGTTTATGTATATTTTCAAAGTCTCCCTATTTATTTTGTAAGTAATCACAGAATGATGTTTTTATGTAATAAACCTGATAGGTTATCTGCCGAATAACCAACCCAGAATATTTTCACAATTCCTCTCTGATGTTATTCTTCCTATATGATAACAATTTCAATATGTGGGAACCTTGTTAAATACTGATCTATTTTGATGAGTTGTGAAATAATTTTAGTGAGTTCTTGAAGAAATGATATACTATATCACACAGTTGCCTAACTAAATGCTTATTTCCATCTTTATTATTTCAGATGTCTGGTCAAAGGTACAAACGGACTAACTTTGATGATGAAGAGACACTATCCAATGGTGGTAGCACTCCAACTCAGATGGAGTTTGCACCAGGGATTATGTTTAAAGGAGGTGTGAATGTGTGGCAGAGGAAATCAGCATTAGAGAGGATATTATTAGTATTATTAGTAATATTATTAGTGATATTAATAATTATAGCCTCATTATTAGCTGTTAAAGAAAAGGAAGTGAAATATCTTACTACTAAAAATAATACAGGTGAGCCTCTATTGTATTTTTAATTGTTAACATTTATTTAATAATACACCTTGAATTTATGACAGTCCTAATACAAATATTTACCATACACAATAAAAGTTTTTTGTTCACAAAATAGACTTATTTGATTCTGACCTAATATAAATAATGCATTTCACATCAATGCCTTTGTCTTTATTTGAGATATCTTTTTTAAAATATTGACTCCTACATCACATTTGTTATTTTATGATGTTCTGAATATTGGTTTTGTTCACCTAATCCTAATATTCTATTTAAAAATGCCATGAAGATATTTGACATCAGTTCCATGATATTATTGATATTCCTATACATTCCTATGCAAATTTTACAAATATGACATCATGGGTAATCTATACACAGCGTTATTAGCCTGGCGTTATTTCTTTCAATGAATTATAATTCTAAAAAAATCTACAAGCAGCTAGAAATTTACTTTTTATAAGCTTATAAGACAACATTAGAAAGTATAATTCTTTAATGATAAAAAAAAGAGCTAAAGAATTCAAGTTTTTATTTCTTTTCATTGATTTAAGATAAGAGAAAGAGACTGTGTTTTCGTTGGAATAAACTCGGATCAATTAAATGAAAATTGATATGTATCAGGCCTATAATTTATAGGTTTGTTTGAAACCTATATTTACAGTAAATTAAGTCTAAAAATAAAGTAGAAAGTCATGTTATTGTCTATTGAGATGTTGAAATAAATGCACTTATATTATTATTACATTGAGAATTTCTTTTAAGAAACTTGTAAATATAGCAGTATTGACGAGTAATTGATACTTTTGCAATTCTGATAAAACATACACATCTATCATTGTGAAGTTGATTATTCAAAGTTTTCCTGTGGAAATTTTTAGCTGGAAGTCAATTTTATCCATCAAAGCAATACAAGTCATTCAAAATTCAACTCTTGGCTGTACTTTGTTTTAATGATTGTGTTTGCTAAAACACACCAAGACATTGTAGAATAAACATGTTGAATTATGTCTCACACTACACGACAACATTTTATGATGTCTCAAACCAAAGAGCATCACCAATGTTGACAATGTTGATGTATCCTTGGCTATTACTGGGTTTTTGATAATTCTTGCACACAAGAAAGGTTATGAAACAACTCTGAATATGCCCTTGGCTTGCTGAGAGTAAAAAGGCTTGACAAGTTGTGCATAAAATGTGAGGAGCATGGTTTTAGAGGAACATTCTTTTATTTCAGATGTCTGTTTAACACCTAATTGTGTTATTGTAGCCAGTAACTTATTATCTTCTATGGATAGAACTGTTGATCCATGTGAGGATTATTTTAAATATGCATGTGGTGGCTGGGTTAAAGCTCATCCGATACCATCAGGTCATTCTCATTGGGGAACTTTTGAGGACCTATGGCAGAAGAACCAACTTGTCATGAAAAATCTTATAGGTAAGTTGTAATTGTTATATTTTTATTTTGAGGTGCCTTCTCAACATGGCTGGGAGGTGCAGTGGCTCAGTGAGTTAGACGCTAACAGGTCCAGTATTCAATCATGGCATGGGTCGAGAAACATTCAGCCCTGTTCCCCCTGTCAGTGATGCAGGACGGAGTGTCTAGTTGTTCAAATGGGACAATAAACTGTGTCTTGAGGTTTGAGACACTGAGTAGTTTCTCATGATGCCATCTTGATATTTGAGACGCTGAGTTGTTTCTGGTGAAGCATTTTGAGGTTTGAGGCACTTAGTAGTTTCTGATGATAACATCTTGATATTTGAGGTACTGAATAGTTTTTGATAATATCTTGAGGGTTGATCACTGAGTAGTTTCTGATGATAACATCTTGATATTTGAGGTACTGAATAGTTTTTGATGATAACATCTTGATATTTAAGGCATTGAATAGTTTTTGATGATAACATCTTGATATTTGAGGCACTGAATAGTTTTTGATGAAAGCATTTGATATTTGAGGCACTGAATAGTTTTTGATGATAACATTTTGATATTTGAGGCACTGAATAGTTTTTGATGATAACATCTTGATATTTGAAGCACTGAATAGTTTTTGATGATAACATCTTGATATTTGAGGCACTGAATAGTTTTTGATGAAAACATCTTGATATTTGAGGCACTGAATAGTTTTTGATGATAACATCTTGAGGGTTGATCACTGAGTAGTTTATGATGAAAACATTTGATATTTGAGGCACTGAATAGTTTTTTGATAACATCTTGATATTTGAGGCACTGAATAGTTTTTGATGATAACATCTTGAGGGTTGATCACTGAGTAGTTAATGATAAAAACATTTGATATTTGAGGCACTGAATAGTTTTTGATGATAACATCTTGAGGGTTGATCACTGAGTAGTTTATGATAAAAACATTTGATATTTGAGGCACTGAATAGTTTTTGATGATAACATCTTGAGGGTTGATCACTGAGTAGTTTTTGAAACATTTTTAGGTTTCATGCACTCAGTAGTGTTTGATGATAACATCTTGAGGTTTGACGCACTTGTTAGCTTCTAATGATTTTAGAACAGGATTTTAGTGTAACATTTAATTTGATGATGTAGGCTTCATTTCTCATTTCTCATTTAATTTGTGAATTTCAGAGCAGCCGGAAGCTAATATGGGTAGTTTAGCAGAACGTAAAGCTAAGAGATATTATAAATCATGTATTGACAATAAGAAGATTATAGAAAGACTGGGGGCCAAACCATTAAAACGTGTACTTGACATGATTATTAAAGAAAATAATAATCAACCTCCCAGTCAACAGATCCAAGACTTATTAGAAGAAATACATCTTTTAGATATTACAGCACTATTTAATGTCTGGGTTGGGGAGGATGATAAAAATTCCTCCAAAAATATTTTACATGTAAGTTAATAAATGATGATATTAATTAGTGTTTATAAGATAAAATGATATATATGTCTAGGGTATTGTTGATAATAGCATATAATCAATGATTAGTTGAATATAATAATACCTATCATATTCATGTCCTGATAATCCTCAAATTCCTCATTAACAGCCACTTTGATATTCAATGGAAATCGAATCATGGTTATGCTGGTTTATAGCCCAAAACATTAGAAAATGTTCCTGAGCAATAATTTGGTGCCCATGAAAATAAAATACCAAAGCAGTATAATACCATTGATTGCTATGAGGCTGAAAAGTTCCAGCATTATAATTTAACATGACTTTTCAGGTAGATCAAGCTGGATTAGGATTACCAGAAAGAGATTATTATCTCAATAAATCTATAACAGAAGATAAAGTATTAAAGGCTTATTTGAAATATATGGTAGATGTACAGTTATTATTAGCCAATGGTGATGGAAGTCTACGAAATGAAACCACTGAAAATATGATTGAAGTTATCAAATTTGAAACCTTATTGGCTAATGTAAGTGAACAACTCAAATTATAAAATTGAGCTATTGAATTTGAGAATATCGTTGAGATATTGTAGAGCTTGATATATTATCATAATGATATCTTTATCAATTTAAGTTGACAAGCATATTATTCTATCAAAATTGATATTGTTTCAAAGATTGAATTTATTTAGTACTTTAATGTTATTATAGAATACAAGCATATAATTCGGGTTGTTTGAATGAGAAAATTTATATAGTAGGCCCTACTGAAATGTTCTTATAGAATACACACATTTATTTTAGGCTACAGTACCAAATTCTGAAAGACGTGGCATTCAAAAACTGTATCATAAAATGACAATAGCTGAAATTCAAAACAAATTTCCATTGGTAAGTAAAATTTGTATTTTCTTATTTTATTAATATTTTTTATTTTTTCAGTTGAAAAATAGTCACTTAACTTTTCTTTATATACGTAGTAGACCTACCTACGTTCAAACATTGATATTTTAAGATAATTGGCTGACAGGCTGAAAATGATACCAAAAGTTAAATTGTGACTTAGATAATAACTGTGTTTCCACTGACATAAAAAGCCGGCTTTAAGCTGGCTTTTTTGTATTTCCACTGACAAATTGCCGAACCGTTACAGTTCGGGAACCGTAACGGTTTGGCAATTGAAGCTTTTCGCGTTTGGCAATTTATCGGGTGCCAAATAAAAGCCGGCTTTATCTCGTTCGGCAATAGGGGGCGCACGCTCTTATTTAACTAGTAGAGTAAAAGGTAAGTCTTGTAGATCGCGTGCTGTCTATAATGTGTGAATTTATGATCAAGACTAAAGTTGTTCGGGAACCAGAAAAACTCAGTGTAAACGCAACGTGTTCGGCAATAAAGCTAGCTCTAGGCTAGCTTAGAGCTAGCTTTTCTTCACAATTCTCAGTGGAAACGCAGTTATAATCTGCTTCAAACAAATGAAAATATCATATTTTGAGTGAAATGTTTGTTTTATTGTAGATAAATTGGTTAAGTTATTTTAACAGATTATTAGGTATAGTGAATATATCAGTTACTAGTAAAGAAGAGGTTGTGTTTTATGCACCAACTTATATCAGTGCTCTAACTGATATCTTAAATAAATCATTACAGGATGAAAATGGACAGAGGTAGGTCTTATACCTGAGCTATTTTCTCAAATAGTTTACAAGATCATTTTCTTAAGTCAAATTTCTTCTAATTCTTGTTATGATTATTTAGTTATTTCTTTGATAAAATACAATTTAATAACAAAATGTTGAAATTTTTAGATATGCTCAAATAATTCTTATGAATAGGTTTATATTAATAGAAATGAATTCTATATCTGTTTAGGATTGTAAAGAATTATCTTGTATGGCATGTTATCAAGGCTTTTGCTCCATTATTATCTAAGAAGTTTAGAGATGCCAAAGAACAGTATGCAGAAGCTATTGAAGGTATCGGTATATTGATATTGGTGGTTATAATGGCAATAGTTTTACAACCCTTACAACATCAGTCATTTTCATTAAATAGTTCTTATCTTGCTCATTTATGCTGATAAAACTCATTTATTGAGTGAATTTATTGAGTCAAAAATGACAAAGCGATATGAATCATTGATTGTTTATCAAATTATTCTATTAGTACAGATCACAGTGGATTTTTGAGGTGTTGATGATCTTGTGTGCCATGCTAGGCAAAGTGATGTTAGTTTAGATAAATGTTAGGTGTAGAATATATGTATATATGTTGTGTTTCCAGGTGTTAGTGGTAAAGATGATCTATGGCGTACCTGTATAACAGATACAAATAGTGTATTAGGCTTTGCTCTAGGAGCTATGTTTGTTAGAGAAACTCTACATGGAGAAAGCAGATATAAGGCAGAAGAAATGATTGAAATGATCAAAACAGCATTCAAAAAGAATTTACCCAAATTAACCTGGATGGATGCAAAAACAAGACTAGCTGCTATAGATAAGGTTTGTTTGGATTTTAACCAAATTTATTGTCTTGTGATTAATGTTATTTAAAAATTCTTGCAGACATGTTTTAATTGGATTTTGAATTGGCTGAGGTACATTTAATTCTTTATAAATTACAATTGTTTTTATATCTGTGTTTTTGTAATCCAAATGAGGACAATATGTAATGTTATTATTTGTAAACAGTAAGTGATATTTTTATAGGCTGATGCTGTAGTTAATATGATTGGTTTTCCTCAATATATATTAAATGCTACTCAATTAGATAAAGAATATGAAAAGGTAAGATTTCTGTGTATGTTAGTGGGGTGTTGCAAACTGGGCTAGCTTATTTTTCGGTGCCTCATACCATTGCTAAATAATCTGACGTCTCAAGTGCATAAAGCCAGTTCTTCAGACTCCTTCTGTACTCATGCCTCATCATGTGACACGTTGGAGGTCTGTGATTGGTAGAGTTATCGGAATGTTCACAAGAGCCGTAGACAGAGTGGATACACTTTCCGATGGAGTCAATGGCAATCATGCTTGATGTTGGTGAATGGCTGATGTACGAGCAAATATCATAGCACTGGACGCACCAGGCAAAGTTCATTAGCAGTCAAATCTCCTGAACCAATTCACCAAATGTGTCCTTGGTATTTTGTGTTGACTGCATCATAAAAACTCTTGGCAACTTTGATTGATTAGAAATCAGAATATTGAATTAGATTCTTAAAAACTAAAAACCAGTTTGAACAGAGTTAATATTAGATAATTGATTACTTCTTCTTAATGATTATTCTTAAAGATTCTTTAAGTTTTAAAATCCATTAGAAGATAATTGATATTTTTATATCTTTGTTTAACTATTAAATATGATCAATAGAAATAAAATATTGTAAAAAATGAAATGAAATTTTTTAAAGATTTTAAATAACATTTTTCTTTTCAGTTATTTATTAATGAATCTGAATATTTTTATAATAATGTTAGAAATTTGAAATATCAACTTGCTGAAAACCTAAAAACATTGAAGAAACCACCAAAGAAAAACTCGTAAGTACTTGCCTTTTAATTGACTGCTATTTAAATTAGAATAACTTTACTTTGATGAAAATGTAAAAATGTGTACATGTTTGTTTTTCAAGACACAGATCTTCAAAATTGTGATATTTTGAATTTGAAAGTTTGTAAAGAGGCAAGTATTTTTTTTCTTTCAAATTTATACTCGAAAGACAGTTTGTTTGTAATTTGTAGTTTTGAATATAACAGATGTTTATTGTATTCACAGATGGAGTATGACACCTGCAACTATTAATGCATATTATACACCAGCTAAAAATGAAATAGTGTTCCCTGCTGGTATTTTACAAGCTCCATTCTATGATCAGACATTCCCAAAGTAAGTTTTTTTTAATTCTTATGTTTTTATTTTTATTGAATGTCATTGACCAAGCACATGAATAGAATTTGAGCTGTTATTTTTACAACTATCATTTACAATGGCACATTCTTAATCCAATCAGTTCATGCCTTAGTCTCAAAAAACAGATTTTTTTAGCTAAGCTAGTCAGTAGCCTTCATGGTCATCTACAATCCCCATTAGAAGGTGAAAGTTTAACTCATGTTTTAATGAGACATTAAAAACAATATGTTATATAGAGAGACATAGAAAGTGAAAGGATCGTGTGATTTGCATTACTTTTAAAGACTAGTTAAATATAGTCAAGACCCAAATCAACCTCCAAAATTTTGATTATTTTAAATGTTGGATGGTTGGAATTGGAACTACTATTCTCAGATGTTTGAACTAATAATGCCGCGTTCGATACTTATCGTGAAAATGGCGTTTACAACTTTCTCGGAAATTTGTCTGCTAAAGTGGAGACCGTTCGACAATAATCACTACTTTATCCAAACAGCTTCCACTAACACGAATCACAAAGTATCAACAGCATTCATGAATTTTACATTCTTATTACAAGCTATTTATCAATATTTATTATGACATAAAGAGAGATTAAAGTTATCAAAAGATCTTGAAATAAAATTGTTTAAATAAATTTGAAGATGTGGCCATTTTTTCATGGGGTCAAGGTGAAGGTCAGAGAAGTTGTGAAAATGGGTGTCGATAATTTTTCTCCATTTTCACGACTTTCTAAAGTAGTAATTACGAGAAAACCATGCTATCAAATGGAAATTCACAACATTGACCCCGTGAAAATGGTAATTACGAGAGGTATCGAACGAGGCATAAAGTATAGTTTATGATATTTTATATTATAATTCTATTAACAGGTCACTTAATTTTGGAGCTATGGGTGTGGTGATGGGACATGAATTAACACATGGATTTGATGATCAAGGTGATGGGGATTAACTAATATTTTTGTTCTATATTTTGTTGTCATTTTTACTAATAATACTAGCTATCTAACACCTTATTTTGAGTTTGCTATTTATTTTATCTTTAATTTATAATTACCTTTTTATTTCCTGTTTTTAGTAAACTGTTGTTTGACATGTTGAAAAAAAAAAAACAAACATCAGACATCAGACTGGTCATGTGATACCAACTTAAGTCAAGTGATACCAACTTAAGATGCGTTTTTGTAGGCCGATTCGATTAGGTAGATTAGTTATTTTGTGCATATGTAAACTAGGACATTTGGGCTAATCGGTTCATTTGTCAGATAGTTTACCTACACTATTTGGCTAATATACCTAACCTAACTGAGATTGGAGCATGTGCAAGTTGCTAATGTTATCAAAATTGCGGTCTTTTATTTGTTGTCAGTGGAGGCAGCCTTATTGCAAATCGTTGATTTGTACTTCGCATTTGTAGACCATTGCTAATATAAACCAAATTGCCTTAAATCTTACTAGCAAACAGAAACCAAATCAAATTGGCTACAAAATGACAAAATGCATCCATACTACATTGTTTAAATCACGGAGAAATATTGCTCAAGTGAAGGCAGAGCATGTTGATAAAAATATTGGTACCAAGTTAGACAAAATGTTGATAGTGCCAAGGTTAAGATAGAAAATAATGTTCAAGTCTGATGTCATTTGGTCAGTTTGTTTGATACGACTCTTAAAATAAGAAAATCTGTCTTTAAAACAACTATATTAACTCACTTAGTCATTTATTTCAAGATTATATATTGACTCATGACAATATTATAAAAAAAATTTTGCTTGAGTGAGTGACAGTTCACTATTTATACATTAAACAAGCATTTTTGTCAAGTACAATTTTTTACCAAAAAATCCTCAAAATCTTTTTATTTTGTCATCCACTGATTTTTGTAGAATAAGTAGTAGAATAAGTAGTAGATTAAGTAGAGAAAGTGTGCAGAATTTTAAAATGAATTATTTGTAGGTCGAGAATTTGATAAACATGGTAATTTAAGACCATGGTGGAATAATGATTCAGTTATTAAGTTTAATGAGCGTGCCCATTGTATGACAGACCAATACTCTAGTTATAAACTTAATGGAGAAAATGTAAGATATTTAATTAATCTATCAATTAAGTTTAGATTTACAATGTGAGAGTACCAGCTATACATGAATTTGATACACCAGAAAGACTTTGTTTCTTGCAAGACCTTTCTAAAAAACATTCAGCCTTATTGAAATTAAGTTTTCTTACATTCACAACATATATACATGTTATATCATTGTTTTATCTCAATGTTATTTTAAGATGCGAGGTAAACAAACACTAGGAGAGAATATAGCAGATAATGGTGGTCTCAAATCTGCTTACAATGTAAGTTTTAATCTTTATTTGTAAACTTCAAACTTCAAAACTTCAAACAGTAAGCATGTTATCAATTTAAATGCAAAATTTGAGGTGTATTTTATATAAGTTATTAGCTACATAAAATATAGCTTGCCAGGCAAGGTAACATACGCCCACAGATAGCTTTGATTGTAAGTGTGAGTGATTGTTTGTTGCCCATTCACATTTAGTTGAAAGAAAAAACTGTGAATATAAACTGAATTAACACTTATTAACACATTGTCAAGACAGTTAGACACGATATGTCCGTGAAAAATTATCCGATCATCACAAAAATCAATAGGGATCATCTTTATAATGTCATTGACACACATAATCAAAATCAAAAGAATCTGTAAAGATTCTGTAAAGAATTGAAGCCTGTAGAGTGAGCAAGAGATGCACAATATAGCTAATAGAGTGAAACGTCAAGTCGGACAAGATATTCCTGTGAAAAATTATCCGATCATCACGCAAATCGATAGGGATCATCTTCATACTGACATTGACCCATAAAATCAAAATCAAAATAATCTGTAAAGAATTGAAGCCTGTAGAGTGAGCACGAGATGCACAATATAGCTAATAAAGTGAAACGTCAAGTTGGACACGATATTTCAGTGAAAAATTATCCGATCATCACGAAAATCAATAGGGATCATCTACATTATGACATTGACCCATAAAATCAAAATCAAAAGAATCGGTAAAGAATTGAAGCCTGTAGAGTGAGCACGAGATGCTCAATATAGCTAATAGAGTGAAACGTCAAGTCGGACACGATATTTCCGTGAAAAATTATCCGATCATCCCAAAAATCAATAGGGATCATCTTCATAATGACATTGACCCATAAAATCAAAATCAAAAGAATCTGTAAAGAATTGAAGCCTGTAGAGTGAGCACGAGATGCACAGTATAGCTAATACAGTGAAGCGTCAAGTCGGACACGATATTTCCGTGAAAAATTATCCGATCATCACGAAAATCAATAGGGATCATCTTCATAATGACATTGACCCACAATATCAAAATCAAAAGAATCTATAAAGAATTGTAGCCTGTGGAGTGAGCACGAGATGCACAGTATAGCTAATACAGTGAAGCGTCAAGTCGGACACGATATTTCCGTGAAAAATTATCCGATCATCACGAAAATCAATAGGGATCATCTTCATAATGACATTGACCCATAAAATCAAAATCAAAAGAATCTGTAAAGAATTGAAGCCTGTAGAGTGAGCACGAGTTGCACAGTATAGCCAATACAGTGAAGCGTCAAGTCGGACACGATATTTCCGTGAAAAATTATCCGATCATCACGAAAATCAATAGGGATCATCTTCATAATGACATTGACCAACAATATCAAAATCAAAAGAATCTA
Source organism: Lottia scabra (assembly GCA_029955415.1). Taxonomy (NCBI): domain Eukaryota; kingdom Metazoa; phylum Mollusca; class Gastropoda; family Lottiidae; genus Lottia; species Lottia scabra. The sequence continues at coordinate 6,248,025 of JARJEI010000013.1, read as the reverse complement.
TAAAGAATTGTAGCCTGTAGAGTGAGCACGAACTAAATGTGAACGGACCGACGGACCGACAGGGTGATTACAATATACGCCCATCTTTCGAGTGGGTGTATAAAAATGAAAATAAAGTGAAAACGTGTGAAATTTTCCCCAAAGTGAACTTCTTAGCCAGGGCATTGTAAAACCAAAATGATTTTATATGATGTTATTTGTCATCATTCTAAAGACTAGATCAGATAAAAAAAAAAGCTTAAAGGGATTGTAAAGAGGTTTTCTAAACTTTGTATGTGTATCGGGGACACTGATAGCATCAATTTGCACCATTCCAAGTTCCATTCTGACGTCTGTGGTTCTTGCAATTCCACTAAAACTAACGCGTTTTATGACATCACTAATAGTGATCTGCATAGACATCAATAGTAGCTTCCGGTAGATCACTATTAGTGACGTCATAAAACGCGTTAGTTTTAGTGGAATTGCAAGAACCACAGACGTCGGAATGGAAATTCGAATGACGCAAATTGATGCTATCAGTGTCCCCGATACACCTACAAAGTTTAGAAAACCACTTTTCAATCCCTTTAATTATGAGTAATTTTATTTACCCTTGGATGAACTGATTTTGGTCCTATGATTGCATACAATTAGTCTGATTTTGTAAATATATGAAAAAATAATTTCAATTTAATAACAGTTAATTTTCTTTTTTAGGCATATGTTAGTTGGATAGAGAAAAATGGTGAGGAACCACCATTACCAGCTGTTGGTTTATCACATAAACAATTATTTTTCCTAGCTTTTGCTCAAGTAAGTTTTCTTATTTTGTATTAGTCTTTATTTTGAAAATACTGCTCCGAAAAGTTTTGACTAGCAAGTGAACTTGCCATCTAACACTCAACATTTTGAATTGTCTTAATACTATTTTCCTCATTGCAGACTGCATTGCATTTGCCTGTCCTCATTAGCCCATACACTATACATACAGGTGCAGAAAAGGATGAAAATAAACCCCATAAATCTTTTCATTTCATTAATAGGTATGGTGTTCATCTAGTACTAAAGAAGCAATACATTTAGAAATAGTAACAGATGCTCATAGTCCAGCAAGTATCAGGTATGAATTGCACTTTTTTAAGGGGAGATAATTCTCTGTCGACATTAATAGTTATTAACTGAATTATTTAGCAGAATTGCTATTATAGAATAGAAACAAACATTTAAAGATGGGTTGTCTGATTTTTTAAGTGTTTGATTAAGCAAATTATTTGGTTAATTGGTGTTTCTAATGAATTATCCTTGTATTCTTGGATCATTAATGTCCATGTAGGTGTCTGGATAAACAAAAAAAGATTTTTTGACCTTTTATGACATATCATTCATTTGATGGAAATCTGCTGCATATTCTCTTCTAATTAAATAGAATTTACATCAACTTGGTCTAAATTATTCTGCTGTATTGAACCGTTTTATAGTTATAGTTTTTATCCATTTGATTGAAATTAGAGAATAGATTGATAAGAAATTAAAACTTAGCATTCTTATTTCAAATGAGATCTCAATTAAGTTTATAGTTACAATACCAAGTGGAATCCAAGCCACTTTGTCTAAAATAAAAAAACTGTTGAGTGTCCTATTTCTCAACATGGAACCTTTTAAAAACATGATTTAATTTTATCAGGAGATTTTTTGAGAATTGTTGTAGGGAGCAAATCTCAAATTAATAGATAGTTTATGCCCATACTGATGAATTGAGGGTATATTTCTATGTTGTCTTTTTTTAATAGTTCAGAAGCGTGAAAATGTATGTTTTATTGTAGGGTTTTGGGAACGTTGTCCAATTCTAGAATATTTGCCAAGTTATATAATTGTCCTGTTGGATCACGAATGAACCCAAAGAAGAAATGTGAAGTTTGGTGAAGTCATGTCTGTGATAAAGAAAAAGAAAAGCTGCTCAATGGTTGATAGTTATTATATATTTCACATAGCCATAGTTAGATCAAATATATTATTCCATTGTGATATTCTAATCATGCACTATAATATTTGTTAATCATTGTTAATTTATTAAGAAAACATTCAAAAAATATGAAAGAGAACAAAAGAATGTGATGTGACAACAGGAATTTCAGCATTTAAATATTTGATTTAATTTGATACCTGACAATGTGTAATTTGACAAAGGCTGATAATTATGATAGTGTTAAATCTCTTATTAGGCATTACTCCATACTCAGATATCATATTTACAAATTATACATGTACAATATTTCAAATCTTAGATTGAATAATGGATTAACCTCCCTTTTAATAATCATTCTCCTTCACAAGACATATGACATTAGTCAATCAGCATTTATCAGAAGTAAATGAAAAAGGACTAAATTATGTAGCTAGAAGTGAATCCACCAGTAATAAAAAAACTAAATTAAAAATGTATTTTGTACCCATCAGGGATCTGTTTAAAGTTTTTAGATGTCAAATATTTCAACAATTCTACTTTGTGACTTCAGTTCATGCTGTTTGACATGTATTTTGGATATGAAATCCTTATCAGGACAGTTGAAATGTAGTTTAAAAATTGAAGTCAGAGATGAGTAGAGTTGTAGGCATGAAATAAGATCTATAAAATGATGTATATACATTGTATGTATATTTGTATATAATATAGTTTATTTTATTTTATTCTATTGACCACATGAATACATCCATAGACTCATCTCTAAAAAACTAATAACAAATAATATACCTCTTAATGTTTACCACAATTATACACTCGTCTGTTTTTTCTCTATATTTTGTACTGTAGGCCTATAAATGTTCATTTCAATATTGGTTATTTTCTCTACTGTATAAAACAAGAGAGCTAATATCATACAAATTGAAGATGGATTTCATACTTGTATAGAAAATAAATGAGGACTATGTGCAATATTTTATACATGTATTAACATATCAATTACTGTACAATTATAAACCGCATTTCTTGTGAAAATTAAAAAGTAAAGATAGCTTTATTTTTCAATTTTCCAAGTGAAAACTAGCTTTAAGCTAATATTCCATATACGTGTCATGTGGATGCGTCATACGGACATAAATGACGTCGTGCGTCAAATATGATTCCATATGTGCATCAAACGTATGTATTATCTTTCTTTCTAGATAGATGGATGCTTTGTCAAAATATGGCAGGAAAAAATACATCACATATTAGAGATCTTCGGGCAGAAAGGTGTCCGGATGCGTAAAAAATCACTACACCATGTAATTTTTTTTTTTTGACGCATGATGGAGACCATTTGACAGATACGGCTTCTGCATAAATAGAATCATACCCTCTTAAACCAACCATTTTGATTTTTAACTTCGTATATGGAATCTTAGCTTAATGCAGCTTTTTTCTGTCAGTGGAAACACAGTTAACTAATCTTGATTTGTACGTTTTTTTACAAACTACATGATGATCAATGCCAGTATAAAATGTAAATAATGAAAATTAAATGCCAAAATCAATATTGGGTTACAGTTTATGTAATTGATATATACAGGAGTTTTAAGCATGTTGAATTAGTTTAGTATTCATATAAGAATAAACTATTGTACAGTGTACAGAATTTTGTGATGTATTTAAATACAATTCTTTATTAGTGCAATAGTTAGTAAATGATGCAAATCATTGTGTTTTTAAGAAAATATCATTTTTGTTTCGAAAAGTGTATATATGTATTAATGGATACTGTGTAACGATTTTTTGTGGCTATCAAATTTCATGGATTTTTCCTCAAGAATGATTTGCTGAGGTAAATTCTTGTATTCCTATTTTTATTTTGTTTTCATTTTACATTTTAAAAACAGGATTGGCTACAAGTTCATAGAGCCATTGCTTGTAAATCCTTTATAAATCTAATAACATTGCTCTCACAAATTCAAATATTCTTGATTTCACAATAAGATTCTAGTGTCACCATTAATTGTTATACATGAATTATCTGGAAAGAATCAAATCTGAATGAACAACATCATTGTTGCTTCATATATTTATCACATATTTAATATATTATTTTGCATTTCCTTAGTAAGACAATTTTCAACCATTCTATATATATGATCATATCATTTTATCATAGTTTATATTGTATCTTGTATATGAATGTTGTACTGAATTGTATAAAGGTTCTGTAATGTAGAAAGCAAGGATATTGTATATAATTATGATTCAGTTACATTAGATCTGTGTCCTTATTTCTTATGTTTACTAATCATTTACAACCAAATATTACTGTTTTGTGTGATGTATATTGTATCTTCTTGGCACCATTTGTTGATAAATCAAAACTGTTGTTTTTAAGAAGGCTGTAAAAGTTTGTATTAAAACATCAAAGTTTTTAATATTTTTCCGAAGAACTTTTAGAACTTTTTGAAATTATCCAAATTAAAAATCTTGTTGTATAATTACTGAAGATTTGTGAAAGATCATTGAATATAAGTGTGAATAAACCAAACTTGGTGTAGTGAACAGTGTGGGATAATCACTACAATAGAAAATTTAAAGGGAATGATATAAAATGGATAATGTGATTTCCGTGCAGTTCTAGTAATTCTGAAGACTATTTACATATATCGACCGTGAAGAATGCTGATTAACATTCCTCTTTTAAGAAGCAAAAACACAGGTGGATACAGTTATTTTTTCTTTTTTCTACTGTATTGTTTATCCTACACTGGACATCTTGCCTATTCACACGATAAGCTTTAAAAATGAATCTGGTTCAGTTTATACCATGTATACATTAATAGACATGAAATAAATATAACACAATAGAATAGTAATATATACTGATTTATTATTGATAATTATTCTAGTGATATTTGATATGTAGATTACTTAGATTATTATTACCCTTCCCTCCAATTACATCCCATAATATTACTTATATATTTATGTAGTTATTTACTTATTTATCTGTTATATTTATTGTCTTTATATAGTTTTATTTATAATATTTATATTAATCTGTTTGAACTGAAAGATCAGATACTGCTCATTGTTTTTTTGTACTTAAGAACTTACTAGTTCTGATATACTTAAAATGAAATACATAATAATCTTATATATTATTACATCAATTATTATCAAATCTGTATTTAGCTATTTTTCCATTCTTTGATAAGAGTTATTAAGAATAATAAAGGAACTGTAAGCAATCAATGATGTACCCACTGTTTTGTCAGATTATACACTTTTGCACTGTACCCTATCACTGTTTCTGAAGGTTCAATCATCATGCATTTACCGTAACATATTCAAATCTAAGAGTGAAACTGATTCACTGAATCATGTTCATTTTGATTTACTTATAAATACATTGATAAAAGTACTTCCCCAGTATGGAATATAATTAGTTTCTCAGGTACAATTCAGCTAATTATTATAACAATTCTGCAAATAAATGATTGCTAAAAGTATGAATCTACACTGTATCAGCTTACATTATATATGTCTCAATTTAAAATATATTTTATTGTCTCAATCTAAGTTATATTTAGAATAATTTTTATTTACAACTCTTTTAGTATTCCAATATTTATTTTATTTGTATTTTTCCCATTAATAAAAATTGTGAATTTATTACATTTATATTGAACCATAGTCTGTCATGTCTCACTGTAAAATATACTCTATTATTTCATGCAAAAAAAAACCCATTAATGAAGCAAAAGATGGTCATGAAGCCATGAAAGCATAACCTGCTTATCTGGGTCAATAAAAGTTCCCATCAATTACCCATTTTATCTGTTATACTTTGAACTAAGACTATGCAAGTAACAATCCATTCAACCTTTGTAAAGAAAAGTTCATAAAAAAAATTGTTATGCATTTTTTGTCAGTATGCTAGATAGGAGCTGTTTTTATTATTATTCCGTTTTGATTATACAGATAATTAATACTGTCAATAAAGTGACAGTACATGTGTTGACAAAATATAAAAAATTGTAATCCATTTGATAAGATATAACAGCTAAAACTCATTTGACAAGATAAAAAGCTACAATCTTGTTGACAAGGTATAACAGCTACAACCGATTTGACAAGATGTAGAAACTACAATCCAGTTGACAAGATGTAAAAACCACAATCCAGTTGACAAGATATAAAAGCTACAATCCAATTGACAAGATGTAAAAGCCACAATCCAGTTAACAAGATGTAAAAACCACAATCCAGTTAACAAGATATAAAAGCTACAATCCAATTGACAAGATGTAAAAGCTACAATCCAATTGACAAGATGTAAAAGCTACAATCCAATTGACAAGATGTAAAAGCCACAATCCAGTTAACAAGATGTAAAAACCACAATCCAGTTAACAAGATATAAAAACCACAATCCAGTTGACAAGATATAAAAGCTACAATCCAATTGACAAGATGTAAAAGCCACAATCCAGTTAACAAGATGTAAAAACCACAATCCAGTTGACAAGATATAAAAGCTACAATCCAATTGACAAGATGTAAAAACCACAATCCAATTGACAAGATATAAAAGCTACAACCCAATTGACAAGATGTAAAAGCCACAATCCAGTTGACAAGATATAAAAGCCACAATCCAGTTGACAAGATATAAAAGCTACAACCCAATTGACAAGATATAAAAGCTACAATCCAGTTGACAAGATATAAAAACCACAATCCAGTTGACAAGATGTAAAAACCACAATCCAATTGACAAGATGTAAAAACCACAATCCAGTTGACAAGATATAAAAGCTACAACCCAATTGACAAGATATAAAAGCTACAATCCAATTGACAAGATGTAAAAGCCACAATCCAGTTGACAAGATGTACAAGCTACAATCCAGTTGACAAGATATAAAAGCTACAATCCATTTGACAAGATATAAAAGCCACAATCCAGTTGACAAGATATAAAAGCTACAATCCAATTGACAAGATATAAAAGCTACAATCCAATTGACAAGATGTAAAAGCTACAATCCAGTTGACAAGATATAAAAGCTACAATCCAGTTGACAAGATGTAAAAACCACAATCCAGTTGACAAGATATAAAAGCTACAATCCAATTGACAAGATATAAAAGCTACAATCCAGTTGACAAGATATAAAAGCTACAATCCAATTGACAAGATGTAAAAACCACAATCCAGTTGACAAGATATAAAAGCTACAACCCAATTGACAAGATGTAAAAACCACAATCCAGTTGACAAGATATAAAAGCTACAACCCAATTGACAAGATTTAAAAGCTACAATCCAGTTGACAAGATGTAAAAACCACAATCCAGTTGACAAGATATAAAAGCTACAACCCAATTGACAAGATGTAAAAGCTACAATCCAGTTGACAATGTGTAAAAACCACAATCCAGTTGACAAGATATAAAAGCTACAATCCAATTGACAAGATGTAAAAGCTACAATCCAGTTAACAAGATGTAAAAACCACAATCCAGTTGACACGATATAAAAGCTACAACCCAATTGACAAGATGTAAAAACCACAATCCAGTTGACAAGATATAAAAGCTACAACCCAATTGACAAGATTTAAAAGCTACAATCCAGTTGACAAGATGTAAAAACCACAATCCAGTTGACAAGATATAAAAGCTACAACCCAATTGACAAGATGTAAAAGCTACAATCCGGTTGACAAGATATAAAAGCTACAACCCAGTTGACAAGATATAAAAGCTACAACCCATTTGACAAGATATAAAAGCTACAATCCAGTTGACAATGTGTAAAAACCACAATCCAGTTGACAGGATGTAAAAGCCACAATCCAGTTGACAAGATGTAAAAACTACAATCCAGTTGACAGGATGTAAAAGCTACAATCCAATTGACAAGATTTAAAAACTACAATGCAGTTGACAAGATGTAAAAACCACAATCCAGTTGACAAGATATAAAAGCTACAATCCAGTTGTTGAGATATAAAAGCTACAATCCATTTGACAGGATGTAAAAGCTACAATCCAGTTGACAAGATATAAAAGCTACAATCCAGTTGACAGGATGTAAAAGCTACAATCCAGTTGTTGAGATATAAAAACTACAATCCATTTGACAGGGTGTAATAGCTACAATCCAGTTGACAAGATATAAAAGCTACAACCCATTTGACAAGATATAAAACCTACAACCCATTTGACAAGATATAAAAGCTACAGTCCAATTGACAAGATGTAAAAGCTACAAATCCGGTTGACAAGATATAAAAGCTACAATCCAGTTGACAATATGTAAAAGCTACAATCCAGTTGACAAGATGTTAAAACCACAATCCAGTTGACAAGATGTAAAAACCACAATCCAGTTGACAAGGATCTATTTTATAAGATGTAAAAGCTACAATCCAGCGGACAAGATATAAAAGTTACAACCCATTTGACAAGATATAAAAGCCACAATCCAGTTGACAAGATATAAAAGCTACAATCCAATTGACAAGATATAAAAGCTACAATCCAATTGACAAGATGTAAAAGCTACAATCCAGTTGACAAGATATAAAAGCTACAATCCAGTTGACAAGATGTAAAAGCTACAATCCAGTTGACAAGATGTAAAAGCCACAATCCAGTTGACAAGATGTAAAAGCCACAATCCAGTTGACAAGATGTACAAGCTACAATCCAATTGACAAGATGTAAAAACCACAATCCAGTTGTTGAGATATAAAAGCTACAATCCATTTGACAGGATGTAAAAGCTACAATCCAGTTGGCGAGATATAAAAGCTACATTCCAATTGATAAGATGTAAAAGTTACAACCCATTTGTCAAGATATAAAAGCTACAATCCAGTTGACAAGATGTAAAAAGCCACAATCCAGTTGACAAGATATAAAAGCCACAATCCAGTTGACAAGATATAAAAGCTACAATCCAGTTGACAAGATATTAAAGCTACAATCCAGTTGACAAGATGTACAAGCTACAATCCAATTGACAAGATGTAAAAGCTACAACCCATTTGACAAGATATAAAAGCTACAATCCAGTTGACAGGATGTAAAAACCACAATCCAGTTGACAAGATGTACAAGCTACAATCCAATTGACAAGATATAAAAGCTACAACCTAGTTGACAAGATGTAAAAGCTACAATCCAGTTGACAAGATGTAAAAACCACAATCCAGTTGACAAGATATAAAAGCTACAACCCAATTGACAAGATGTAAAAGCTACAATCCAGTTAACAAGATGTAAAAACCACAATCCAGTTGACACGATATAAAAGCTACAACCCAATTGACAAGATGTAATAGCTACAACCCAATTGACAAGATGTAATAGCTACAACCCAATTGACAGGATGTAAAAGCTACAATCCAATTGACAAGATATAAAAGCTACAACCCAATTGACAAGATGTAATAGCTACAACCCAATTGACAAGATGTAAAAGCTACAATCCAGTTGACAAGATGTAAAAACCACAATCCAGTTGACAAGATATAAAAGCTACAACCCAATTGACAAGATGTAAAAGCTACAATCCAGTTAACAAGATGTAAAAACCACAATCCAGTTGACAAGATATAAAAGCTACAACCCAATTGACAAGATGTAAAAGCTACAATCCAGTTGACAAGATGTAAAAACCACAATCCAGTTGACAAGATATAAAAGCTACAACCCAATTGACAAGATGTAAAAGCTACAATCCAGTTAACAAGATGTAAAAACCACAATCCAGTTGACACGATATAAAAGCTACAACCCAATTGACAAGATGTAAAAACCACAATCCAGTTGACAAGATATAAAAGCTACAACCCAATTGACAAGATTTAAAAGCTACAATCCAGTTGACAGGATGTAAAAGCTACAATCCAGTTGTTGAGATATAAATGCTACAATCCATTTGACAGGATGTAAAAGCTACAATCCAGTTGGCGAGATATAAAAGCTACATTCCAATTGATAAGATGTAAAAGTTACAACCCATTTGTCAAGAAGCTACAATCCAGTTGACAAGATGTAAAAGCCACAATCCAGTTGACAAGATGTACAAGCTACAATCCAATTGACAAGATATAAAAACCACAATCCAATTGACAAGATATTAAAGCTACAGCTACAATCCAGTTGACAAGATGTAAAAGCCACAATCCAGTTGACAAGATGTACAAGCTACAATCCAATTGACAAGATGTAAAAGCTACAATCCAGTTGACAAGATGTAAAAACCACAATCCAGTTGACAAGATATAAAAGCTACAACCCAATTGACAAGATATAAAAGCTACAACCCAGTTGACAAGATGTAAAAGCTACAATCCAGTTGACAAGATGTAAAAACCACAATCCAGTTGACAAGATGTAAAAGCTACAACCCAATTGACAAGATGTAAAAGCCACAATCCAGTTGACAAGATATAAAAGCTACAATCCAATTGACAAGATGTAAAAGCCACAATCCAGTTGACAAGATATAAAAGCTACAATCCAGTTGACAAGATGTAAAAGCTACAGTCCAGTTGACAAGATGTAAAAACCACAATCCAGTTGACAAGATGTAAAAGCTACAACCTAGTTGACAAGATATAAAAGCTACAATCCAGTTGACAAGATGTAAAAACCACAATCCAGTTGACAAGATGTAAAAGCTACAACCCAATTGACAAGATGTAAAAGCTACAGTCCAGTTGACAAGATGTAAAAACCACAATCCAGTTGACAAGATATAAAAGCTACAACCCAATTGACAAGATATAAAAGCTACAACCTAGTTGACAAGATGTAAAAGCTACAATCCAGTTGACAAGATGTACAAGCTACAATCCAATTGACAAGATGTAAAAGCTACAATCCAGTTGTCAAGATATAAAAGCTACAATCCAGTTGACAAGATGTAAAAACCACAATCCAGTTGACAAGATGTAAAAGCTACAATCCAGTTGTCAAGAAGCTACAATCCAGTTGACAAGATATAAAAGCTACAATCCAGTTGACAAGATGTAACAGCTACAATCCAATTGACAAGATGTAAAAGCTACAATCCAGTTGTCAAGATATAAAAGCTACAATCCAGTTGACAAGATGTAAAGGCTACAATCCAGTTGACAAGATGTAAAAGCTACAATCCAGTTGTCAAGATGTAAAAGCTACAATCCAGTTGACAAGATGTAAAAGCTACAATCCAGTTGTCAAGAAGCTACAATCCAGTTGACAAGATATAAAAGCTACAATCCAGTTGACAAGATATAACAGCTACAATCCAGTTGTCAAGAAGCTACAATCCAGTTGACAAGATGTAAAAGTTACAATCCATTTTGCAGAGCATCAATTGAAATACAAGGTATGTTTATTTTTATACGCCCACATCTCTCTATGTGGACGTATATTGTCGGCACCCCTGTCCTTCCTTCCGTCGGTCCGTCAATATTTGCTTGTAAACGCTCTTAAACCTAGTGTTTTTAATGGAATCAAACGAAATTGGGTATGTTCAACGAAGATCAAGTTCGAATTTGAGCTATTTACGACTGTTAGAAGCAGAGTTATTGCCCTTTCTCCAAAATCTTGAGTATGCTATTACTCAATTGCTTGTAAACGCTTTAAAAACTAGATTTTTTCTCTCTCCAGAAATCCCAATTCCTGACATTTCAAACAAATTTAAGGTTCAAAACTATCTGTATAGATAATAGAATGGGTCTGTTGTATATTGTGTAGAAAATTTTATGAATTCGACACCCAGAAATGCAATTTTCTTACATTTCCCGGCCAACTTAAGGTTCAAGATTATTTGTTTAGGGTCTGAGGGATCTTGCCTAGAAAATTTGGAGAATTAGACACTCAGAAACGCGATTGCCTGACATTTCCCAGCCAATTTCCCAATTTAAGGTTCAAGATTTATTACTTAGGGTCTGATTCTGCAGTGATGTGAATAATGAGTCAAGACATATTTTTGGCAATTTATTTTTTGGTGGGGTTACTTCTTTTGACTACCAGGAACATTTGAAAATAACAGATAAAGGCTTGGTCTTATTGACCCTGATTAAAAATAGAATAGAGGAGAATTTGATCGTCATGTTTTAACTGAAAAAGTCCTTATTTCTTTAATGTTTGTCATAGTTGTTGATAGCTGTAAATTGGAATTTCTGTATTTTCCACAATATCATTTTCAAGATGAATTGTACTTTACCTCAAGAGTAAATTGTTGGATATTGCCCTTAAAATATGAGACACAAATCCCATAATACAGGATTAACTTGCTGATAATTAATTAGTGGACTTACAGTATGGTTGACTGAGATAAGGAATAATTACAGATCATTAGGATTAAAAATGAATGGTCTTAAATAGATACAATATAATCAATATTGGACTTGACAATATAGTACTAGATTTCTTCCAGAACTTTTCTCTTGAAAGGATCCAGTTCTCTGTCTCTTTCATAATGAAGATAACTTATTAACCGTAGTCTTGTGGAGTAGCATAGTGACCTTTGTCTAATGGGATGGTATAGTAACCTTTGTCTAATGGGATGGAATAGTAACCTTTGTCTAATGGGATGGTATAATAACCTTTGTCTAATGGGATGGTGCAGTAACCTTTGTCTAATGGGATGGTGTAGTAACTTTTGTCTAATGGAATGGATAGTAGCACTTGTCTAATAGGATGGTATAGTAACCATAGTCCTGTGGAATGGTATAGTAACCTTTGTCTAATGGGATGGTATAGTAACCTGTGTCTGGTAGGATGTTATAGTAATTTTTGTCTGGTAGGATGGTATAGTAACCTATGTTTATTGGGTGTAATTATACTTTTTTTAAAGGGGGTAAAGTAACCATAGTCTGGTGGATGGTATTGTTGAAAGGGATGGTATAGTAACCATTGTTTAATGATGTGGTATACTAACCTTTGTCTAATGATGTGGTATAGTAATATTTGTCTAATGATGTGGTATAGTAACCTTTGTCTTTTAAGGGGGTATAATAACATTTATTTATTGAGATGATATGGTAACTTTTGTTAATAAAGTGGTACAATAAACTTTGTCTATAACCTTTGTCTATAGGGGTTATATTGTATGTTTTGTCATGTGGGTCTGGCTAAGTAAAATAGGTAGCATAATAGCCTGTCTTATTGGGTTATGTTTTATCATTTGTCTAACAACCATAATATTCTGCATCTAGTGGAGTTGTATAGTAACATTTGTCTTGTAGGGTGGCATAGTAACCTTTGTCTACTGAATTTTAAATTACTTATGAATTGTAGATTGGCTTTTTAAACTGTAAACATTCCTCTTGTTTAAATCAACCATTTTGAATTTAATTTGATGGTAGAAAACTAAGTTAAATTTTTATAATAGCAATATAAAATATTGCTGTGCACTCTTTCTCTTGAACTATTATCCTAGAATAATTATTATATAAATGGAATTAAAATCTTAGATTCATATTTTGATTGGCCTATAATTGTTTTAGAAAGGTCAATTTAGATATCAATCAAAACAAGATTGGTGAATTTTATATATAATTGAAAGGTCAATTGAATGTAATGAACTGTGAACTGTATATCTTGATACAATCAAACGGATGTACAAATTCATTTTGTATTGTTTGGAAATTAGGCTATATTTTTCCCATATTATATATTCTGTGTAATAATGATTGAGAATTAATATGTTCCCCTTTTATACACTCCCATATTACATATTAATGAAGCTCGAGTTCAAATTTTAGCACATGCCATTTATAAGAAACTGAGTTATTTCCCTTGCCACAGATCATATGCATTTTTTTTACTTGTAAAAAACTGTGAAATACATGAATATTTATGAAGTAATTTTTGTAGCTATAGGAGAATTTTGAAAATGCTATAGCTTATTTTGGTCTGTATGTAAGTAAAGGTAAATTTAATGCCCCTGACGTAGTTCAAATAAGCTGAAATGAAAGCTAGAGTTTTGCTCTGATTTGGATGAAATTTGGCATGCTTTTGTGGATTGCTGAGATTTCTTACTTCCCTTGACCATGTCCAAACCACCTTGTTAGTATGCTAGTAAAAGCAAGTGTTCATATGGATGTGGTTAATGATGAAAATGTTTTGTTGAGTAGATGTGTATGTTTTGTAAGGTTAAAATTCATTCAGACTATGAAGTTGAAAGACTTTGGGATATTTACAGAAAATGTTCTATGAATCTCAACTAATATCATTCTAGATGTGGCCTGAAGGCTTAATATATGTCAGTTATTCCAAGCGATTGACTGTACTCAAATTGGTTGACTGGCTTCAATGATTTTGTAATTGAATCGAACATGCAACTCAGGGATGTAATGAAATATAAATGAAATGATAACAAGTGTCTGAATGGTAAAATGAAAACCAGACACCCTTTATTGATAAGTATTCCACAGTCTTATTAAGAAACATATACCCCCTTTTTACCAGTGAAAGACAATAGTGATTTTCAACCACAGTGGCCTGTTTATATTGTAATATACTAAATTGCACAAGGCCAGTTTTAGAAGGGAGAAAACCCTTGAACAAGAATCTATCTTCTTTAGTTGGAAAGTATGTCTGAATAAGCCTAGAAAACCCAGTGCGTTGACAGCTTGATTTGTATTCTTGGTCAGTGTCTGTATCTCAGTATTAATTATATTGGTTATGATGTTATAATGTCAAAATGGGCAACATAATTAGCTCACAACTTTAATGAACTAAAATTACAGATTAATTCTGAACCTTGAAAACATTTAAGCACTGGAAAACAATCATACACTGGAAAACACAATTAATTAGGCCTACTGAAGTAGGTGTGATATATGTTTATATGTTAATACAAGATATTATTATGAATATTCTAGAAAATTGAATAATTAACCTACTTCACTTGTCTGCAATTTAATTACTAATTATGCAGATATATTCGCACTTTCTAAATTTTAAAGAGACTTATATTTTTGTTGTCGCTAACTGTCAAAACAATGTTAACCTTGTGTAGATTAAACTCCTTTGTTCAAATTTATTGTGCCCAGTTTTGATAGGTCTGTAGTGTTTTACCTTACTGACTTTGATTTGTTAGATTGAAAGAAATGCAATCTACATCCCTGACCATAAGCAAGTTTATCAATGTGAACTGTGTAAAATTCACAGTAAGCTACTTTTATTAAGAACACAACTTATAATGCACATGTATAAGTTATTGTTCTACAGATCCTTCAGTGGAATTTTATTCAATATACAGAAAAAAAAAGGTAACATCTTTATTTTACAACGATAACAATTTAGGTTCACATGAAGATCCTTTCTTCCAGCTGGTGCTTGGCCAAACCTCTTGGCATTGATCTTCCACAGTTTATCTGTACCTATTTACAGCTGTGTGAACTGGAATTAAGAGTGAAGATGAATTATCCAAGGTCATGACAAGGAAAAATGACAACCACAATTTTTTGTATCCAAGCAAATGCCATCATGTTTGTAAAGAACAACACTCTGACTAGTGCTATAGAACTTGACAAATGAAGTAAAATACAACTTAGATATTTATAAATAAACCAATATATACAGATAACCACCAATGTTGAATATGTTGTCTTGTCTGACACTCTAAATTTCATCATTGTGTTAAGATGTCAGTAATTGAATGTATTTAATAGATATATTATAACACTAGGAGGCATCCTATAAAACTATCTATAGAATGAATTAGAATTACTGAAGAGAACCCACTGAGAATTTAATACAATATGACATCATTATTATCAATTATGTCCCCATCATGGTTAGATTATGTTCTGTAATGTAATGAAAAGTAATGTAATGAAAATAGGTATTAAGTGGAGAAAGGGTAATTAACACTGGTGAGGTCATCAATTGTTATAAATTCAATCATGGTTTTACTGCCTTCCTCTTGGCTTGCACTTTCTGGAAAACTCATTTGAGGCTCAGATTTATATCTGATTCCCAAATAGTCAGGGAGATTCTCATTTCAGACCTGGCTAGATAACAACTAAACTGTTCGCCCTTTATAACAGGGATCCCAACCCGGGGCCTGGAACACCTGGGGAAACATTGGTCAGGAGGACATGGGGGTATTAACCAAACAAATATTTTCCTCGGGGACCGAAGCTGTGAACCAAATTCCAAAATTGCATCTGAATCTTTACACGATCAGCTGTGTATAATATGTGTGATTTAAACATTGATTTCCTAGTTCAGAATTGAACAGGTGGCAACGACTCTAGGAGTTTGTTAAATTGTGGCCACAGTTTGGGAAGCACTGCTCTACCTGTTTTCTTATAGAATGTAAGATATAAAACTTAAATCAAAATCAATGTCAACACAACACTCCAAATGGAGTAGAAATCAAAGTTTTAGTTATATTGGTGAAGGTGACAGCAGTATATAAGCTGTCGACAATTTATTGACATTATTTTATGTTAAAAATCATTGAAATTTAGAGGATAAATAGCTATTTATGTCTTTTATTCCATATTGCGATTGGTCTCAACATTTGCATATCTGTATTATAACTATATGTAATGAATCATGACTGACAGTAATATTTCTTAAAGATATCAATCAAATATGAACCAAAAAAAAAAGTCACCAATTTTAAATTTTTAAGATCATGTTTAAAACAAAGTATAATTCATTCTCAATGATATACTTTACATACCCTACATGAAAATACAGATAATACTTATGAAGAATGATGTGAGGTGCATTAGGGTTGGTACCCGTGATTCCTGTAGTTTCTGGAGAGTACTCATTTCCGGGAACAGCTTCCCCGTTCAAGGGAATAGGAACATGTTCATGTTTATTTCACCATTGACAGTGGAAAATCCTATCACTGAAATTTCCCCCATCCAAGCCCACAAGCCCTAATCTGCCCCTGACCACCTCTGAAATTGTGTTGCTGATCGGTTTCTATTGATAAAAAAATCATGGTTTTCCTGGGTTAAAAAATTGTTCTGAAATATTTTGGTAACGGTTGTAGGTCTTATAGATAAAATTGATTTACGTGAATTCCGGGAATAGTATGAATTTCATTCCCATTCCCAAAAATGAGACATCCGGGAATGCTTCAAACCATAATGTGCATGTAAAAAGTAAAAAAAAAAATTATTGTTAATGTTAAAAAAGACAAAATATATATTTGTTAGGTTGACACAAGCAAAGTTTTCATCTAATTTGAATGAAATCTGTATGCATATTTAGGTTGATGATGCCCAGAACCAATTTTCACTGATTGCTGTTCTATTTCTTGCTGTACAGAAAGTGAAGTATGTTTTATGTAATTTCTCTATTGATCTCAACCAAGTGTACTGATATATTAATAGTAATCTACTACATGTATAATTGAAGATATGAAAATGGCAAGTTATCTTTAACATACATTGTGAACAAAATTAGCTATTCTACATTGTTTGGAAACATCAATTTCAGATGCTCTAAGTTGATAGAAATCATACAACTATTTTAACTTCACTATGGCAGTGTCTCTGTCTCTGTAGCTAGTAAAATACTAAAAGCAATTACATTTAGTTCATTATCTAATTGAATTGACATTTTAACAGTTTTCCTTGATGAACCAAAAATATTCCCATATTGAAAATAAGTTAAGAATTAATCAAAAAGCTGGAGCAGAGGATGAAAAAAACCATAGCAATGTGTTATTGGTGCTAAAACATCTAAAGCTGTCATTAATAATGGTTCAAAGCATACAATTTAAAGGGGACCAGTCTTCATTTTTATTGGTTGATTTGGGTCTTGAATATACTTAAGTGTCCTTCAGAAGCACTAGAAATGTACGAAAATTGCATATTTTCTTCAAATATATCTTAAATTCTTCTATTTTCATAGATGACTTTTCTATATATTGCATAGTATCGCTAATGTGTAGTAGGGCATTATAACCTTTCAAATGCTAATAATTATGGATGCACATGGATTTGAAGGCTCAAATTTCAATGGTGAGTTGTGATAAACAGTACTAAATTGCTGAGCTAAAAAGTCCCCGTTTCTGAGACTTGGAAAAATCGACCCACGAAAATAAAGCCTGTGCCTTTTTAAGTACAAGTAGCACACATATCTTTTTAATACAAATTTTATGCAAGTCAATCACATCAAATCTTGCACCAAAGTTTATTAATATACATCAGAAATCTGGAAAACAGCCTATATCAACAAAAATGATGTAATACCAACTTTGATCATGAGTGAATACATACATAACTCACGTTTTATTGTTCTGTTATAGAAAATTAGAGAATTTTCTAATAATTGAGTATAAGTTGATGTGTCAATCTGGGTGATACGAAAGGTATTATGTTATCCTTTATGACTTTAGTTTGAGACATGGCAGGTGGTATTTGTCATGTAATTACTAGATGTTCCAGACACAGATTTTTAAAACTTGTATTGATTCTCTGACAATTAGTCAGATAATTACCCTTCAAATGTCTTTCTCTTCACATTTTTCTTACTAATTTACTTCACAATACTTCATTTTACACAGTCTCTAATCAGCTTACTAATCTTTTAAATTCCTAGTTTCACCTTGTTTGATAAATGTTTTAGACTAGAGATCTTAAGAGAACCAGAATGAGAAAAGGGAGAATAGATGACTCTGTCTGGAAGAAAAATTATACATTTCACCTTCTTCAGAAACATAACATTTGTTTCCACCTACACGCATCTCTCTCTATAGGCAAATAAACATTGTTGTGACAATGGGTTTGTTGTTTGAGAGATTTACTTTGCGCTTTGTTTTCTGTGGCTTTTGCTGGTTTTTTCAGACTAGGTGAATTAGTGGTCAAATCTATTTCTAATGTTAAATTTGTGTTGCACGTTTCAGATGTAAATTTTATATTTCAAGCAAATGTTATTAAGGGAGTTGAATTGTCTCTTCGTTTTTACAAACATAAAACTACCCCTCTTCCGGTGAAATTATTATTGCATTGCTCTTGTCCTGTCTCTTCCATTGCCTGTGCACCTTGCCTTCTGTATTCTTATTTGAAATTTTTCCCTCATTCTCGGGGTCCCCTTTTCCAATCCAATGATTATTCTCCTATTTTTTACTCTTATTTGAATCAAAAATTAGCTTCACTTATCTCATTTTTAGGCTTAGATCAATCAAAATATAAACTTCATTCATTTCGAATTGATGCTGCAACGTCAGCTATTATGCAAGGACATTCGGAAGAGGCAGTTCGTCGTGTGAATTCTTCTTTCATTTTAGAATTCGCGCAAGAAGATATCGCTTTGCTTTTGAATTACCCTCCTCCACCCCGTTTATATTCCATCCATTAGTATTCTAGTCAATGTTTTGTTTTTATATTTTCCTCCACACAACTTGTTTCATCCATAGAGGGGAGAAGGGTGAACGCAAATAATGTTTCTTACTTGTCAAACATTGTTCATATCAACATAGAACCTTGTGTGCAAACAGATCATTTCAGGGCTCCAGCTTCATATATCTGGTAATATCACTAATCCAACTGTCCTAAATCATGTTATTTTTTTATTTTAAAGAGAAATTGTAATATAGATTAAGTAAAGTGTAGTATAAGTATTATTTAATGTTGTATCACACTCATTAACCTGAATACTATTTGACGTAATAAATGCCATTTATAATGAACTCATTACAATATATAATTATAATAATAATAATTACACATCACATTACAGTATTCTGACTTTTTGTGGATACATTCAGTTACATCTTTTTGGGGGACAGACTAGTTTTGTCAATCTGTTCTAAGAACAGTTCTGAGACCACCTCCTTGAGGTTGGCCAGAATTTGAACAATTCTCAGAACGCTTGCCTTTTTACTTTAAGAACATCAGTTCTGAGAACAATAATATTTGTAATGTTAAGGTAAGATTTCTACAAGAATGTCTTTGGCCCCAGTTTCAAACTCTTACATGCCTGGTGCTTTCAACACCTCCACATCCCTCATCCCCTCTACCTAATCATTCCTAGAAAAACACTACTGTATAAGAAGATAAAAAGATGAAAGTTCCCTACTTCAACTTCTGAATGTTGAATTGGGCATCTGATTGTTGACACTGTGCCTCTTCAAAGTAATATGTTAACCATCTGTTCGACCAATAAAATTTTAGTCTCCAAACCAGGAATAATGTTCACAACTCTCCATCAAAATTTAAGCCTGCAAATCCTTGTGTATACATAATTATCAGTGTAAATCAAAAATTTGACTTGTATTTCATTGATAGTTTGAACTTTGTGCCTTTCCTGTACTTCTGGGGGCTATTTACATATCTTCAAGGCCCAAATCAACCCTAGAAAATAATGAACATTACCCTTTAAGGGCTGCTGACACTTAAATTGGAGAGAAAATTAGGCAAAGAATATTAAAGTTGAAATTTTTCTTAATCCAACAGTATTTTCTTCTGAATAAGAATCAAGTAATATTTATTCCCTGCAACACTGTATCTGGTTTAAGCAGCATGTGGTCAACAACTGTCAGTAGGGTACTCAATAGATTTAGGTATTTAATCCCTAGAGAAAGAGTTGAAACTTAGTTCAAGGTACAAGTAGTTCTTTTCAAAACAAATACCATATTCCAAACTTCTAAATTCCATGTGCTCCTTTATTCAAGTGGCTTTCATTAGAGAAGTCAGCCTTACAGCAATGTTCTGTATTTTGTGTATATACAAGTTAAAAGGTACCATAACAGCTTTGTAAACAATTCCTGCTAAAAGATTTTAAAGAATTTGTTCAAAGTAAAATCTGTATTTGATATAGTGTTTATTAGAAGATCAGTCTTCAAGATCAATTTACACTGGATAAAATAAATTAAAATGTCTAACATTAATAAGATCTGCAATCCACAATGTCTTCTTGCCTTTTGATACTTTCATAATAATAATATGTGGTTCCTGCAATTCCACTAAATCTAACATGTTTTATGACGTCACTGACAGTGATCTGCATAGATATCAATATTAGCTTCTTGTAGATCACTGTCAGTGACGTCATAAATTGTGTTACATTTAGTGTAATTGCAAGAACCACAGCTAGACGTCGGAATGGAAATTGGAATGGCGCAAATTGATGCTATCAGTGTCCACAATACACATACAAAGTTTAGAAAACCTCTTTACAATCCCTTTAAATAATCATTCAATGTATTGAACATTTTGCCATGTGATCTTACTATAAAAAAGAGAATGTTCCAATAAGATTGTTGTAACTGAAGGTTGATCTTATTGGTCTCCAAAGGAACGGTTTTCTCAGTGAATGATTCCATAAGAACATTGACTGCCCTCAGGAGATACAAACACAGCCTTTCATATTAGAAATGTGGAATGTCTGGCTAGGCCTCTATGTGGTGGACAATATGCCTTCTTTAATAACGTGACACATTGTAAACTATTGCCCGTCTGGAAAAGATTTCTAAGTCAAGATGAACATGTGGTATAATAAGCTGTTTAATGTCTGAGAAAAATTGTGTAGCTGTTTTATTAGTTTCATTAAAAAACACTTGATTGTTTACTATATATGACTATATAATGATCATAACAGATTTATTATAGTTCTTTATTATGGTTTACTTTAAAACATCTAATAATCTTTTCCTCTTTTACTACTTTACTACTCAGACATATGTTCTTACAACCTGACCTTATTCACAAACTAAACAAATTTTCTCTAGTTATCCCCTTCTGGCCAATTAAACCACATTGATGGCTTTCAAGTGGTCTTGATGGCACTATTCAACCTAGCTCTTTATAGCTGGCATTTTGGATTTGACAAGCAGTAATCAAATCTTTACTATGGAAGAAGAGAATTTACTAGAGGCAATGTTGTTGACTGATATACTGATCATATAGTTTAAAATACGGAGATGTTTTCTATTGTTTTTATATTGTGATTTATATATATATATATAATCTATTAACAGACAATAATTAATTCTGTCGTCTTTATATGTGCCTGCTGTTTGAAGATGTTAAGCTATAAAATGAGAGATTTGAATGTGTAAACGTTAATGATCAATGTAGAGTGTGTTAGAGTGAAGTGTCGTCTGACACGAGTATCTTGGCAATCTCTTCTATTGTATATGTAATTTTTCTAGTTACCGTAAAAGCTGAATGCAATTATCAATCTAGTTCCAGTGTCTCACATAAAACTTTTAACTGATGGTCTATTGAAATGAACGTAGTATTAAAAGTTTACTTGAATGTATTCATTGGAGACTAAACTCTTGTGCTTTTAACAAGTGTCATTCATTCATGTGCACGTTGTCATGTTTGAGATGAATTTTCTAATGTGCCATATAGGAAATGGATATTATTGGAATTTTTCTTAGAACATTTTAAGTTGTTGTTTGGACAATTCTTGGATTATGTGAAGTATATATTTGATGCAATATTTTATTGGAAACAGACTGTGGTAAGTGCAGTAGTCTAATGTTTTATAATTATACTCTTATAAAGTGCATTTTGTTTACTTAACTCTAATAAGTAGGCTAGCTACCATAGGTTTCTTTCAACTTTCTTAACACTTAGGAATAATTAAGCTAAGAATTAATATTTGAAATTTTACTATGTAATTAGGCCTTTCTCCCTGAAATATTTTTGTGATACAGATTTTAATGTTTTAAAGATTTGAATCTTTTGAAGTCAAAATGTACTTATATATAATTTATATAATTTTGATATTGAGTTTTAATTCAGTCATCACTGGTTATCATTTTTCTTCCAGTAATTTATTTTCTTATGAGCTTGTCCTTGTGGACTTAAAACTGACAATTTATTCATTTTCTGTCTTTTCTCAGAAAATATTGATGTGACAAATAAACTCTCAAAGGAGAACTGTATGAAAAGTTTAATTTGAAAATGTCTACTGACGACATAAAGTATGATGATGGAATATTAACGTGACAATCATACCTACCCATTGAAACCCCATTTCTCAAGTCGAGAGCTATATGTAATCCAAAGTTAGGTAGTGATAAAAAGTTCATTATTATTAAAAGCATTTCGATTATACTATATGACAAACTTTTGTATCTCTAAAAAAGTATTAGATTAAATATGGTATCAAACCTTCAAATAATTAGAATATACTGCTGCTATTACTCAGAATGGTTACTTCTTGTTTGAGGCAGGTTTCAGTATAGTGTTACCTTTGGTTACCTTTCACCAAAACCCCCCATCCTCTTCACCTTGCCACCTTTTTCTTGAAAGTGAATATGTCATTCTATTATCATCAGTCATTAAATATACTTTGCGTTTAGAGGAAAGATGGTTCTTACTAAGGCTTTTTATGTATTTCTACACATGTATGTTTGGTCTAAATCTTCAACAAGAAATATTCTTTAAAAAGATTTGAAAGACTCTATAAGGTTTACTTAAAACCCAATAGCATTCTTTGCTTTTTACCTCAACTATCGTGTTCGACATTTGTAAAGTGCCATTTTCCCATTTGAATTAGTGTTACAAGAGAATAGATTAAATAATGTAAGGTTTTATTGAAAGCAGTTTCATGTAAAATGTATTAAGGTAAAATGTATTTCCACATAAATTCTAATTGAAAATGTAGTGAATTTTAAGTGCTGTTGTAATTGCTTCTGTGAAATATTCAGGTCATCAACAGAAGAGCAGTCAATGACAGTAACAATATCTGAAGTTCTTGTGTGTATTTTAAATTAGTTCTAATGCCATAGTTTCATGTCAACTTTAACTAAAGCTGCTCATATTTTTCTGGAATTTTAAAATTCCTCACCTCATTCTTTGGACAAGAGATTTTGATTAACAGAATTGTCTTGCATGTCTGTGTGTGGATTACAAAATAGGACATCCTCACAGGCCTTCAATTGTTTTCCTAATTGCACACTGCAAAGAATTGCCAGGATTCAATACTCTAGAAGGGTTCTATGAAGAGTAAGAAGTAAAAGTTGTGTCAAGGGTTTTGTAGTATAATATTGTTATTGTGACCAAGTTTTATACGAGAAGTTTTTACTATCATCTTCTCTAATCACATTAATCTCTAGTCTTAGTTGTTGATGGCACCAGACAGACAATTGGAAATATAATTATATCTTATCTTCATTTACTATAATTAGTTAATGACACTACAGGCATCATCTTCATCCCTTGATATTACATTATTATATCTTACCAATTTCTTTTACCTTGGTGTGGCTATATTCTCTTCTTCAGACATCATTTATTTGTTGATTTTAATATCCCTTTATCTTTTCAACTCATATAGTTAAAGGGGCATGTTCACTATCAGTTTGATCATATTGGCGTCTTAGGAACAGCAATTTTAGTCATTAGGTGTGGATGTAGGGGGAAAGGAGGGGAGGGAGTCGGGACATGTCCCCCACTACAATTAAGAAGAGGGGGGACAAAAAGGTCTTGGTCCCCCACATAATTGATTTGTAAGACAAATTTTGTACAAATCAATCAGAATTGGAAATCCCAACCTCAACCTCGACCCGAAATATGATTAAAATTGCACCAAATCTATGCCATTTTTTCACAACATACTTTGACTGTACAAACCATTCTGGTTCTTCACCCACGATATTTTGAACAAATCCACATCTTGATTTTAGTGTTCACAGCTCATCGTCAGAATTTGAGCCTTAAAATCTGTGTACATCTATGATTATACTGTTTGAAAGTTAACTCGTATTCTTGAAACTGATAGAAAACATACAGAAAAGGAAAGTGAAATTTTAATATAGTTATATTTGAAGGGATCATGATATTTTCGTATAGTTTTAGAACCTCTGAAAGCTATGTACATATTCAAGCCAGAATCAACCCTTGAAAATTGCTTACAGTTCCCCTTAAAGCAACTGATAAGTTTCTAGTTTGGGAATTTGACATCTTTTCAGTCTTTTCCATTTCTTGAAAGTGTATATTAAAACATCAATACATTTTTCACTCCCGAAAAATATTCAGTGCACACAAGTAATTATGTTAATATGATATCTTTATTGCTCAGCAATATATAACAAGATTATCCCTGTAATCATTCTTCAACATCTTGAGTGCAAATCTATATAACTTATTGAATTTCTTGAAGTAGTGCCATTGTGCCATTGGGTTTATTTACTCTGAAATCCATTTCGGAGAGTCCACAAACCTGATACTGTCTATTTGGTATAGTTATTTTAAGTAAATGTTATTCCCAAATAGCATGTCCCGTTTATTATATTAGTGTATCATATAAGGTTTTTATCATTTTTGATAAAAGAACATCATTTAAACTTAAAAAGGTCGACCTAAGCTTATATTGAGTCATTTAACAAACACACAATTTTTTTTCTCATTTTCAATTGTTTTATTTCAATACAGAAACATCAATTAACTTAAAAAAAAACAAAAAATAGGTATAAACAAGTCTTTAACAAAAAAATACAAGTTTTCTGTAGTTTTTGATTTTTCATTCTTAAAGATTATTTTTATCTATTTGAATATATATATTTTTTTATTTCCGGTTAACACTATGTATTAATTGATGGATTGTTTAACTACGAAGAAAGTTGTGAGTCTTTTTATAGTTCACAATTGAATTGAAGCGTTACAAAAATACTGATTTCAATTGTGATCAAATTCACTTGAAAAATCTGATAAAATCATTTCCCATCCTTTTATCATTGTTAGCAAGATTTATTAAAAAAAATATTTTAAAGGGACATTTGAGAAAATATTGAATAATATTAGTGGAGTTGTAAGTTGAAATTATTTGTCCATTTTATACTCACAAAGAAATGTGGACATACAGACTACATTAGAGTTGCCCTTGTCTATCCTGTGGTCCATCCACACTTCTTGTAGGCACAATATACAATAGTGCTTATCAGATTTAAATGAAATTGGGCGAGTTTCAAAATTAAATATATTTCGATGAACAGTTTTTGAATTATTTTGCTTGAAAATAATCCAGTCTCCAGAACATCCAGTCTCTCTGCCATAGTGTTATTTTAGAGTCAACTTGTTGGTCTACGTTGTTATATATGAGAATAATAGTTCCTGTATTTTGTAGCTTTACAAATCATCATATTGATAAATAGGACATATATATCAAATAAATCTTAATTTGACACTTATTGAAACTTTACAAAATTAGTTATCAGTGCTGGTTTTTTGTTATTGTTTAGAGCGAAAAAAATAATCAGCTTCATACCTTTAAATATTTTTGTTGTTAGATGATCCTTTTAAAACTCATTATATAATTTGACAATATCTTTTTTATAATGGGTAATATGAAACTAATTAACTTGTAATTATTACGTGATATCATGAATGTTTATCAGAGGATAGTCTTTCTTGAAAACGTCCTCTCTGACTTTAATTAGTTAGCAACCAATACTAAACATAAAAAGTTATAGTCTAGTGTATAGTGCTTTGAAGCAGGTGCTTATTAATTTACGCACTTCTATGTTTGTTCCAACACCGCATATTAAAATATAAACCACATCTTAGAAAAAAATCTACTTTATTAAACTTGGTCAATAACAGTTTATATTCATTGGGAACTTTATCTGTTGTAATAGACATACAACAGATGACCTGTATAATCTGTTAAATCCAGAAAACTTCCATATAATAATTGAAAAACACACAGAATATTAAGTGTTTTTCAATAATAAAATGTGTAATTTTATGGAAAAATACTTAGTTTTATGGGTTTACTGGATTCTGTTTGTATACTTTTGACACAGTTACTTTTAATTCAAATGCAACTGTGTAATGTCTCTTTAAGTGGTTTTAAGTGATATTCAATACAAGTTTTACATTTATAACATCAAATATGGATGACAATGAAGACATACTTTTAATTTCTCTACAAGATGTGAAAACAAGAGAAGAAGTTTGTAGTAGGCCTTCAGGTAAAAATCTATTGTGTTTTCTAAAATTAAAAAATAAGAGTTCTGAAGATGTTGTTTAGGACTTATCTTATAAAAATGTTGTTATAGTCACATAAATATAGTATAGTTGTGGTCTTGGATACCAGTCTGAAGTTACTTGGATTTAGATCAATTTTGTCAGTTGCCTTATTAAGTATTATTTCAGACACCCTGCACTATGAGTGATCGTAACTGATCTTACTATCTTCAATCTATGTCACGTTTACATACTTTTTTCATAGACCATTCCCAGACTGTAATTAAAGGAAATCAATTTTGACAAGTCATTGTGTGGTGTAATAAAGTATATGAAGTTTGTCCTAATGGTCTGAAATCAGCTCCATATTAAAATCAATAGGCTACCTTTCTCATTATTCATAATCCTAATGTTTTATATCACATATCTTTTTTTTCTTCTTACATCATTTATCGGGTCAAGTAAACACACATTTTATCATTCATCAGGACAGAAAAATATTTTGAGGTGGAACTTTCGCTCATGTTGTCCAAATGTTGTCCAAGTGTTGCTGAAATAAATATAAGTTTATTTATGTTGTTCCAGATAATCTATCTGAAGTCGTGTGATGTAAACAAAAATAAATTCACCACCAATAATGGATAACAATTTATCCAACATATTGTTGAACTGTGGTTGTTATACAAATACAGGACCAAATTTTTGTTGCTTATGTTTGATGTCAAGATGTCAAGGAAATTTATAGTTTAGGCTCTTTCAATTTCAATGAAACAAAATATAAACAAAACCATATCCCTTGAATGTTCAATGTTCAAGAATATATGTTCTCCTAATGAAAAATAATATAATTCTTAAAAGGGAATGTTTAGCATTTCCGATGGTCGATTTAGGACTTGAATATTTCCAAATAGCCTCCAGAAGACCTAAAACTGCACGAAAATCATATAATTCCTTCAATTATATCACCAACTTAACATTATTCCTTCATTTTCTATATGTGTTTTCTATATAACTGATTTCTTATAAATGATGTAAAGCTTTTCAGTAAAATTGTATAGTTTTATTTGTCTAGACTTTTACTCTGTGTACAGTAAACAGCAATACTTCTTTCTTTTTATATATTTTAACTAAGTCAAATTTGTTCAAGATTTAATATTAAGGCACAGGTGTAAATTACAAGAGTTAAAATCTATTCATCTATCAACAATTTTATGATTTCTCCATATTTTAATCAGGCTGTTAAAAATTAATTTTCTGTTATTTTATAACATACTAATATGTACATGCATTGAAGCTCAAAATTCTGACACAAATTGGAAGACAAAATGTGGATTGTAACCTTGAACCTTTTGAATTGCCATAATGACAAAAATAGTTAATTTTGAAGAAAAATATCTTATGAATTAAGACTAGTCAGTGATTTAGTCCTAGTTTAAAATTGAGGTGATATTCCTCAACACAGTATATATCGGGTGTCCCAAAAAAACGTCACCAAGTTTGACGGTTAGTATCTCAGCTGTTGGTCAACCAATCTCTTTCAAAATTCTCACAGATTTACTACAATACATGTCCTCGTCAGACCCTGAAAATATGAGAGTCATCAAACAAAACTTGTACAAGTACTGCCTCAAACAACATTTCAATATCATAGCAAACTACACATTTCAACCTGTGTTCATTGTGCCTTCACCACATCAACGACCATATCAACCATTTTCAATTCCGAAATGCTCTGACCAATCCAATATTTTCTCCCATAAAGCAACCTTCCTGCCATGGTAATGACTCCAGGCAGTATTGGATTCACTAAAGAAACAGGTGTACTGCACTGGGTTAGAGGGACACACTGATTAAACAAGAACTGCTTTGCACTGATATTGAATTTTTTTACATGCTATTTTGTTCGTGGCAGTACTTGTACAATTTCTGTTCCATGACTTTCATATTTTCAAGGTCTGACGAGAACATATTGAAGTAAATCTGTGAGAATTTTGAAAGAGATCGGCTCACCAGCAGCTGAGATACTTTGGGGAAGTTTTTTCTGGGATACCTGATAAATCATTTTCAATTAGAGTCCAATTAGACATTCTGTTAGTATTTGTTTTGTCACTTGAAGTAAACCAGAGCCCATAGGAGCAGTCAGTTATATGTTTCAGTTACATTTTCTGTTTTTCCCACTGTTCAAAAATGTCTTTTACAACCTTATAGGGTTCTACCACTCTTTTTTTTACTTACGACAAATTTTTTTATGACAAACTATGTGTCTATATACAGACAATTACTACTGCCATCCTTTCAAATATCGGACAGAGCACAAGGTAATCAGGTACATAATGTATTCAGTTTCAATATATGGTTTGGTTCCCCATCATTTATAATACTATATTATATACAATATTAAAAGTTTAAACCAGGTAAATTTAGCTGGTACTCTCTCCCAAACTATTTGGTTAACATACGGTTAGTTGACAGAAGACGGTACTAGGCATACTACATTATAACTTCTGGACTAAATATTACAAATCTGTAATCTGAGTCCTTTAACAGCATAGGAAGCTTTAGGAACATAGGCGTACGAGCCGGGGGGGCAGGGGGGGCAATTGCCCCCCCAGTGATTTTCATGAAGGAAATTTTAAAAAATAAAATCGTTCGGAAATGATGTGATCAGGCAGATGGCGAGAAGTTTTTGGAATTAGGGGTTGGGTGGGGGTCGACTTGTCGGGCATTTATATTTCGTTGTCGGGCAAATTAGCATTAGTTGTCGGGCAAATTGGTTTTGCCCCCCCGCTCAACTTTCACCCCGTACGCCTATGTTTAGGAATCTTATAAATCAAGGAGACCATAAATAATATGAAATGTTTGTTGAACTAATGACAAAAGCATAACACCATTAAGTCACGATTGTTTATATTATTAGGTTTATGATATTAAAACAACTAATGATTAAAATGATTAGACACCAATTATCGTTTATCATAATATTATTGTTTATATTGGCGTCCATTATTTTGTTTATTTTTTCTCTCAATTCAAACACCTTATTATCATTAATGTTTCTTATCATTTTCTGCTCCTTGAGAGGGTTAGAGGGACACACTGATTAAACAAGAACTGCTTTGCACTGATATTGAATTTTTTTACATGCTATTTTGTTCGTGGCAGTACTTGTACAATTTCTGTTCCATGACTTTCATATTTTCAAGGTCTGACGAGAACATATTGAAGTAAATCTGTGAGAATTTTGAAAGAGATCGGCTCACCAGCAGCTGAGATACTTTGGGGAAGTTTTTTCTGGGATACCTGATAAATCATTTTCAATTAGAGTCCAATTAGACATTCTGTTAGTATTTGTTTTGTCACTTGAAGTAAACCAGAGCCCATAGGAGCAGTCAGTTATATGTTTCAGTTACATTTTCTGTTTTTCCCACTGTTCAAAAATGTCTTTTACAACCTTATAGGGTTCTACCACTCTTTTTTTTACTTACGACAAATTTTTTTATGACAAACTATGTGTCTATATACAGACAATTACTACTGCCATCCTTTCAAATATCGGACAGAGCACAAGGTAATCAGGTACATAATGTATTCAGTTTCAATATATTGTTTGGTTCCCCATCATTTATAATACTATATTATATACAATATTAAAAGTTTAAACCAGGTAAATTTAGCTGGTACTCTCTCCCAAACTATTTGGTTAACATACGGTTAGTTGACAGAAGACGGTACTAGGCATACTACATTAAAACTTCTGGACTAAATATTACAAATCTGTAATCTGAGTCCTTTAACAGCATAGGAAGCTTTAGGAATCTTATAAATCAAGGAGACCATAAATAATATGAAATGTTTGTTGAACTAATGACAAAAGCATAACACCATTAAGTCACGATTGTTTATATTATTAGGTTTATGATATTAAAACAACTAATGATTAAAATGATTAGACACCAATTATCGTTTATCATAATATTATTGTTTATATTGGCGTCCATTATTTTGTTTATTTTTTCTCTCAATTCAAACACCTTATTAT
This sequence comes from Lottia scabra, assembly GCA_029955415.1. Taxonomy (NCBI): domain Eukaryota; kingdom Metazoa; phylum Mollusca; class Gastropoda; family Lottiidae; genus Lottia; species Lottia scabra. Next base: position 6,217,130 of record JARJEI010000013.1, on the reverse strand, counting down.
CATTAATGTTTCTTATCATTTTCTGCTCCTTGATTGATGTTAGAATCATCAGGAGGTTATCCTGTACATGCATGTCTCCTTATATTTTTTAAAGGCCAGCTGCAGTCTTATATCTTTACTTTGCAATCTTAAAATATTTTTTTTTTGCTGCAGTGCAGGGCAGAATCCCATCTAAAAGTTTGTATCATCACATACAGTTATTACTATTTAAGACATGCACACAAACCATTACTCAAATTGATAAAGTTTCTAAGCCACTTATCCTTGCTAATGAACCATAGAATAAAGTTATCTCTGTTATCTAAAATATTAGTCTTTTAAAAAGTTTATACTGATACAAGCTTCAAGAAAACTTATTTCATCATTTTAATCTCTGGAAATAGCAGCTGCCATCCATTCAAATTTTACGTGGTTAATATTTTTAGTTTTCTACGTGTTCGAGGACAAGTAGGTAGAAATAAGAGTCAAGTTATTGAAAAAGCAATTTGAAGATGATGTACATGATATATTTTAAGAGTGTAATTATAAGAAAGTAATGTTTGATGAACCTCTACATGATATATTGAATAAGAGTTTGTTATTATAATATAAGAAAGTAATGTTTAACGAACCTCTACATGATATATTTAATAAGAGTTTGTTATTATAATATAAGAAAGTAATGTTTGATGAACCTCTACATGATATATTTTAAAAGATTTTGTTACTATGATATAAGAAAGTAATGTTTGATGAACCTCTTCATGATATATTTTAAAAGAGTTTGTTACCATAATATAAGAAAGTAATGTTTGATGAACCTCTACATGATATATTTAATAAGAGTTTGTTATTATAATATAAGAAAGTAATGTTTGATGCACCTCTGAACCTCCTTTTTATTATAATAAAAAAATATTTGATTAACTTCTACATTATATATACCGGTATATATTTTTTTTTTTAAAAGTACTTTTGATTATACTATAAGAAGTGTGCTTGGTGTTGGATGAACCTCTTCATGATATATTTTAAAAGATTTTGTTACTATAATATAAGAAAGTAATGTTTGATGAACCTCTTTATAACCTGTATATGAAAACAAAAAAAATTGTGATATATTGAGAATTTTAAAAATTCTGTTCCTTTTGGGTCCTTAAACAAATTTTTTTATAAGTGGAGGTGATGCTGTTTAATAGCAATTTTTGATCCTGGAATTCATGTCTAGCAACAGGATGCAGTTGGGCTGGGTTTAGGCTTATGCATTTTGTTCATGTCTAGCAACAGGATGCAGTTGGGCTTGGTTTAGGCTTATGCATTTTGTTGAGATAAATTCCGGAACATCCTCTTACATTATAAGAATGTATGTTTGATGAACTTAAACATGGTTTATTTTATACAGATAAGTTTAATTGTAAACTGAAGTTTTATTTATATAATCAATGAGTTGAAAGCGGGTCTTAAACCATGCCAGTTCTTTTAATGACAGAATTATTCCCATATGTTATCTCTTTAAGAGTGATCAAAACTAAGTAGCTAACACTCTTGCTTTTATCCTTAACAACCTGAGGGAATAGTTCACATTTCATTCAATCTTTGATGTTTAAAATCAGGATAAACTAGCAATTGATTCAACCTTTGATTTGACAACACTTGATATTTCCAATTTTACACACGTTCTCCTATCAGATGTAAATATTGTTAGGAATTTTTAGATCAGTATTTCATGTGTCATGGAACTTTCATGTTGATTTTTATAGTGGAAGGAAGTTCCTAACATTAGTTTGTAAAAGATGGGCATTTAAGCAAAAAAATAGATTCTTCTATTATTGTATGTAATATACAACTATACGAACTAGGATGGTTTGTAGAGTTCAAGCACCGTAAGCGTGAGCCCCAACTGAAAATCCTCCCCCTAGTGAAAAAGTGGAAAAATCGCATTTATTTGTGGCACCCTGAGAGATATTTCAGGATTGGAGTTTGCAGTCAGGATTTCCTACTAATATTTTCACCTGATTATTCTTCGTCACAAAATCTTTTTTATTAATCAAATCGTGAGGAGATCCAAGACCCTTTTGACTCCTCTTCCCTAGACACACTGCTTACATTGACCCTAATTTTACACCCTTTGAAATAACTCAATGTCAACAATAATGATAATGTCCATGAGATAAACTTAAATATTAGTAAATGAAAAAGAGTTTCTAACATTAAGTAGTATCTAAAAAGATGCTAACAACACATATGTCAGTTTATTAGGTAAATTTATTAGAAAGAATGTTAGAGTCTCAAATCAGAATGATCAATTGGCTATCAGTGCTTAGAATTACAAAATAAGTTTCAGACAATTTATTCTTTAAATTGTTAATTTGCAATAACAATTGCCATTCATTTAAGTAACATTAATTTTTTTACAGATTTTTTATGAAACTTGATGCAATGAACATACATTTCTAATGTAGGCCTATCTCTTATTAAGAAAAACATAATTCTTGTTCCACCATCTCTTCCCATAGTTTACTGTGTCCCGATTTACTTGAGATAACATGGACAACCATTGATGAAATATTCAAAATAAATTTGTAACTGTTTATAATGTGTATTCCTTGGTTAGGGTAAAAAAAGGCACAAATATACAGTAAAAGCTAATGCTAAAATACCCTGTTTTACCTTGATGTTTGATCTATTACAGTTGATACTGTATGAATAGTCAAAATTTCTATATATTTTTTACACTTTAATATCAAATTTTTTGAAATATGAAATCATGAGAAAAAGAGCCATAGTGATACTAAACTGACGTAGGTAAGCTTACAGCTGAAACAATCATGAAATATTATGGGGCACTTTCTAATTTACTTGAGAAATTATTACTTTGTAAATTGTTACCTATAAAGCTAATTTGGCTCTTAACAAGCGTGAGTAAAGCAACAAAGTTATCTTGACTGGTTGATCTAGCCAACATAATTAGAATTTTACTTTATTTATTTAGCTGGAAAAGAAAATAAATAGTTAAATAAGAGGTGCAATGAATTGGAATATCTCAATTTATAATCTTACACTAATTTATAATGTTTCAAATTTCAAACATCTATAAAGCGAGAGTCGTGTTTATTGTATATACCATGTGAGATATATTTGTTTATATTTGAGATATAAGTAAAAGGTGGAAAATTGTTTTTAATTAACCATCAAATCAATAGCAGACTTGTTTTAGGTTCAAATGAATTTAATGTTTTATCAATTAAACATATAAAATATTGTTTTCTAGTAATACTGTTTTTATTGGATACCATTGTTAAACATCACACAGAATAAATAAACACATATACAGCTTTTATGTAATATGACAGTGTTTTGGCCTTAAATTGTTCCAACTACTGCCATTTTTGGAAGGGCTACACCCACAAAGAAGGAGAGATAAATGTCACAATCCCATTCTAGTAAGAATTCAAATAATTGAGGGACAGGGTATCTACTCTTATGGAAAACTATTCATGAAATGGGATCTCGAAAATAAAAGTGTTTGGTCAAGGATTTGTCATAAATAACTGACTGTTATATTGATGATAGAAACTAAAGTCAGATCATTACAACCAGTCAGTTCTGAATTAAAGGGCCATTCTGCTTTTTTGAAAAAAGTTTCCAATATCAAAAAAATCGAAAATGCTACCTGAGAGTATTTTTAAATCATGCTTTTTGCATCTCTATATCTTCTTGATCAAACTGAATTTTGTTTTAAAGGGTTAATTACAAACAGGGAGTACTTATTGTTAATTAAGCAATTTGACCTAGTTTTGGTGTTTGCCCTTTAAATGGCTCAATATTTCCAACTGAAACCTTTTAAATACACAAGAGGGACATTTCTCTACAATTAGGCGTTTATTCTACTCAAATCCGCTCAGTAGTTTCTTATCAGCGTCCAAAAAACATAACACACTTAAAAACCTTACGTAAGGTTTTTAAAAATTTTAGCATGTTTTTAGCGTTTAAAAATTAACGGCTAGATTTTTTTAGTTAAAACTTTCAGATACATTAAAGGGCACATAGTTACAGATTTTGGTGTAAAGTTTTCACAAATTTGAGCAAAAAAAATTTTTGACCTAAAAAAAATTCAGACTGTCCCTTTAAGGACCCTTTATGATTACCCTCTAATAATTGTTTTGTTGATAGACCTTCTCAATTAATTTTTGTAAAGGGCCAAATGCATTTTATGAAAAAAATATAAAGGCCAAATAGAGCTTAGCTAGAATAGCGAGCAGAGAGATTTCACAGAAGGGGCCACTCTTGAGAGACCATTTTCAAGGGTGTTGCGGGCCGCTATTTGAGAAGGCCTGTTCTAGTAAATAAAAACCATTAATTTGTAGGCTAGTAACTTGACAACTGATCTAAGAATTGAAAACATGCAGCCAACCAATTTTTGATAAAATCAGTTTATTGAATGATCTGAACTGGTCACTTAAAGAGTGCAGGAAACACTATGTACAGGATGTAACCAATTTACAGTTTGTAGTCTGGGATAACTGGAAGCGGACGTTGTCATGTCAATTGTCATCTATATACTTACCTTTTCAGTTTGTAAGTTATTACACTCCCCCATCCTTAATGTTTCAAGCAATGCATTTTTATTAATTTTCACAGAAGTCTGGATCAAGAAATCTCTGATGTTGATCTGGATTTATCTAGAATTATTTGGATATTTAGCTTGTTCAGAATTATTTAAAATTAGTTAAAAGTTGTTTCATTCCCAGTATTAAGTGATTTATGTGACAATAAATACCATCACTTAAAAGTTTTTTATCCTGAGGTGATAAATGTTTGATGCGAACATCTAGCGGAGAACTTGATGCTGCCACACTTTGTTTTTAACCAGATTTATTTCAGGGATTCAACAAATAATTACATAAGTTTACACAAAGTCTCAAAGTTAACAATGATTCCTATTCGACTTAGTAAAAATTGTTCCTTTAGACAACGAGGGAATTACTGTCAATATTTTCAGATGTATAAAAGATTTTACTTTAGGTTTATCATGTATTTGAAAATATAAGATTGTGTTTCATTTATTACAGAACTACCTCAATTCAATCTGGAGAACCTCAAAACTGCCAAACTGAAGTCGTCACAGGATATCAAGATGAATGGGCCTGCTGAGCAGGGTGGAACAAGAGTTATGATAGCAGGGTAAGATATTTTCATTATTCTTGTTGCTAGTTGTAATGATTTTGCTTAACACTCTTTTTAGAACATTGTAAAGTCTGTTTTTGGCTAGTATCTGTGGGCCAATATCCTAAATTTGATAAAAAAAAAAATTCAAAATTTTGTTTTCACTATCGGGTTATGAAAACAATCAATCACCGACTACTGTTGTTGAAATAATAATGACAATGGTCATGACTCGAAGAACTAACACAGATTTAATTCACAGATAAAGTTAAATGTTTCATATGCAAGAAATCTTATAGTAATTGTTTGATGGATTTCAGGAGCAGTCCATCATCGCCAACATGGATTGGAAAACGAACAAAATTAGAAGGATTATTAATGGCTATGATAGCCTCATTAACTATGATTGTTTTAATATTAGTTGTTATATTAGCTATTAAATCTGCTAAAGATGGTAAGTATTCTAAGTATTCCTTGTTTCCATTCCTCAAAGACAAACACAAATTTATTTTCACTACTTTGAATAGTTGGTTGAATAAGATGGTTCTATCACCAAAACTCACTAACAGCCCCAAAAGATTTACTAAAATAAAGGCTACAAAAATATTAAACACAAAAACTTAATAAAAAGAAGACAAATATGAAGGGAATAAGGAGGAGGCAGAGGAAAAGTAACACGTCAGAAACAGATACAAGATTGCTATCTCTTGAAATAAATGAACTGCTCAACTGATCACATAATCATTTGATTCAATTTAAGAAGTATCACATTGAAGTTTGTTAGTCAAAATGACTCGTTTTGCTATCCAATATTTCCTTTGATTTGTCAAAATCTAGATTTATCTGTAAATCAAATAAAATCAAATTGTTTATTTTCCATTTAAATCTTGTGGTAAATCTATAAAAGAAACAGCAACTCTTGACAGTTTAGATAACTTTTAGAACTATCGCAAAATCGATCTAAAGAATACAACTGGAATATTCTACCAAATTTTTATGAAATAAAATTGAATTTGAGCTGAAATTTTGTGTTTTAAATTGATTATCAACTTTAAGATCGAAATTAAACCTTGTATGTGATATTTTTTAAACATTGCTTCTTTATGCAGCAAATATTTGATAATCATTGCTTTCAATATAAATATTACTTATTAATTAAAATTGCCTATTTGATGGTTCACATATTTATTATTCATCAAGTGAAGACTGCATATCATATGCTTTACCATTACTCAGATTATCTCTAAAATACATGCTATTTGTCTCTCTACAACAAATATTGAAACTAATGTGTAATATTGTATAAATTTTGAAATTTGAATCGTGAACTGAATGAATGAGAGAAATAGGTTAATGGTCTATAGGTTATTTAATCAATCTATATACTCTTACAATCAAAATGTCACAGTGCTAAAATGTTTGAATAATTCAAAGCAGACTTTACTCTTTTTTCTTTGAAAAACATTTCTGATGTTTTAGGATCTCCACAATCATTAAATCAAACAATCAGTATAGGATTTGTATAAGAGTAGTTTTTATTATTATTTATTTTAACAATATCAAAGAAATTATTTGATTCTAGTCATTTGAAATCAATTTTTAAAATCGATATTGCTATGCTATGACTATGTTAGCATGTTACAGTAATTTTATAAAAATATGACTTGTATTAAAGGATTAACTTATTATAGAACATTCCTATTTGAGATTGTACTTTGAGAATTTTCTTTCAAGGGCCAACATTTGTAAATGTAAATGTAACAATTTGTTATCCTCAATCACAGCTTGTAATCTTCTGTAGAATCTAACCCACTTATTCATCTAATCTACAGTTGCTATATATAATTTGACTGAGAGGTTTTAAGTTAGATTAAATTAGATTAGAAAGTAAAGTTTATGTGATTAAGATGCAGGTTTGGTCGCTTTGCACACTTCAAGTGAACTGAATTTGATATTACTTGTATATTTTTCGTATGATTTAAGGGATATGTTCACTAACTGTTGGACCAAAAAATTAATAGTCTCAGAATCTGCAATTTTGTAGCTAATCTAATCCGTAATATTGTTCCACTAGGAAATTAAAGCCTTCCAACACGTATACCCATAATTATCAGCGTTTGAAAGTCAAAAATACGACTCTTCGTTTAGTAAGACTATGCATTATATAGAAAACAAAATACAGAAAATGAATGATAAATGTTTAGGTAGGGATATACTTGAAGGAATTATATGATTCTCATGCATTCTAGTACTATTTAGAGATATAGCAAAAATCGACTATCAGAAATTCTGAACATTCTCCTTTAAGTATTTATCAAAAATGAATCTTGTTGTAATCAGAAATCAATGTGATTATATCTTCCTCTTAGATTGAATTCTAAAACATAACCCAGTCATAGAGTTAATATACTTTATAATATAGAAAGTTGAGAAGTACACAATGAATTATGTGTCAAGATCCCTGTTGAATATACCAGTCTTGTCATGATATATTGATAATGTAACAGAGAACTCAGACAAATTCAACTGGAAGCTAAGTACATGTATTATGTCTATGTAAGAAGAAAGATCAGAATTTGATCTGATCATCAATAATACATGTCAAATAATCAGTGTAACATAGCTGATTAACATTCAACACTAGCAACTTTTTACATCTTTATTACCTTTAATGGTAGAGAAGTTGAAACTCTATCTCATATTGTATGCAAGATAAACTTCTTGTTAATGGCAATTGACACCCAACGGTAATATGTATTGTTCGTGACAGAATCTATTGAACTGTACTTGTGTTTTATTCCAGTCATAAAATATTGATAGAACTTTTATTATTCAATTAGTACACTCCAATTCCCAATATGATTACAATACATTATTATGTCCCTTAGTTAAAGAGAAAGTGGGTTACATCATACAGATTTTAAATTCTATTCTTTTATCTAGCATTGAGTAGTTCCACAGAAATCATCCAAACAATCAAATCTTTTCTATACCTAAATATTACATCTCCTTCTGTTAAAGGGAAGATCTGACTTTTTGAAAAAAAATTGGAGCTTGATTAATTAAAGACTAAGAGAAATCCACAGAAAAGTGTCCCTTAAACCACTATCACACAGAGCTTTCTGACCATACTACAACCATCCCATGACAATCCAGGCTAATGAAAATCAGAAATCAGGTGAAAATCTGGCAAAGTAGGGACTTTCTCGATCAGAGCTTAACATTTTAGAACCAAAATTAACGAAATGATGTCTAGATTGTAGTGAGTACATTATGGCATAATCAAGATAATCTTGTCACAGTTGTAGTGTAGTCATATTGGTAGAATCAATTTGCACCATTCAAATTTCCATTCCGAAGTCTGTGGGAATTGCTAGAAATACTCTATGCGATTCCCTTAATGTTGAAAATCAATTCTTGTTATTGTAAAGTCAATGGATACTAGTACTTAGGGATATGTTCACTAATTGTTTGATCAAAAAACTTTTAGTCTCAGAACCTGGAATGTTTTAGCTAATCTAATCCGTAATAATGTCCAAACTCTCCATTGAAATTTAAGCTTTCAAATCACAATGAATCCATAATTATAAACGTTTTAAAGTAAAAAATACGACTCACCGTTTAGTAATCACCATGCCTTATACAATCGGCAATCCTCGGCAGTTTCCGTAAACCATAATCTGTCTCGGTAATGAATGGTGTTTTTCGTTGTGTTTTCATGCGCGAGACTCTTTACTTTGACGCTTTACCACTTGCTTGTAACGTCGCGACATAGATATAGTTCATAGCTATAGAATCTGTGGAGGAATTTTTTGACACCTGTTCGTGCATTTAATGCTACGTAGTGACTATCTGTTCACCATTTACGCATTTTATCATCATTTTAAATACATGTCTGTTTGTTTTCGTGTTATTTGTTTACAAATACTTGTAGTCTCGAATGACCCGTCTCTGATGTTTGAACTACCAGAATCACGAGATTACGTGATAACATTGATGTAGTCCGGTCAAATGGCCGCCGTTCATTACCGTGATATGTTGCAGAGCGCCAGCGTAACTTTCACGGAGACCGTTTGTGCCTTATATAGAAAACACATCAACAGAAAATGAAAGATCCTCGAAAATGCTGAACATTCCCCTTTAAAGAAATATTTAGGCTTATAATAATTGAGATTTGTTGAGCGTTGTAACTATTTGATGTTGTTGATATGCCACTTGTTAAAGTTGGTGTATTAAGAACAGATTGTTTATTATTTTGAATTCCTGAAGAGTATTATTATGAAAACTTGTATATAATATAAAGATATAATGTCAACATGGAAACTGTATGTTGTTTATATAATGTAAGATATAATAGTAAATTGTTTATAGTTAGCACTATGTTTTACAATCTGATATTATTGAAAACTCTCACTTTAACCTTGAATACAGGTATTAGATATTAGGAGGTCAAAAGAATGAAAAATAGCTTCCAATCTGGAAATACTTCTTCTTTAACATTAGATTGTATACACCAGTTTATGTCTGAGTGCATCAAGTTGGCATTGGTTCTGTTTACTTATAGTCACAACTTTATTGCTTGAATATTTTGAAAGTCTTGCCTCAATATCTTTGATATCAGTAATAGTTTGAAATTTCCACCATCTTTCACGTTTCTGTCTAAATATCACAGTGTTCTAGTGTCTACAGTCTCAATGGAATAGCTGATTCATTGATAAAATGATGTTGATAAATGTCAAAGGTAAATTATCTCAGACCGTAGGAGTGAATTTGGCAGTTTATACATAGATAAATGTAAAAAACAACATTTATATCTGGAGGTAATCTGAATATCTTTCTAAACTTGTCATAAGATGAAGTATGGTGTCTGTTACATGAGAATAGATAAAGCAAATTGTATTCAGACCCTAACTTGTGTATTTTCTTTTATTCTCTATATTTACCAGCATTAAGTAGGCTTCAACAAGGAATAACAAGTATTCCAGATCACATAGCCTACTATAAAATAGTCACACTAAAGATCCATCAACAACGGGACATTAAGGAAAAATAGATGGTATTTAATAATGCATACGAAATAATTCAATTTAATTTTCAAGAAAATGACTAGATCTTTGATTTGTTTAAATGATAGAATTGTATCCCAGGTAGAGGGTTTCAGACTACAAAATTACCACAGTAATATAATGTGGTAAGAAGAAGAAATACCAAAGTTCAAAGGTTTTCTTATAATTCATAGAGAGAATCTTTCATTATTTATTCCAAGTTTTCATAAGATACATCACATTGGTAATTGTTGTAACTTGTAGACATTGGATTATTTATCATAACTTATTTTTCTTCATCATATTATTAGTATTTTAACTATCTCCAAGGTAAGGACCTAAGTTGACCTTATCTAGGCTTAATATGTTAGGATTTACACCAAAAAAAGGTTTGAGATTTCTCTTCAGGTTCTAATGAAAAATAATATATTTTAGCAACCGTTCAAGTGATATATTTTTGTTTATTTATGTCAAAAAATTATTCAAAATGTTTTTTTTTGTATAGAGTATATATTGTACAGGATAAGTGTTCAAATATTAAAGGGATTGTAAAGAGGTTTTCTAAACTTTGTATCTTATGTGTATCGGGGACACGGATAGCATCAATTTGCGCCGTTCCAATTTCCATTTCCAATTCCACAAAAACTAATGTGTTTTTTGACGTCACTAATAGTGATCTACCCAAAGCAGATGCAGATCACTAGTAGTGACGTCATAAAACGCTTAAGTTTTAGTGGAATTGTAAGAACCAAAGATGACGGAAAGGAAATTGGAACGGCGCAAATTGATGCTATCAGTGTCCCCGATACACATACAAAGTTTAGAAAACCTCTTTACAATCCCTTTAATGAATTTCCCAATATCCTCATCTCAATAACATCATATTTATGTAAATTATAGTTTATTAATGAATATATTTCAGATGATTCAGCAGACTCTCGCTTCACTCACAACATGCTTCAATCCAAATCACAAGAAACAAAAATTGGTGAAACCTCCATCTCTAATGGCAAACCACAAACGATTTATAACACGGAGTCCCAGACAATTGAAACTGAAGATGGTGAAGCCGAAATTTGTTTAACACCAACTTGTGTAAAAGCTGGTAAGGGCCTTTTAAATCTATTCATTCAATTTTGTTAATATCTAATCATATAAATCTATAGAACAGGCTATTCCAAATTAACCTCAGCAGTACATGTACTCGTAATGAAAATACAAGCAAACCAATTTTTTTTTTGGTTGTAATCTTGTTTTGGAGAGAAAATAAATTTGTTGATGCTGCAACATGGTACAAGATAGTTTTTTTGTTAGTTTGTCCTCAATACTGGGTTATTTCAGTCTTTTTATCTACTGTATTAAGGCTGAAACTTTTCTAACATTTAGTTGACCGTGATACATGAAATTTATTGTTAATAAAGTTAATATACAGTGGTTCTGGCAATATATACTTTGAGGAACAAAATCACAAAGGAAATACTTTTAAACAGACAATTAATTTTGAGATACCTTTATATGTTCATAACCATCATGGTTAGTGCTGGGTATCGCCAGCCATGTCACGATACGATACGTATCGCGATACAGAGGTCACGATACAATACTTATCGCGATATGTGATTATGTGTTATCTAAAGCTTTAAAACTTCTAATTTGTTCATTTAGTTGATAGTAGTGATCCATATCCATGTCTTAAAAGAAATATTTCCCGACATCAATCAATTCTGTTAGAAAAAATGTGTGATTTCATATGCTGACTTGTAAAAAATCCCAACTTTTTATGAAATATGAGGTATCGTCAGGTATCAATACACGACCTCGCGATACTATACGTGTATCGCGGCCTGCTGTATCGCATTACATCGATACAACGATATATCATGCCAGCACTAATCATGGTCATACAGAAGTCAGAATGTACTTTGTATGTTGAAATTTTCTTATTTAAGCTGCCCGTTTGATGAATGCTATGGATGATACTGTTGATCCTTGTGAAAATTTCTTTGATTATGCTTGTGGTAATTGGAATAAAGTCAATGTTATTCCTGATGATAGCGCCTTGTATAATACATTTGGTAAATTACGTAATGATCTACAAGTCATGGTTAAAGGTAAGAAAATGTTATCTTCAGTTTGATTTAAAACATAGATATTTTGACTCGTCTTATTGTTCCTGTCTCTTTTCTGTAATTTTGGCATGACTCACTGTCCTTTCTGTAATTTTGACATGGCTCACTGTCCCGTCTGTAATTTTGACATGGCTCACTGTCCCGTCTGTAATTTTGACATGGCTCACTGTCCTTTCTGTAATTTTGACATGGCTCACTGTCCTTTCTGTAATTTTGACATGGCTCACTGTCCCGTCTGTAATTTTGACATGGCTCACTGTCCTTTCTGTAATTTTGACATGGCTCACTGTCCCGTCTGTAATTTTGACATGGCTCACTGTCCCGTCTGTAATTTTGACATGGCTCACTGTCCTTTCTGTAATTTTGACATGGCTCACTGTCCTGTCTGTAATTTTGACATGGCTCACTGTCCCGTCTGTAATTTTGACATGGCTCAATGTCCCGTCTGTAATTTTGACATGGCTCACTGTCCTTTCTGTAATTTTGACATGGCTCACTATGTCCCTTCTGTAATTTTGACATGGCTCACTGTCCCTTCTGTAATTTTGACATGGCTCACTGTCCCGTCTGTAATTTTTCATGGCTCACTGTCCCTTCTGTAATTTTGACATGGCTCACTGTCCCTTCTGTAATTTTGACATGGCTCACTGTCTATTAGGTAATTTTGACATGGCTCACTGTCTCTTCTGTAATTTTAACATGTCTCACTGTCACTTGTGTAATTTTGACATGGCTCACTGTCACTTGTGTAATTTTGACATGGCTCACTGTCACTTCTGTAATTTTAAGATGGCTCATTATCCCGTTTGTAATTTTGACATGGCTCACTGTCCCGTCTGTAATTTTGACATGGCTCACTGTCCCTTGTGTAATTTTTCATGGCTCACTGTCCCTTCTGTAATTTTGCAATGGCTCACTATGCCCCTTCTGTAAATTTGACATTTTGAAGAGTCCTTATTGTATCAGTCTCTATACCTATATTAAGGTAAATTTTCAAAGCAGAAAAGTCCCAATGTTTTAAGTGTCGGGTAAGATCATGAAGTATTCAAGGCAGCGAATTTTGCCATCAATCTTAAATAGCCTATGAAAAGTCTGTTGCCAAATAGATTTTTAACCTAAATCTATCATATTATATAGACACAGCTTTATGGAACAACAATCACTGGTTAAAGTTTTATGCAACGTTTCAACGTGTTTCCCCCGTCGTCTTCAGGCACATAATGATAAAAGTGATAGGCAAAGGTATATATACATTCAGCTATTATCATAAAGAAAACACAGGACATAAAAAGTGGTTTATTAGTACATACATAACTTAAATTGATACAAAAACAGGCATGATTACTAAAATAACATACATATACTAATAGAAAAAGATTCACTTAACTAAATTGAGTGAAAGGTGACTAAAGATTAAATAAACAACAACAGTTATTTGTTAAACCAATTTATTAGAGAAAGGGGAAAGTTGGGTAAAACTGGGGGGTTAAACTGTTTTATTAATAAGATAAATGAATACATGAATATGAATATAAAGATTACAGTTGAATAAGTTTATCATATGCATGGGAAAAGCGCAAGCCTTCATCTCTGTTTAGGTCTGGCTGGTATCTTCTGATGTTGATGGCTTCATGGAGTCTTCTGGTTTTATCGATATGCTTGTTGATTGCCAATACCTTGGTGTTGTCAAAATTAATTTTATGCCCCGTCTTTCTTCCCATGGCAAGGTGTTCAGCCACAATGGATGTTTCGTTACTTGGTTTGTCATGATGCTCTTTGAGTCGTACGTCAAGGGGTCTTTTAGTTTCCCCTATATATGTACTACCACACGAGCATTCAACTTGGTAGACACATCCTTTGGGTTTTTGGTTGTTGGTGGGGTTAGATTTACCGTTGGCCTTGAGCACATCTTTAATTGTTGTGTTACCAGAGAAAACTGTTTCAATACCAACTGACTTCTTTAGGATCTTCTTAATTTGGTACGATGCCTTCCCAATAAAGGGAATAACTATGCGGGTAGGTGGTCTGTTAGGCTTAGGCTGTTGGTTGGTTTGTTTAGCCATCAGTGTTGATCTTATGGCTTCATGAACAAAAGTAGCAGGATAGTTATTGTGCCAGCAGAATACATTCTTGATGTGTTGTAGTTCTTGTTGGAAATATTCTGGGTCACAGATCCTTTTTGCTCTTCTGACCAATGCTGTAATGGCTGCCCGTTTAACATGTTGGGGGGTGTTAGAGTGGAAATTAACATACTGATCTGTATGTGTCGGTTTCCTGTACACACATGTCTTTAACTGACCTCCTAACCGTGTTATTCGTACATCTAGAAATGGTATTGAGTTGTTTTCTTCGGCTTCCATTGTAAACTTAATCCTTGTATGCTGGGCATTAAGATGCTGTAGAAGTATTGTTGGGTCATCTTCTTCTCTGAGCATAACGAAGGTATCATCAACTTTCCGGAACCAGCAGATAGGAGTGATTGGTGAAGTCGCCATGGACTTTAATTCAAAGTCTGTCATGTAGATGTGCATGTCATCTACCTATTTCACATGGGGTGATGAGATCTATGAACAAATCCACGGTCTACTAATGGGAAGTCCCCTGTCACCACTGATTACTGAAATCTACATGACAGACTTTGAATTAAAGTCCATGGCGACTTCACCAATCACTCCTATCTGCTGGTTCCGGAAAGTTGATGATACCTTCGTTATGCTCAGAGAAGAAGATGACCCAACAATACTTCTACAGCATCTTAATGCCCAGCATACAAGGATTAAGTTTACAATGGAAGCCGAAGAAAACAACTCAATACCATTTCTAGATGTACGAATAACACGGTTAGGAGGTCAGTTAAAGACATGTGTGTACAGGAAACCGACACATACAGATCAGTATGTTAATTTCCACTCTAACACCCCCCAACATGTTAAACGGGCAGCCATTACAGCATTGGTCAGAAGAGCAAAAAGGATCTGTGACCCAGAATATTTCCAACAAGAACTACAACACATCAAGAATGTATTCTGCTGGCACAATAACTATCCTGCTACTTTTGTTCATGAAGCCATAAGATCAACACTGATGGCTAAACAAACCAACCAACAGCCTAAGCCTAACAGACCACCTACCCGCATAGTTATTCCCTTTATTGGGAAGGCATCGTACCAAATTAAGAAGATCCTAAAGAAGTCAGTTGGTATTGAAACAGTTTTCTCTGGTAACACAACAATTAAAGATGTGCTCAAGGCCAACGGTAAATCTAACCCCACCAACAACCAAAAACCCAAAGGATGTGTCTACCAAGTTGAATGCTCGTGTGGTAGTACATATATAGGGGAAACTAAAAGACCCCTTGACGTATGACTCAAAGAGCATCATGACAAACCAAGTAACGAAACATCCATTGTGGCTGAACACCTTGCCATGGGAAGAAAGACGGGGCATAAAATTAATTTTGACAACACCAAGGTATTGGCAATCAACAAGCATATCGATAAAACCAGAAGACTCCATGAAGCCATCAACATCAGAAGATACCAGCCAGACCTAAACAGAGATGAAGGCTTGCGCTTTTCCCATGCATATGATAAACTTATTCAACTGTAATCTTTATATTCATATTCATGTATTCATTTATCTTATTAATAAAACAGTTTAACCCCCCAGTTTTACCCAACTTTCCCCTTTCTCTAATAAATTGGTTTAACAAATAACTGTTGTTGTTTATTTAATCTTTAGTCACCTTTCACTCAATTTAGTTAAGTGAATCTTTTTCTATTAGTATATGTATGTTATTTTAGTAATCATGCCTGTTTTTGTATCAATTTAAGTTATGTATGTACTAATAAACCACTTTTTATGTCCTGTGTTTTCTTTATGATAATAGCTGAATGTATATATACCTTTGCCTATCACTTTTATCATTATGTGCCTGAAGACGACGGGGGAAACACGTCGAAACGTTGCATAAAACTTTAACCAGTGATTGTTGTTCCATAAAGCTGTGTCTATATATTGTGCTTACAATTGCTAAATGCCATTTAAAAACTTTAAATCTATCATATTGTATATTTTGTATAATTTTAGATCTTTTAAATAATCCAGTCAATGATAAAGATAGTGCTGCTATGAGAAAAGCTAAATATCTTTATGTTTCTTGTATAAATGAAAGTAAGTAGATTAGATCCATTTATTAGAAAAGTACGCTATTTTAAAACTTGTTTATCATTTGAGAACACGCACATGAAATTCAAGTCATTGCCATTATTTGATTTTTCTCATGTTTTCAGCATTAATTGATGAACGTGGATTAACACCTATTATGAATCTATTAGAAGAGTTAGGAAGTTGGCCGGCAGTAGTTGGTGATGATTGGGATGAAGAAGAATTTGACTTATTAGACTTGATAGTTAAATTACGTTTATATAATAATAAAATATTAATAGAACAATGGGTCAGTGCTGATGATAAAAATTCTGAAGTCAATATCATTCAGGTCAGTGTCTTTTACTAGTTATGATTAGTCTAGATCAGTTATTATATTGACTTCATTTGTGCTCATCTAGTCACAAAATTCAGCTTGGGCTCAATACAGTTGCTATGTTTTTACTAGTATTTTCTTACTAATAGATGCAGCAAGTTAATCTAAGGATGATAGTCGAATAACTTTCTAAAATCGCATCAACGGCAAAAAATATATCAACAGTAAATGTGTGAAACTGGATATCTTTCACTTACAGCACATCTGATTAAAGCATTCATTGATCTGAAAACTTTATTATGAAAGAATATTCAAATAATTGTATATTATCAATATCTGTTACACTTTATGACTATTTTAATTTCAGTTAGACCAGCCTGATTTAGGTATGCCGTCTAGAGATTACTATTTGAAAGGTAGACATCATAATACTGTTCTAGAGTATGAAAAGTTTGCAAGAGATGCAGCCGAGTTATTTGGAGCCAATAAATCAATAGCAGAACGAGATATTGCTTTAATGATTGATTTAGAGACTGAAATAGCAAATGTAAGTTAAATTATTGAGAATATTTGTCAAAGTCAATAAGCAAACAAGAAAAGTAAAGAATATCAAAAACATATATTTTGCTTTTATTGTTAAGTCAACATCTACAGCTAATCAAATTTTAGGTAATAGATGTAGAAAATTAATCTGATATTTTATGATCACAATTTTTATTATTTTTTCATGCTTGATGGAATATTTATATCAAAAAAGGTATTGCAATGAAAATTACATATTGTTTAATATTTGATCAAACATTAATTTATTATGTAACATCTTTAAAGCAATATAACCTCTTAGAATGAACAAAATAATTAAATTATCAAACTTGGTCAATAAGGGTATATTCATCAACGATGTCCAAAGTATACAAACAGAATGCAAAAAACCCATGAAACTATGTAAATTTCCATATAATAACAGGCTATAATTGATAAACGGTTTTTTAAGGGTTTTTCAATTATTGTATATTGTTTTCTGGATTTATCAGATTATTTAGGTACATGTAATCTGTTGTATAGTTATGCCACCAGGTAAGTCCTCTGATGAATATAAACCCCTATTGACTAAATTTGAAAATTCAGATTTTTTGTTCATTCTAAAAGGTAGGCTACTATTCCTTTATTACATGTCTATGAAACTTTAGCATATCGAATGAAAGGTTTTCCTCCATTTTCTAGTTAACAATTCCACCAGATCAAAGAAGAGATAATGAAAAGTTATATAATAGAATGACAGTAAAAGAATTATCAGAGAAAATACCTGGGGTAGGTTTATTCTCTATTTTAGCTTTGGTCTTACTAATTTACACCCGATCTGAAACTAGATTCTGAATCACAATCTATTCTGTTGCTTCGGCTTCTATATATCTTAAAATCTAGCTTTATTAAATATTTTAGATTCAGACATTCCTAATTTAAGATAATATATATATCGGGTGGGCCTAAAAAAGTGGCAACACACTTTAATATGATATTATGGAAAATGTATGGGAGCTATAATTTTGATATTACACACCCATCACAATATAGTAATTTGACATCTTCACTAGAAATTTCAGACCAAAAGACCAAATAGTGTTAATTTGCCAGCAATTTTAAAATTAGAGGTCAAAAAGAAAAATATCGAAGAATGTCAAATGTTATCTATCCGAACAATGACTATGTGTTTCAGCAGGATGGTGCAACTTCCCATACCAGCAATGCAACACAAAGTTACCCAAATGACGCGACCCCAAAGTTCATTAAAAAAGATGAGTGGCCCCCGCAGTCCCCTGATTGCAATCCCATGGACTTCACTGTGTGGGACTCTCTCTCAGAAAAAGTCTATGCGGATCGAACAAAGGTGTTCACGGAAAATGAACTAAAAGATCGAATTCGTGAAAAATGGAACGAAATCTCACAGGCAGAGATCAGAAAGTGTATTTCTTCATGGAAAAAACGATTGAGGGCTGTCTGCAATCAAGACGGTGGACACATTGATCACCTTTTCAAGTGAAACAAAGTTTAGATAACATTTGACATTCTTCGATATTTTTCTTTTTGACCTCTAATTTTAAAATTGCTGGCAAATTAACACTATTTGGTCTTTTGGTCTGAAATTTCTAGTGAAGATGTCAAATTACCATATTGTGATGGGTGTGTAATATCAAAATTATAGCTCCCATACATTTTTCATAATATAATATTAAAGTGTGTTGCCACTTTTTTAGGCCCACCCGATATATACCGGTATATAGATAAAACATTGCAGCCGACATGATATGTTATTTCTAAAAGAAAACACCAAAATAATCAATAGTTAAATTAAAATAACCTGATCCTTTGATCCTATCAAAGATTTAACTGATACGTGTGATAGCTTATCAGAGATTAAACCTTACTTATCACATCCATCATTAAGTCATTATTTTACTATCAATAGTATTAATAGGTCATTGTATTGTACTAAATTAAATAATTTCTAAATAAGAACATATCCTTATACCCAAAAAGGATTCTAACTTTTTATGTGCATCTGGGACACTGACAACATCAATACCTGAAAAGGTATTGTACAAATCAATACTAAATGTGTCCCCAATAAACTGAAGAAATTCAGAAAACCTCTTCACAATCCCTCACTCAAAGTGAAATTTGTACAAGCTCGAAAAGTAGAAAAATATTAGCAATTTCCATTGAACCATAATATTCATCACTTGAAGGAAATAATTTCTGACTGACCACATTGGTGTAAATAATGATATAAAATAGCTTACCGGTATATAGAATTATACACTAGACATAGTTTACACTTACAGTTCTTTCTCTACTAAACATCTTATTCATTCTACAGTTTTCTTTGATTTGTGTATGAGGGTGAATTTTAAAATAAATATAAGTAATATTTACATCTACTTTCATTTAATTTTTACAGTTTGATTGGTTACGTTATTTAAGGATGATATTTTCCAATGTCAATATTACTGTTAATGAAACAGAAGAACTTGTTGTCTATGCTCCGGACTATTTAGAAAATATGGTGAAATTAATTAACAGAACAGACAAACGGTAAAACAAGTTTTTTTTACAAATTTGAATTGCTGTTACTGTGAGAAAATTAAGTACAGTGGCTGACAATTAAGAAAGATCTTCATGTTCAAAATCTTCCTTGTTACAGGTCCCTATATAGTTTGAAATTCTGATCTTAATTTTATGCTGCTGTTCTGACAAGTTTGTCTATCTTTATATATGCCTGATCCAGGTTTAAGAAGGAAAGAGCTTTTTTTGAATTTAATTTCATTTTGTTACTGTGCACCCTCATGTTTGCAAAGACTCAAGACCGTAACCAAAAATCAAAATTGTTCCCCATCTCAAATGTTTCCCAATAATTATATTTAATGCATTTTTTTTCAGAGTATTAGCCAACTATTTGTTCTGGAGAATAATGATGAACAGAGTGACAAACTTACCAGATAAATTTAGAGATATACGTAAAAAATATCACAAGGTACATAATATTATTTTTTAAAATAAAGAGTAATGATTCTGTTGGTGGTAAAGATTGTCTTTCAGATCATAATTCTTTACTTTATCTCTTAAATTCAACTTTATTTAACAGTATTTGTTATTGTTATTTTAGACTATAATTGGTTATACTATATTGGTTATTATTGTATATTTTAGACTTTATTGGTTATTATTGTATATATATTGGTTATTATTGTATATTTTAGACTATATTGGTTATTATTGTATATTTTAGACTATATTTGGTTATTATTGTATATTGTAGACTATATTGGTTATTATTGTATTTTTTAGACTACTGTATATTGGTTATTATTGTATATTTTAGACTATATTGGTTATTATTGTATATTTTATACTATATTTGGTTATTATTGTATATTTTAGACTATATTTGGTAGTGAAGTAGAGAGATCTAGATGGAGAGATTGTGTTGATTATGTTATTGATAATGTTGGTAATGCTGTTGGGAGATTATTTGTAGAGGAACATTTTGATGAAAATGCTAAAAGCATTGTGAGTATACTAATGAGTCTGTTGATCTGTTGCCATGAATACTAGCTTAACAGAAACTTTCCAAAAGGAAGGGATTGCTAGGACCAATAACTCTGTTTAAAAGGTTTTAGGGGTAAATACCCATTACGTTGTGATCTTCAACTTTCTAGGGAAATGCTTGATGTGATTTATCAGCCATATTACTCATATCAAAATGATTGTTCATGCATCAGCCGGCCATCTTTTATCCAAATCGAGGCTCATAACGAAAACAAAAAAAATTAATGTCTTGTCACTGCAGCAAAATTGCAACCTGAAAGTCATTGACTTCTTGTTCTCTAATCCCATTAGCTCAAATTTTACATCGTTTGAGATAAATTGCGCAATTTAAAAATACTTTCAGATGAAGTGTTCTGCACATATTTCTAAGAAAATGGTCGAAAAGTGTGCTGTGACTTCATTTTCCTCTTCATTCAATTGACATTGGATTTTATGAATGAATAGCGCAATTTGCTTTATAATCCTGGGTTTCAAAACGAAGCGTGAATAAGGTCTATGGCAGGGTTATGCTCAAAGTGGACCAGGCTTACTCTTTTTGAAGCAGCTGATAATACCTTTCATTGGAGGAGTTCACTATACAGCTTTTGCTTTTGACTTTGCCATTCTTTGGACAAGACTTTTGATAAATAAAATTGTTTTGCTGAAACTTATAGTGGGGAGGTATCTACAAAAAAAATTCAACTTGAAATAATTTTATTTATTGATTTGTTTGTAAAATAAGTAATTAATCATGTATGTTCTATTTTATAGGCTTTGGAGATGATCCATAACATAAGAGAATCATTCTATCAATTATTAGATGAAGCAGATTGGATGGATAAAAAAACACAAATTGTGGCAAAGGAAAAGGTATTTCTTTGTTTTAGATTCATATGAAAGAATTTGGAAATAATGTACTAACAAGCAGTTTATAAAAAACAACTAGGCCCACCATATGAGCATATTTCTACTATTGGGCAGAGGAAGGAGGTGGAGGGAAGTGGGCATAAGTCTCCCCAGACCTGAGACTGACTTATCTTCTTCCCCCGTTCTATAATTCTTATGATTTTACATAGTGAATGCCTGGTGATGTGAGCCCTGTCTTGAACACTTGACAATTGTGTAAACACCTTAAAACTCATGAACAAACTGAAACTAGAAATCTACTTGTGACACCAATTCTTTCTGTGAACAATATTTACAGGCTGAAAGTATTGATGAGAAGATTGGCTATCCAGAATATATTCTCAACAATACAGCTCTAGATGAGGAATATGCAGGCGTGAGTTTATAATTTCATTAAAATAAAACTTTTAGACTGGAGATAATCAGCCCAATATTTCTTGTTTACCTACCTCAAAAATATTATGTTAAAGTCACATTGCGGGATTCGTTTGTTTACAAAATGAAATTTATGGGATTTCGGGACAAAAGGTATTCTAGCTTAATCTCTGATGTTTAATTAAGTCAAAAAACTAAAATTCACGGCTTTGGGTACTCAGATGGCTTCGATGCAGCTGGATTTAAAATCGGGATCTAATAAAATGATTTCCATAAATAAAATGCTAATGAGGTCAAGCGGGGGGCGTGTTAGTTAAATGACGTCACACTCCAATCTCCAGTAGCACGTGCTAGTAGTGGGCGGAGCTTGTGAGTTATTGACGTCTCCCTCAATCAACTCGGTGTTGAAATGTAAACAATCCAAATTTCCTTCAAATGGCTGTAGAATTGGAACCACGAAAGGGAATCGATTTTTTTTTTAGTTCAATATTCATTTCTCAGTGCTAACTTTAAAAAAAAAATATGAGAAGACTTTTTCTCAATGTCCAAGTCTGGGCTTATGTGGCTTTAAAGTAGCAGCGGTTAAGGTTTCTATAACTGTGTTTCCACTGACATAAAAAGCCGGCTTTAAGCTAGCTTTTTTGTGTTTCCACTGACAAATTGCCGAACCGTTACGGTTCGGCAATTGAAGCTTTTCGCGTTCGGCAATTTATCGGGGGCCAAATGAAAGCCAGCTTTCAGTTACTCAGTGGAAACACAAAAAAAGCCGGCTTTATCTCGTTCGGCAATAGGGGGCGCGCGCTCTTTATTAACTAGTATAGTAAATGGTAAGTCTTGTAGATCGCGTGCTGTCTATAATGTGTGACTTTAACGATCGAGACTAATGTCGTTCGGGAACCAGAAAAACTCAGTGTAAACGCAACGTGTTCGGCAATAAAGCTAGCTCTAGGCTAGCTTAGAGCTAGCTTTCCTTCACAATTCTCAGTGGAAACGCGGTTATTATCAAGGCTTTTGCTGAAGATAATCCTGGGTTTTTCTGTTTTTTAAGAGTATTGGGTATTGCATTGTTGGCACAAGAAAATGAAAGCATCAAGAATGACCTCCTTGTGCAAATCTAAGGTTTACCTTTCAGAACAATCACAACCTTCTTGGTTTTTAAGACAATAAAACAAATGAAATTGAATTTTTACAATGATTATGATAAAATGGCATGTGATTTGTCCAATGATTATCTAGCAGGTGATGTTGAAATGAAAATTGACTTCTAATTGATTATGACATATTATAATTAATAGGCAAAATGCATTTTATTATTTACCCAGCTCTAAGCATGAAAAACTAACCCACCTTAGCAGTTTTAAGAATACATTTCTACTTGGACTGATTACTTCATAACATAAAGTTTGCTTTTGACTGAGGGAAATAAAGTAATGTTATAATATATATAATGCAGGTTGAGTTTTTTCCTGATAAATATTTTGAAAATGTTATGGCTAATATAAAAAGTATTGCTATTGGTAATTTAAAACAGTTACGTGACAAGGTAGATAGAAGCAAGTGAGTTAATTCTTTATACTTTATCAACTTACGATATGCATGTAATTTCAAGATGATGAACATGACCCTTTAAGTTTATTTCCGGGAACAGTAGGCCTATTGAGTTACTGCTCTTGAATTTGTATTGCCTGTGAATGATTGACCACGTGTTTTGACTGACAATCCTTGTATTTGTAGATGGTCAACAACACCAGTGGTAGTAAACGCATTTTATAGTTCGGCCAAAAATCAGATAAGTAAGTTTTATTGTCATTTTCTTCATACAAAATATGTTGTCATCTCAGTAGAATGGAGAGGATAATTGTCTCTCCGCAAGAATATTGATCAGCTTTTCTAAAAACATAAAAATTATGAAAATAAATGACAAAAATTTATGAAACTGGACCTTAAAATGTTTTTTTTTTTATTTTCAGTGTTTCCTGCTGGGATTCTACAACCTCCATTTTACAATAAAGATTACCCAAAGTAAGTCGATGACTTTGCTTTATTTCACAAGGGACCTAACCGTGTTTTTAATTATTTTAACCACAACTTGAGGAAGATTAAGTGTTGGGTTTGAATTTTTTCCTGTTGATAGGTTATGATTGTATGATTGTATATTTTTTTTTGGTTTTGATATTCTTTTATATTTTTTTAGATCATTGAATTATGGTGGAATTGGTATGGTTATTGGACATGAAATTACCCACGGATTTGATGATAGAGGTATTTCTATAAATAACAATATGATATGTTTGTAAGAAATAGTTAAATAAGATCATATTAAATAAAATTTGTGATTAAGAATTAAAGAGGGGGCAAAATGAAACCTTAAATAGTTGTTATAATGTGTCTGTGCTTTTTATAGGAAGCCACCTCATTGAAGATTGGAGGATTTGAATTTGATGACTTTTATAATGCTATATTTTAATGTTCAGATGTATAATGGTATTTTTAGTGTCCCTTTGTCGTTCAATAAAAAGAGAGAAAGAAAGATGAATATTTTACAAGGATAACAACTTCCGCCTGGATCCTTTCTCCCAGCTGGTCTTTGGCATTGATCTTTCCCGGATTATCCGTACCCATTTACAGCTGGGTGGACTGGAGTTATGAGTGAAGATGACTTATTCAAGGTCATCAAACTTTCACACCCTGATCCAGAACTGAACTCTCTAACATAACGACCACCATTTGCTCGTATCCAAGCAAATGACGTCATGTTTGTAAAGAACGATGCGCTAACCACTGTGCTATAGAACCTCACAATATACGATTTGCTGCACAAGAAACATAACCAACTGTGAATGATAGAAATATCCAAAACTTTTTCTATTACAGGTCGACAGTTTGATAAAGATGGTAATTTAATTCAATGGTGGGATGATGAAGTTATTGAATCGTTTAAAAATCAAGCTCAGTGTATTGTAGAACAATATGGTAATTATACAGTACCAGACATTAATGTACAGGTAATTTATATTATTGAACCTAATTAAAGGGAGGTAATCTAATTTTTACATGATCACAATATTTTTCTCTTTATCCTTTCATCCTCATAAATAAAATGAAATTTTTTTTATTTGATCATTTAAAAACAAACATCCTTATATGATGATTTATTGAATAATGAAAGAGGATTATTTTCCTATATAAATATTAACCTATCTGTATTTCATCTAACCTGACAGTTGTATAGTGTCACCATACACATCTTGACTTTACATTGAATTACTACCTTCTCAACAGACTCTTAACTTGACATTATGTTATTGAAAAAGTTACAAAATTTTCCAAATTGAGTTCTTACATCATTAACCATTTCCCATCATCCCAATGTCATACCTTTCTCCTTTACTATGTACGTCAAAAGCCATGACCGATAATAGTACTAGAAATACGGACAAATTTGATTGGCGACAATATCCTACACGTACCAATGAACACCTCTGTCACAAATAACCGACCTTTACGCATGCAAGCTATTTATTTCTTATCATCCAGCCGTCGAATGAATTGCAAATTTTATTCATTGGTTAACCAAGACTACGTTGTAATAGTGACCTATTTGAATATACTATTTTGTATATTAGGTAAATGGAGTTCAAACTCAAGGAGAAAATATTGCTGATAATGGTGGATTGAAAGAAGCTTACATGGTGAGATAATTGTTGTATGTATTTATGAGGGTCATTTTACATGATGATAGAATTTAAAATTAAAACAATTTTATATGCCCCTTAAAAAGGCTCACCAGAATCATATGTGATATCAAATTGTATGTTATAGGCCTACCAGAAAATGGTGGAACAAAATGAAATAGAAAAACGAGTTCATCTACCTGGTATTGAACATCTGAATAATTTTCAGTTATTTTTCCTCAACTTTGCTCAGGTATGTTTGTAACATTTTTCATTAGCAATTAGTAGAATAGTCTGCTATTTTTGTTAAGCTCTTTGTTTTAAATTGATGTCATTTTACCATATCTTTACCTTAAGAATGACATTGGTGTTTAAAATTTATGTCATCTTACTAGTAGTTTACTAGTTTATACTTTTATTCAATTTTTTAGGTATGGTGTGGTACAATGAGACCTGAAGCATCATTTAACAGAATAAGAACTGGTGTACATAGTCCTGGAAGATTCAGGTAATTTTAATAATTTAACATTTTGACTGCACTTTAAGCATGTACAAAATATTTCACAAGATGTTCTTGAAATTGTTCGATGAATTCAAGTAGTTGGTTTAGCAATATAGATGGGATAGTAAAATACATTACAAGAGCATATCAATCTTTAAGTTATTAAATCTGAGAATTGGTTTTATAGGCTTGGTAGCTTAATATTTACCTCTGTAGGCCTATATTCAAATGGTTAAAATACTCTAAATTTCATTTTCCAGAGTTGTTGGCACTCTTCAGAATATGGCTGAATTCTCTGAGGCATTTAATTGTTCAAAATCATCATATATGAATCCTGAGAAGAAATGTAGAGTGTGGTGAGAGGATGACGAGAGGTTTACCATTTACCAATGTAAAAACATTGTGTTGTTTAGTTAACTGGCTATAACGCTTACTGGAGGAAAGAGAAACAAAACTGTAAGAATGACCAAGACCTGTACAGTACTAACATTGGCATTGCTGTTGACAAAGGTGTTCATATTATACAAAAAGGTGGAATTGTACATATCAAACTTATAGTGGGGACATTTTCTGATATTTTTCAGTGTTTCAGACTGATGAATAATTTAAGTTGGAATAATATTGTAAAATGTCTGCTTCAGAAAAGAAGATATTTGGTACTTTCAGTACATTTTAATATAAATTTATATTCAATGCATGTTTTTTTTTTCATGTTAATATTTTAATCACTGTATATTTAAATTTTGTATGAGACTCAAATTGTCTCAAATTGATTATTATTATGATTTTTGTGGCTTTATAAGTTCAAAAATAAAGTGTGGAATATTAGTTTTCTTCAACCACTGACCTTTATGACAAAGAAAATTCAAATATTGCTTGTTTTAATTCAAAAATATGAAAATTACCGGTATCTTTTTCTTTTCTTCTTACTTTCATTTGACAGTTATGGTTTTTATAGGATGACAATAAAAGGCAATATTTTGTTTATTTTAAAAATCAAGAAGTTATATAAGCATATGAGACAAGAGATTAGTTGATCTGGCAACATTAGAAATTCTCTAGACACAATATTCAATTTATTATTGTTTAATGGAGAGATAATTTGAGAGGAGGTCTATTTTTGTATTTTTAAATACTTTCAATTTTGGTAACTTTATTATAATCATTCAAATTGCGTTGAACCTTTAATACATATTTTTTGTTGATCCCAAAATTTTCCCCTATTAAAATACCCTGTTAGACCCATTTATAACATTTTGATAATGGCAGAAAAAAAGGTTACCTTTTCAAAATTTCAACCAGTATTTGGTAAGGTGTGCGAAAAACTTAAGAGTATCCCAGCTTTAAGTCAGAAACAATTGAAAAAGATCTTTCTATTTATGTTAACATTTAAAAATCCATGCGTTCTGTCAGTGGATATTTTATTCCTTCAGCAGAAATTGAATTATAAGATATGGATTTTGATTAAAGAATCGTTTGTCCCATCTTCAAAGTTTAAAGTGCATTAACTTTTCTCAAGACTTCTTAAAACTGAATGAAATAAAATCTGTAATTCAAGTACATCACACAGAATAAATAAACAAATACACATTTTATTAATTTGTTGTCACTTGCTTTCATAAAGACGAGTACAAAATTCAATGTGCTATATTCTTCATAGAAATGAATAATTGATTACTAGCTTTAAATTTGAAATTAAAAAATCTTAATATATCAATCTCACCCAACATTGCTACATTTTTTATCAGGGTTAATTAAATTTATATTTGTGATGTGTGCAATATATATTTTGTGCTCATTTTTGTTATAAAAAATATTTATTCACCTTGTAATGTCAAATAAATTTTTTTTTTCATTTCAATTGTGTTTTATCTGGGTTTTTTTTTTTATTTTAATGTGTCGTCATTTTATATTAAACAAAATAAGAATTTTTTCAAATTTAACCAACTAAATCTTTTGTGCAAATTTTTTAATTTATTGACCCTATTGAGTCAATTTTAACATCAGATTAGAGCTTATTAAGGGAAATTAGGTATTTTCTGGTCAATGAATACATGCCAATTAAAGTTCATGACAGAATATAATAGACCCTGGAGGCTTGTCAACTAGATATTTATAATACATATTATGATTACACTTTATTATATCACATCTAAAAAACAAAACACTCTTCTTTTAAAATTAGTGACTTTATCATCACCCTGTAGAGTTGGATTTTTTTGACAGAAATGACTGATGGGGTAGCCTAATTGTATGCATTCACAAGACTGACTTACAGCAAGTATAGGTTGGCTCATGGGGTCCACAAAGCACATTGGTCATATTTCTTTATAAAGACAGTCTCAAAACTCCATCCTGCCAGTAAAAATGCAAAAAACATCTACAAAAATATGATGTACCATTTTCCTGTGTCCAGTACATTGCATGTTACTTTCATTCCACTTGCTGGCGACGTGAAGCCTTATTGATGCACATTTTAACTTCACTGTCCAGTGTGTTAATCAAGTAATCATAATCATTGTCTTACAGCAACAAAGAGTTAATGACTATTCTGATGAAATAAAGAAAGAATTAAAGTAAGCTTTTCCAGGGGAAATAAAATAGAAGTGTTAATTGAACAAGGGTTATTTCACTAAAATTTGAAACAAAACTTGAAGATTTGAACTATAAAATGTAGTCAAATTATTCAACAAAGAACAAGTATTAATGCAGTGTAAGACCAGTGGCTCAAGTTAGACCTTTATTAACGAAGGAAATACTGTTAACAAATAATTTAGATAGAAAATAATTGTCTATTTATCAGAAATAATTTGTCTTGCAATCAGTTCTTTCATTATTTCATTGCTACCCCCGTATATAGGTTGTACTCTAGCATCAAGGAATGCTTTAGCGATCGGATATTCCATCATGTATCCCCATCCTCCATGGAGTTGAACACATTCTGTAGCAACCTTATTTTGTAAATCAGTAATCCAATATTTAGCCATAGATGCTGTTGAGGAGTCAAGCCCCCTATCACTATGTGTTTTCAGACACTGATCAACAAAGGCTCTACCAACACAAATTTGAGTTTTCAATTCAGCTAGCTTATGCTGAATTGTTTGTAATTTGGACAGAGTTTTTCCAAAAGCTTTTCTATTTTTCACATATGTTCGTGTTTCTTCAAACATCCATTCATTATTTGCCTGACCCATTGAAGCAATCAGTAACCTTTCCTGAGGCAGTTCATTCATCAAATAATAGAAACCTTTATTTTCTTCTCCTAATAATGCACTCTTTGGCAATCGAACATCTTCAAAAAAGAGCTCAGCTGTATCTTGGGCTTTTAAACCAATCTTCTGTAACTTTTTTCCTTTGATGAAGCCAGGCATTGTTGCTTCTACTAAAAACAGACTTATACCATGAGCAATTGATTTAGCTTCTGTGTTTGTTATAGCTACAACAACACACACATCTGACATGTAACCATTGGTAATAAATACTTTACTACCATTTAGAATGTAATCATCACCATCTTTCTTAGCATTCGTACGGATACCTTGAAGATCACTTCCAGCACTTGGCTCGGTCATGCCAATAGCTCCAATCCATTCTCCAGAAGTCATTTTAGGAATAAATTTTTCAATTTGCTCTTTTGTACCATAATGTGTGATATACGGCATGACTATGTCAGAATGAAGAGTAAAACCAGGACCAGTACAATTAATGTACATTTGTTCCTCCCATGTTATGTTGGTCATTAAGAAATCTCCACCAACCCCACCTAATTCAGCTGGGGTATTAACACCTAAT
This sequence comes from Lottia scabra, assembly GCA_029955415.1. Classification (NCBI taxonomy): domain Eukaryota; kingdom Metazoa; phylum Mollusca; class Gastropoda; family Lottiidae; genus Lottia; species Lottia scabra. The sequence continues at coordinate 6,186,993 of JARJEI010000013.1, read as the reverse complement.
AAACCATTTTCTCCAGCTTTCAGCCAAACCTCTCTGCTAACATTACCATCTTTTTCCCATTGACCATGATTTGGTAACACTTCTTCTTGCATAAACCTTCTCACAGAGTTCCTAAACATATCATGTTCTTCTGAGAAAATACTCCTTGTTCCTATGTCCATCATGTTTGAAGCTTCTCCAACTTCTTTTCTTTGACTTCCACATTTTGATGTAAAAGAAAAGTTTCTCGATGACGATAGGAGGGAAGATCTTGTGGTTAGAACAGTTGATCGCTTAGACACTTCTTGAAGAAGTTTTTTTGCAGCCAAAAAAGCCATTCTTATTTATTTTACTTATTTGTAAATGTGAGCAACAAGAGTTCAAAGTACAACATTTAATCACTTGACTAGACTAGTTGACTCTGTAGTAGTAAACAACTTTTGTTTTGAAGGAAAGTCTGGACAATAAAAGAGAAAGTAGCAGACGAATTTGGAGTTATTTCCCTTGTCTTTGAGTAGGAGATATTTACCACGCGTGGAAAATCGCCACCAGTAAAATATCATTCCTTCCTATCACCAACTTAGGTTCAACATCCGAAACTATCGCGTCGTTCTTATGTCATAGAAATGACAGATTCTGGTTAACTAGGTCAGGTGCGTTCTAGTTGGCCTATGTTAGGGTCATGTTCCTTTAGCAACGTTCGACGGTAGACGATCTTATTTATACTGTTGTTTTCATGACACACTAGGCCTATTTATTTTCGTTTACTTCTCGACCAATCATATTCCTTCAAAACATTATTGCGGGAATTAAAATGTCATCCTTGCATTTCGCCCTGGGTTAACCAATTAAAATGTCATCCTTGCATTTCGCCATTAACAATTAGGCCTAATGTAATATTAGCAGTATGTCCTTCCTGAAAACTTTGAAACTAATTGATTTTACAATTACATACTATGTAAAGGATCGTTGAAATTTTTAATGTTTAATTAAGATATTTATTTGTAGGCCTATAATAGATCTGTCAAGTTTCAAATCAAATAGTTCAACGCGAAGAGTTTATTAAACCTAGTCATTAATGACGAGCAGGGGTATTTACATATAGGCCTATGAGTGGAGGGGTTGATTAATGAATAAGTTGACAATACGTTTCTGGTATCAGTATAATCTGTTGATGATGTATCGCAAAAATTTAAGGGAACGTAAATAATTAAAAAAGAATATATGTGAAGGCCTTTTAGACATAATTGACGGGACTCTGATAAAAACAATTTACATTTACGTCTGTGATTCCCGATAGCCATCTGTGATGCAAGCAAGCGTATTTCGGGATTAGTGACGTCATCATCTGATATTTGAAATGGTCCAAATGCTATCCTTGAAGTATAGATCGACTAGGTTGTATCAATGTCCCGCTATACGCATATTTTGTTTATAATAAAAGGGGACCAATCTTCATTTTTATTGGTTGATTTGGGTCTTGAATATACTTAAACTTAAGTATCCTTCAGAAGCACTAGAAATGTACGAAAATTGCATATTTCCTTCAAATATATCTTAAATAAGACATTTCTCCTTCTATTTCTATAGATGACTTTTCTATATATTGCATAGTATCGCTAATGTGTAGTAGGGCATTATAACTTTCAAATGCTAATAATTATGGATGCACATGGATTTGAAGGCTCAAATTTCAATGGTGAGTTGTGATAACCAGTACTAAATTGCTGAGCTAAAAAAGTCCCCGTTTCTGAGACTTGGAAAAATCGACCCACGAAAATGAAGCCTGTGCCTCTTTAAGTATGCTGCCACAACTATTTACAGGTATTATACATGTTGAGTTAAAAATTCAATGCTAGATTTAATTTGAAAATATTGTCCATATGGTTGGATTAATACGTAACAAACATATCCACGTGGGTTATGACGTCATTAAATGAATGTGAACTATGAACTTTGAACCTTCGTCCGGACTCACAAAATAAACCTGAGAATAATCACTAAAATTATTACAATTTGCATCTTGAAATGATATACTGTCGATTCATGTTACAAAACATACTTTGAAGAAACGTTATGAAAGCATTAGAGTCTATAAATATTGATTTTTGATGGCCAGATTTGTTATTCATTGCTACTAGAAAATGGTACAAGTGTTCGTGATTTGATTGGTCGATAAAATTGTTTTCGTCAGCAAGTACCCGTTTTTAGCCAATCACAACCTTTGTCATAAGCTAGTTGTAGGTTGAAATCCATACGCCAAGCCTATTTACTACCATTTGACCCTTGGTATTCCTTCTGATACGTGGTTGGTGAGTGAAGACTTTCCACTCGATGTTTTCTTACACAAAATTGTTTTATCATTAATCTAATTATTGCTTTTCATTCATTTCAGATACCAACCCCGGCAAATTGGAGAATCTTTATCAAGGAAATCTCAACTAGGACGGAATTACGGACGCAGTACGGTAAATATTACAATTCTCTCTATATCAGTCTCTAACTCTGAACCAAAAACGACACGTCTACAGAAATGTCAGAAATAGCCTAAATATGAACCCAAGTCAAACTTCAAAAGATAATGTAATTCTAATAATATCGGTAATTACTTAACAGTGATCAGATCTCTTTTACCGATACCCCTGGATGAAATTATCTGGTTTTATGCAAGATTAAGATTAATTAGAGATAAACTCACTTTATTAAGACACTAGGCTTAGGCTAGGCTAGTCTTTACTTATTCAACACAGAACAAGTCAATTTAGGCCTTTGGCTTTAGAATTGTTTATCCTTAAAATTCAATTAAATTGTGTTACCTTGAGCAAGGTTAAAAAATTCTTAAATCTTCTACATATTTTTGTTGGCAAATTGGAATTAAAGCTTCAAAATAGGAGGCCTAGTAGACCCTATTGCTTGTCTTGGAATGTCTTTGATAAAAATATAAATTTCAACACACTAATCACTAATAATGTGAGGTCTTCAAAATTTGATTTTACAAATGACAATTTTCAGCGAAATTTACCTTTTTTCAGGTGTGCTGTTCGACTTGGATCTGTCTCCTGAATAATGAGCAAGGACATGGCTACTAATTCTGCTGAGGTAGTCCACAGTGTGGAGGATGAGGCGTATGAACCTCAAACTTACAATGATGCCTTTCCGGCTTTAGATACTTCCCGTGATGTCTCAACAATTCAAACAAACAATGCTTGGAAATCCCAAACTGGTGCATGGAAACACCCCTCAGTCCGTACAGCTAAATGTACCCAGGTATGGAATTTTTGGCTCTGAATCATAATCAGACAAGTTTCAATTAAATGTTTATTTCAGAAATGGTTTTCCTTTTCCAGTGACATGCCTTAATTGTGGCTGAATCATGCTTTTGATTTTTATGGGATGACCAAATTAGTTATATTCTTTATTTATACTATGTTTTAGGTTTTCTCTGTTCCTTTAGAAGAAAGACGATTCAAGGAAATGGATGATCGCTTATTTGGAGATGAGACTGAACAAACCAAAATTTGCAAAGATATCATGGCAAGAACAGGTATTTTGACAGAGATTATTTGTATGCTTGACCTGATTTTCTTTTTCAAACTATAAAGATAAGCTCTAATTGAACATGTTGGCTTTTATCACATAATCAGAAAAGGATCTAAAAATTTCTAGTCTGGGGGTTTGGATAGCAGTACAGTGGCATGAAAAGATAAAAACAGAAACGGAAAAAAGTACAAACCTAGGTTGAATTTATCACTGACCTTTATATTATAACATTTCTTCATTGAAATTATAGGTGTTTCAATTGAAATTAGTATGGCTAAAGATCAAAGTTTAACCGTTGTTGTGCATGGTAAAAGTGACGCAGTGATGAAGGCACGTCGTGAAGTGATGACAAGACTTCAAACTCAGGTATACTGGTATATTATGTTCTTTCACTCTGAATTGTGTATTTTTTTACATATGATGGCAACTAAATGCATTTAAATCTTAAAGTATTTTCTTTCCTAATCCTTTGGTTATACAAATGTTGCAATTTGTTATAGAATATTCCCGCGATTTTTACTGTGAACATGATTTCAATGTAGCTGTTTATCAATATAAAGCAATTACTTCGAATGTTTCGAAGCTTGAGAGTTTTTAACAATGTCTAAGTGATTTTGTACTTTCAATGATATTTGCATAATTGTAGGCCAACTCTGTTGTTAGTATCCCGAAAGAGCATCATCGTTATATTTTGGGTAAAAATGGAAAAAAACTACAAGAATTGGAATTAAGTACGGCAACGAAAATAACTGTCCCCCGACCTGATGATGATGGTGAAATGATTAAGATAGTTGGACCAAAGGAAGGTATTGATAAGGCAAGGCATGAAATACAACTCATCTCTGCTGAACAGGTACTTCAAAATTATTTTTCTCTTGATTTGTTATTTATTTTTTACTATTAATGATTATCATTGCATCAGTCAAGACTGAAAGAATAGATTGTGTATTTATGTGTATGCAATTGGGATTATTTGTAGTTCTATTGAAATATATCTTAATTTGTTCTAGTTCTATAAAGCCATTAACTTGATGTTTTATTTTCTTCAATTTCCCTCTTATAGGATTCAGTATTGATAATAAATGTTTCCGAAGTAGAAATAATGACGATGTTTTAAATGAACTATATTCTTTCTTGCAGGCTAAATTAGGATTTGAAAGGCTAGCAATATTGAAGGTTTTTCATCCATTTGTTTGTGGACCTAATAACCAGATTATCAAGAAGTTAATGGAAGAAACTAATGCTAAGATTAATGTACCACCACCTAGTGTTATGAAAGATGAAATTGTTGTATCTGGTGAGAAGGAAGGTGTTATGAAGTGTAAAGATACTCTGATGAATATTTATGAAGAAAAGGTTGGTTCTGGAATCATTGAAAATTAACCTTTTTAAATGACAAAACAATTAACACAATTTTTATACGCCCACACATTAATGTGGGCGTATATTGTAGTCGCCCCTGTCTGTCCGTCTGTCTGTCTGTCCGTCTGTCTGTCTGTCTGTCCACAATTGTTGTGGACACGATAGAGAGCTGGTTTCTTGATGGATTTTGATGAAACTTGCTGTGAGTGTTTATCACCCAAGGATGAACCCTATTTAAAATCAGACGAATCGAATAATATTTCATGAGTTATTGCTCTTGCTTTTGAACATATCTTGTGGACACCATAGAGAGCTGGTTTCTTGATGGATTTTGATGAAACTTGGTATGAGTGTTTGTATTGACATTAGGATAAACCCTATTGAATATCAGAAACATCGAAAAAATATTTTATGAGTTATTGCCCTTGTTCTTTAAAACACGTTAATTTTTCAGCCGTTACACTTTCAAAGTTGTGGACACGATAGGGAGCTGGTTTCTAGATGGATTTTGATGAAACTTGCTGTGAGTGTTTGTTATCACCCAAGGATGAACCCTATTTAAAATCAGACGAATCGAATAATATTTCATGAGTTATTGCCCTTGCTTTTGAACATATCTTGTGGACACCATAGAGAGCTGGTTTCTTGATGGATTTTGATGAAACTTGGTATGAGTGTTTGTATTGACATTAGGATAAACCCTATTGAATATCAGAAACATCGAAAAAATATTTTATGAGTTATTGCCCTTGTTCTTTAAAATACGTTAATTTTTCAGCCGTTACACTTTCAAAGTTGTGGACACGATAGGGAGCTGGTTTCTAGATGGATTTTGATGAAACTTGCTGTGAGTGTTTGTAATCACCCAAGGATGAACCCTATTGAAAATCAGACTAATCGAAAAATATTTCATGGGTTATTGCCCTTGCTTTTGAAAATATGTTGTGGACACGATAGAGAGCTGGTTTCTTGATGGATTGTGATGAAACTTGCTGTGAGTGTTCATAAATACCCAAGGATGAACCCTATTGAAAATCAGACTAATCGAAAAATATTTCATGGGTTATTGCCCTTGCTTTTGAAAATATGTTGTGGACACGATAGAGAGCTGGTTTCTTGATGGATTTTGATGAAACTTGGTATGAGTGATTGTAATGACCTTGGGTTATACCCTATTGACAATCAGAAACATCGAAAAATATTTGATGAGTTATTGCCCTTGTCTGTAAAACGCGTTAATTTTTCAGCCGTTAACAAAGTTGTGGACATGATAGAGAGCTGGTTACTTGATGGATTTTGATGAAACTTGCTGTGAGTGTCCATAAACACCCAAGGATGAACCCTATGGAAAATCAGACTTATCGAAAAATATTTCATGGGTTATTGCCCTTGCTTTTGAAAATATGTTGTGGACACGATAGAAAGTTGGTTTCTCGATGGATTTTGATGAAACTTGGTATGAGTGTTTGTATTGACCTTGGGATAAACCCTATTGAAAATCGGAAACATCGACAAATATTTCATGAGTTATTGCCCTTGTTCTTTAAAACGCGTTAATTTTTCAGCCTTTAACAAAGTTGTGGACACGATAGAAAGCTGGTTTCTTGATGGATTTTGATGAAACTTGCTGTGAGTGTTCATAATCACCCAAGAATGAACCCTATTGAAAATCAGATTAATCAAAAAATATTTCATGGGTTATTGCCCTTGTTAACTTGTAGAACTTGTAAACACTCAAAAATCGTTCAATTTTGTAAACATTCTTGATGGCACGGTTTTCGACAGATGTTTCATTTACTGAGAGTTCTTGTCGACCTCCCAAACGACTTGGATGCCATTACAAAAGTGGGCGTATTACGATGGGGCATCGCTATTTTTATTCATGAATTTATCTTTCGGTTTGAAATTGTTGATTGTATGTTTACTATCCTATTAGTTGAGACATATTTAACTTAATATTTCAGCGAAGGAAATGTCAAACAGTTTCTGTTGAAGTTCGTAAATCCCAACACAAATATATCATTGGACCAAGAGCTGCTGGATTACATGAGATTTTGGGTGCCACTGGTGTGTCTGTTGAAGTTCCTCCCAGTGACAGCTCTTCAGAGACTATTACTCTTCGTGGTGAACAAGAGAAACTCGGACCTGCATTAACCATGGTTTATTCCAAGGTAAGAGAATGTCCGAATAGTAGGCCTCTTCGGAAATATTGATTCTAATATCCTTTGTTCTATGTTTTATATCCTTAAATTGATCTGAAAAAAATTATGAATTATATCAAATCAAGTATTTATAAAAATATTTTAAGGTACCGTTCATAATTTTTCATTTAATGAATAAAGGCATGAATGTGTTATCATTATTGTAAACAATGTATAGTTCTGTTGACTGGATTGTATTATATTTTAGATAGATATGATTTGATTATGATTATAGTAGATAGTTATTGTGAAGTAAAATACCAGTATGAGTTATATAAAATATATAATTCAAGATAGATTTGATTTGATGATATGAATTCCAATTATAATTACTATTGAATATTTTAATAATATATTCAAGAAAGATATACTGACTTTCTATTGGATTATGTGTTTCAGGCTAACAGTGTAGTGTTTGCTGATGTTTTGGCACCATCTTGGTTACATCGTTATGTTATTGGTAGAAAAGGCGCACAAATTAAAAAAATATCTGAAGACTTTCCAAAGGTATGATTATACACAGTTGTTTGATTAATAACTTATATTACTTGTTACTTGTTCTCAAAATGGTTTAAGTAGTACCAGAATCCAGAATGATCAAAGGTTAGCCATAATTAATATTGAATTTGTTTTGTAGGTACATATTGAATTCGTGGAAAATCAAGATAAGATAACTATTGAGGGACCTCCGGAAGAAGTTGATGATGCTGTTAAGGCTTTAAAGAAATATGTTGAGGACTTGGTGAGTTTTTACTACTCTTGGTGCTAATTGACAATATATGATTACTTTACAGTATATTCATTGCCTCTTCATCACTACCAAAATTATAATATATATCTGCTTTGTACTACTACATATTAGCAATTTTTTGTCAAATGAAAAAACAAAATATTCAGAGATGAAGTAGTTTTGTTTACGATTTACTTCAATATATGAAGATATCTGGTTAACCCTTTGAACCCTGAGGTTACTTTGACTAAAACGCCATATACCCTGAACTTCAAGCAATATTTCTTAAATGTATTACGTTAACATTATATGACATCACTTGACAACAGCCGCCTTGTCGGTTATATATAACGTAAGGATGGGCCAGTAACCGGGTTAAAGTGAACCACAGTCCCATTTATTTATTAATAGTTCATGTGGTTGAAACAATTTAATTATACTATATGATAATACTTATTCTAATTGTAGAAAAGTAGAATGACCTTTGCTGAAATCACAGTTGACCAAAAGTTTCACAAACACATCATTGGAAAGGCTGGTTCCAACAGTAAGTTTACTCTAGCTTAGTTCTCTAGTAAAAGTATTAAAAAAAGGGGGAGATAACACCTTGTTATATTATATGTGGTCTAAAGCTTCGTAGCAGCGGGGCATCATTTTTGATGGAAGTCTTTCTGGAATAACAGGAACCACAGGCAGCCAGCAGGAATTTTTAATGTACCAAATATTAGTTTGAAGTCTCTACTAGAGAAATTCTTTCCAATCCCTTTAATTTCAAATCCATTTTGAAAGTAAACTGTTTTCTTTTAGTCACTAAGATAAAAAATAGTACTGGAGTATCTATACAAATACCATCAGATGATGAAAAGTCTAATGTTATTAGAATAGAAGGCAATCCAGAAGGTGTTGTATCAGCTAAAGAACAATTGTTAGAAATGGCAACAAGAATGGTAAGACTACACACTTTGTTTACTCAGATTTCACTAATATTTCACTTCTTTGTCATTACTTACCACTTTTCTTCTTTTAACTGTTAATTTACTAGTGCTTATCAAGATAAAAACTTTTGATATTTTTCTGAATATTGGAAATTAAATATCAAGAATTTGATAATGTGTGACTACTTATTTTCATATTGTACTAAAGTAAAATATTAATATGAATTTCAGGAAAATGAAAAGAGTCGAGATATTACCATTGAACAAAGATTTCACAAAACTATCATTGGAGCCAAGGGAGAGAATATTCGTGAAATTCGTGATAAATTTAATCAGGTTCAGATTACATTCCCTGAAGCCGGTAAAAAAAGTTCTGTAGTTACATTACGAGGTCCCAAGAATGATGTTGATAGATGTTATAAATACCTTCAACATTATCACAATGAATTGGTGAGTGAAATAATACTTCTTATTTTGAGAATGTTGATAATAATTTATTGTTTATCTTGTATGACAGAATAAAGCACTATCCACATAATATGACACATTGGATTGAGGTTAACAGTAGATAGATAGTTTGATATTAAAAATTTGTATCTTTTAGTTGGAGAGTAACTACCAAGCAGAAGTACATATATTCAAGGGCTTCCATAAGAATATTATTGGTAAAGGTGGTGCTAATATTAAGAAGGTAAGTTATTAGGTTATGTTTATTTTTTTCTTAAAATTAAAACAGTTTTCAGTATGAAACAAGGAATTTAATCTGTTTCATTTTGAGTTTGAGGTTATAAAACTTTTTATTTTAGATTCGCGATGATACAGATACCAAGATTGATTTACCAAGTGAAAACAGTGAATCTGATATAATTACTATAACTGGTAAACGTAAAAATGTTGATGATGCTAAAACACAAATTGAAACTATGCAGAAAGAATTGGTGAGTTGATCTTAACTATTTTTAAGCGATTGCTTTATTTCTCAAATCTGATACCAGATTATCTTTCGAACATTATTCAAACTATTTATGCTTATTATGGTTTATTTCTAAAGCTTTTGATATAATTTTTCAGTTTTTTAAATCAATACTAATGTTTTTAACATACAGCTAAGTCTCGTTCATATTGTACTTTTTGTTTTAGGCCAATATCAAAGAAATAACAGTAGAAATTCCATCCAATTTACATAATTCTATTATTGGAGGTAAAGGACGGTTAATTCGAGCTATAATGGAAGAATGTGGTGGTGTTATCATTCGATTCCCACCAGAGGGCAGCAACAGTAATAAAGTTACTATTCGTGGACCTAAAGATGATGTTGAAAATGCACGAAAACAGCTTTTAGCCATGGCTGATGAAAAGGTTGGTAAACTTGAATAATATGAGAATTTTTTAAGATTAAGCCAAATTGTTGTATATGCAATACAGTTTCTGTTCATTTTAAAAAAAAATTTTTTTACATACATTTGTTCAAATAAGATATTTTCTAATACTGATTATGTAATGATACATTTTATTTTTCAGCAACTGTCTGGTCATACAGCTGAAGTTAACGCTAAACCTCAATATCACAAATTTCTTATTGGACGTGGTGGTGCCAACATCCGAAAGGTAAGCTAGCTAACTTGGGCTATTTATTTGAACATAATTGTCATTAGATATAACAATAAGAATTTCTACCAAGTAGAACTGTTCCTAAAAGGGCACCTTGGACATCTGTTACTCTTACCTTCTCTCACAAACAGGAATTGTTTAGGTTAGCTAATTACTAATGGTGTTCACAGCTCACTGTTGAAATGTGACCCTTATTGTCCCTGTGTATCCATAATAGCCTGTGTTACGACTAGCAATGACGTTTTTTTTTTCCTTGAGACTCAAGCCATACAAAGAAATAAAAAACATTATTATATGGAAATATAAAGTGACATTTCTAGTTTTAGATATATTCATTACCCAAATATTGATTATTGCCCTTTTAGCATTGTATAATGACCAAATGCTCTAAAAAGGTTGTACTTTTCCTAAGAATATAAAATATTTTATTTTTATTGTCAGGTACGAGAAAATACTGGAGCTAGAATTATTTTCCCCAATAATAATGATAAAGATCAAGAAACTATTAGTGTTATTGGTACTAAGGAAGCAGTTGCAGCCGCTCAAAAAGAACTTGAAGGTCTCATCAAAAATCTTGTAAGTAAAAGTGAAAGGTTGCATTGTTCAATTTCAGAATAATCAAAAATATACTGCAAATGGAATATTTTCTGAAAGCAATGCTAAAACTTAATTATGTACCTTAAGGGTATTGATTGGGCTAGCTTTTGAGAAAAAAAACACGAGATGGAAGTTTTGCGAATTACTTATTATTTTTGGGCTCAGATTGTAGATAATTATTATTACTTTATTTGTAAACTATATAGATTGAAAAAAAACGAAAAGAAATTAGGTATTTCGTTAGTTTTTGCTAAAAAATTAGGAAAAAGTAGCAAAATGTGTCCCGGTTGATACAAGATTTCTCAGCCATTTTTTATTGGAAAATTACGATTTTGGTCTTGATTGAAAGCTTATTCAAAAAGGATGAAACGTACAGAGAGTTTTTTCGAAAATTCTAATCAGTTTGGCCCCTGGAAAATGTTTGCCGTACCTACGTGTAAATTTTCGTATTTCCATGGTAACCACCAAAATAATAATTTTTTTTGGAAAATCGCTCTGTACGTTTCTCGGCAATGTAATTGTCTACATTTATGTCAAGTTTGATGTAGATTGATCCATTCACATTTTTTTAAACTTGTATCAAAGGTTTGAAATGTTCAATTTTTATGACATGTTTGAAAGGGCTGTCAACTCATTAAAAAAAATCTGATTGACATGAAATCAACCTTAAACTATCGAGAAGGACCCCAAATCATCAACAAATGCACAACAAGTCTCAAGAAATAATTATTTCATATACTTATTCCATTTTTTCATAACGTGAAATAGCCCAATTAACACCCTTAATAAACATGTTTTCTTCTTCATGTAAATGCCTTGGGTTAAAGCATTCAAAAAAAATACTGGATGGGATAAAAATAATGAAGACAATGTTATTAATCTATTGTAGGATAACATTTCTGAAAGTGAGATGAATGTAGACATGAAACATCATCGTCATTTTGTAAGTCGTCGAGGTGAAGTATTGAGACAGATTGGTGAAGAATTTGGTGGTGTCACAGTCAGTTTTCCTCGTAGTGGAGTTAAAAGTGAAAAAGTTGTTATCAAAGGACCTAAAGATTGTATTGAAGGTGCAAAAAACAAAATTCAAGAAATTGTTAAAGATTTGGTAAGTAGTTAATTGAAAAGTTATTATATTAACATTCACAACTATGTTACATAACATTGTTTGTTGTGCATTGTATGCATAATACTAGTGGAATATTAGATAACTCTAAAATTCATTTTGCTATTAAGTGTTATTGTAACAACTGTTTCTTCATGTACAATTTTTCCTTTTTGTTTTATAGGATGCACAAGTAACAGTTGATTGCATCATTGCTCAAAAATATCATCGAACTGTGATGGGTTCTGGTGGACAAAATGTGAAAAATATTTGTTCTAAATACAATGTTGGTATCAAATTCCCAGACAAACCTAATAGTCCGGAAAAAATAGTGAATGGAGGTAAGTCATTAATTATCTTTGCTTATCTTTGATCTCAGTAAAATTTTATTTTATTTAAAATTATCAGAAAATCATGACTGTCCCATTGAATAAATTAACTTTTTGTGACTGTTGTAGATGCCAATGAAGATCCAGTAGCCAATGGTGACTCCAATAATCATGAAGATGATGGGAAACCAGCAAAATCTGATGTTATTGTATTGACTGGCACACCAGAGAATTGTCAAGCTGCAGATGAAGCTCTCAAAGTAAGTAAAACCAAGTGTTTGTTGTCTCACCCACATACCTTGCTGGTGAAGTTAAAATGCTGGAATCACAGGTGTATGATAGAAAATTGTTTTGGTCCAAATTTATGGTATTTGTGTTAATTATCTTATATTCTTATTACAATCCCTTAAGAAAGCAATGAAGTACAACAACACCAGTGACCCATTGATTATGTACATTACCGGTACTTAGATTTATGATGTTCCGGTATATCAAGACATAAAATAAAGGTTTAAATTAATATTTCAGGCTTTGGTACCAATAACTCAAGAAATGAATGTACCCTATGACTATCATCGATTTATTATTGGCAGTAAAGGCTATGATGTAAGAAAGATGATGCAAGATTTTGATGTAAATATTTCCATTCCACCAGCTGAAGAAAATAGTGATGTTATTAAAGTGACTGGTCCACCAGCTAATGTAGAGAAAGCTATTGAATCAATTGGTGAGAAGGTTGTTCAACTGGATAGTCAAAAAGAGGATAGAGTAAGTCATTTTATCATTTGGAAAAAGGCCTTGTTATATATTTCAGAGAAAAAGGGTTTGTAAATATTAAACTAGGAATAGAAAAATGTAGCCTATATTATAAATTCACCTGGAAAATATCTGAGAGTGGGCCTTGGAAACTGCCATTTAAGATTGTAAGCTAGTTGAAGTGAAAATACTACAAATTAGCGTATTACTGTTAGCTGAAAGTTAAAACAGAAAAAATTATGCCTGTCCTCTTAATTTTAACTTTTACTTTCCTTTCCAGGCCTTAAGAAACTTTTCATTAGAAGTAGAAGTAAATCCAACTTATCATCCTAAGATTATTGGACGTCGTGGACTAGTAATTAGTCGTATAAGACAAGATCATAATGTCAATATACAATTTCCCGATCGAGGAGATGAAGACCAAAGTCTCATTAAAATTGTTGGTTATGAAAAAAATGCTGAAGCTGCTAAGGATGATATTTTGAAAATTGTTCACGAACTGGTAAGTTGGTTTTTTAAATGTCTGAAAATGAAACACAGGTTGTCAGAAATTTAAATTTTTTTGTAAGTTTGTAGGCACTATGCGCAGTGAAATTTGCTTAACTATACTAACAAAATTATTCCCATTGTAGGATAGTATGGTGACTGAACAAATTACTTTAGATCGTCGTATACATCCAAGAGTCATTGGTGCTAAAGGTCGAGGAATTCGCAAGATTACTGAAGATTTTAAAGTTGAATTACGATTTCCACGCCCTGAGGATTCTGATCCTGATGTAGTTGTTATAACTGGACCTGAAGATGGTGTAGCAGACTGCAAAGATCATCTATTAAATATTCAGGAAGAATTTGTAAGTGAATTAGTATTGTTAATAATTCATTCTTTTAATTTACCCGTAATGTCATAATAAATAAGGTCAAAGGTGCCATTAACCAATTTGAACATAGACTTAAGACAAATATTTTTCATTCGTTTTTTAGTTACAAGATGTTATGGATCAAGAATACCTGGAAAACTTACAAAAACCACCACGTCATGATGAGAAAACTAAACGTAGAGGTAACCAACACCAACCTGGATTCATGGTTAAAGATGCTCCATGGGATAAGGCACCAGATACTGCTAGTACTGATGAATTTCCTTCCTTTGGTGCTGTTAATGCTCCTAAAGCAGCACATACCTGGGGACCAAGTAGAAAACGTTAAATAATTAGTTCCATCATTGGAAATGGTAATGGGATTTATTGTAATTCATATCGCTTTCTGATCTTGCCTGTCTTCTGTTTTAGATTTACCTGTATTTCATTCCAATGAATGTCCATTTAACATTTCTTCTTTTAAATTCATTTCTGTATAACTCTACCTAACCTCATTTGACAATGAGCTAATATTCTTTTGACCTTAAAACATAGATTTTACATAGTAAATTAGAAATTGATAATTTCAAAAGACTATTACCTTTAGCTGTTGTATACGGTAATTGAAAAGATACCCTTTCCCTCACAGTAAAATGGAAATGAAGCTATATGTAGTATAATATATTTTGTTTCTAAATTAATGCACATTTAGTTGTGGAGAAGACATATTTCCAGGAAAGGGTAATCTTTAATTAATATTGCATTTACTTGTCAATATATGCCATAATTTGTTAATACCATTCATTGTTTACTGTAATAATGGTTCATATATTATCACTTTTACTGCTGAATTGTTGATTTCATCTTTATATTTCTTAAATACAGTCTAATCTGTATGGATTATTATTGTCAGCAAATTTATAGTGCAATCCCAAAATTTCATTGTGATTGTCATTTGGTTTAAATTTTTATATTTACAGCGAAATATTCTCGATTGAATTGTCTTAAGTATTTTTTGTATGAATGTGCCTTGTAATCTTTAGAATAACTTAAACTTGATTGTGTGTTACTAGCCAAAGATTTCATTTTTACTTCAGTTACGTTAAAAATTAGAGATATATTTTACGATAAATTCTGTTATTTAAACTCATAGAATGAAATATAAATTAATTCAATGAATTGTAATTAAGAATTGTTAATTGTTTTAAATTTTTATTTTGTTTTAGTATATCCTCGTTTAGCTAATAGGGTTATTCTTTGTGACTCACTTTCAATTAACCTATAGTTTCTGAAGTCCAATGTTCTAACCTAGTCATCAAGGCTTCTTAAAAGTTTTCTTTTTTTTTTTTTTTTAAAGGACTTGAACTTAATTATTACAAGATGTTGAGAATAGTTACATTAGAACATAGAGAAAAAATGTTCTCAACACCAGATAAAAATTATTTGTTTCTATTGTATAGCTTTGCCTGTTATAAGTTATAATATATATTGGATTAGGTTAAAATAGTTTATCTTATTGTACATAATATTTTATCATCCATCTTTCCAAGCAGTTCGCTCTTTAATAGCTGAAAGTTAATGTATAAGGGTTTTGCTTGAAAAGTTGGATGTTTCTTTGAACTAACCCATATATAAATTGTCATCACTAACCTTCAAATTAATATATATGCAATGATTCTGTTACTAATGAAATTGGGTCAGAATTAACCTACTAGTGTGTAAAACCTTATCAATAAAACCTGTTATTTCAACATAATTCTGATCCAATTTACAAGAGTGATTGTTATTATTTTGTGAATCCATTCCATGCCATTATATCATGCATTTTACTTGATTTATGAGGAGATTTCTCTTGACTCTATATTATGATTTATTTTAAAACATGAAAACCATCCGTTCCAAATTGTTCTCTTCTCTGATTTTCTACTTAAGTAAAAAATTTGGCAGTAGACTTAAAAATTCTTGGACCACTCTTTGATTATCATAGTACCCACCAAATTCTGAACTTCTTATTATCAAGTGTGTTCATCAGAGAAAAGATATTATTTGGATGTTTACCATCAATCAAATCATATCTATTAATGGCATTGGTTCACATTCTATATTATAAATATTAAAAAGCAACAAAAAAAAAATAATTGAAAGTACAAATGTACTAAGACCAAATGTCAGTAAAATGCAAACGATAAAGAGTGTTATTTTTTTCATCCACTGTGACAATTCAATGCGCACAGAGGGAATTTTTTTTCCCGTTGCTTATACATCCCACGCACGACAATGGGGAAAATTCACACAATGTTCATCTATACAAATTACAATAGATAACGTTAACAAGATCTTAAAGAATTGCATAGAGTTTATTTCTTGAAAATATATGAGTAGCCTTCAGAACTGTAGAAAATCACATAATTGCATCAAATATACCCCTTACTGTACATTTGTCTTTCATTGCTATAGATGTGTTGTCTTTCATATAAGGCAACCTCACTAAAAATACACTCTGATATTAGAGATGGATACACATACATTTGAAAGTTAAATTTCAAGTGAGAGCTGTGAACAATATTACTGCCATACTAGGCTAAAAAAAATTCCTGTTTCTGAGGCCGCCGAGGTACGATTGGTTATACTTTTGACAAATATGATAATACTTGGATCTGAAAGCTTTTATTTCAAGGGTGAGTTGTGAACACTATAACTGATTAGCTAAGCAAAGTTCCTCGTTTCTGAAAATATAATGAACATTCCCCTTAAGAACGTTAATTTGCTAATGCAGGTAGCTTTGTCAAGTTGGCTCATTTTCTAATTCTGCAGCTCTGTGGATGGATAGTATAAGCTTTCTAGTCATTTACATGAGATCAGAGATCCATTGGCACTGTTTGACTACAATTGGCAGAAATAAGACAGGTTCTTGAATTTTACTTTGCGTTTTACTTTAAGATGAATTATATCACATTGTTAAAAGAACAATAGAAAAAAAAAAGTACTGAACAGATCTACAGTTACAATTAAAGCAGTTAAATAACAATATATTTTGTTTACACATAACAGATATGAACATTTAAGGTAATGTATTCTAAACTTCATACTTGTACAATTATATCAGAATACAATAATCAGAAAAGGTGAAGAGGTCAATTATTTATATATATACCGGTAACTCTAAATAGATATTCATGAGAATGTTGATAATCATATGAAAACCTTGAATCACACTTCCCTTCTGATTTCGATCTCATGTCCGCTCAGACCATACCGAGTCAGACCACTATACACTGCCGACTCGGACAGGTAAACAGTTGTATTTTAACATTGTTCTGGGTCTGAATAAGAGTTGTCTTTACCATTTTACTTTCAATTTGTTTACAAAAGTGGTCCGAGTTAGTCGTGATCAAAGCTAAAAATATTTTAGTTGAATCTTTTTTTTTTGCATGGAATATTGGTCCAAGTCTTGAAAAGTGATCCGAGTCGGTGCAGTTATGGTCCAAGTCCAGAAAAAAAAGTGATATGAAAAATGGTCTGACTTGGTTGTGAGAAAAAAAAAAAGTGGTCAGTCTGTTGCAAAAAAAAAAAGTGGTCCGACGCTCCGAGCCAGTATTTGTCCGACCAGTCCCAATTCTCAAAATAGCTTACTGGTCTGGTACTTAATGTAAAGAAACATTAACATTAATATTCATTAAAAAAAGTATCAGTTCTTTCCACTGCAAAGAGCAAGTGTCTAAAGTCATTTATTATTTGATGGTGAAACTAATGCAATTCTTTTTTCTATGACTTGACGTATATCAGATTCACTTGAAGATAGAATTGATGTATCTTGAATGTTCAACATAAATTTTTCAAGCTGATCATCAATTAAATGACGGAATTTAGAATGGATCTTTTCCATTTGGTTAGTTTTAGCTACACAATTTTCCATTTCAAACAAAGTTTTGTCAGTCAGTTTTTGACAATTACGTGTTATTTCTCGATATGGAAAATCACCACTAACGTACTGATTTTTGGAGGCACAGACCTTTACACCTTCAGGCACATTTTTACATTCAATGACTTTATTTGGTTGTTGTGAAGGCCATGGACAAATGACACTTTCTTCAAATGTTTGCAATAGTTTTATCCATTTACTCTTTTCTTCCATAAGGTCTTGGATTCTTTGAGTCCTGTATTCCATTGCCTGTACTTTCAAAGGCATTACTCTGTCAATCGTGGATGATGATGAATCATTATGACTATCTGATATAGTTTCCTCATTGATTTTATTACTTGAACAGCCTAAGTTGTCAAAGATCTGGTCTGTCGTGGACTGAATGTCATCTGAAAAAGGTGTGATTTCATCAGATTCCAAAAATTCAGAATTGACAGTCAATAAGGATGAAAGAATGTAGGAGGCTGATTTTTGCAATTCTGATTTAGAAACTTTAAACGCTTTAGGTTTGGGGTTTTCGTCACGAATCTCATTAGGCAGCAAGGAAATTCTTTTCGGGTGCTGACTTGATCTTCTCCTAGACTCAGAGCTCATTTTGTTAGATGTATTTATGACAGTAACATTTCAAGCCGCCAAAAAATCAAAACAAAGTTGACGCATGCGCATTCAGAAAGACAACTCGCACCTGTTTCCGGTTGCAATTATTAAAATAGTTCTCAAATCTTTTTTTCAAATTAAATCTGTTAATCTATCAATTTCGTTTTAGATGCTTTTTCATATTAAAATCCATATTCATTGCACAAATACCTAAATAATTTTAAAAAAAAATTATAATCATAAATTTTGTGTATGAATACAATGACCCAACAACGAAGTAGTGCGGATTTGTTTGAAAATGGCTGCCGATAATCATGCAACGTCTTGAATTTTTCCCCTTTATTGATTTTTATTCGGATTAAGACTGTGTATCCGTATCAAAGAAAGAAATGTTGCATTAATTTGTTTATTCTCAAGTGTAAGATAATATTTTGACTTTTTGAGTTCCGATTTTCTCACTTTATTTCATATTTTATTGTCACAAGTGTGAATCTTGACTATCATACTATGACCTACTTAACTATGCCTAGCCTAGGCCCCTACTGATTGCTGTCACTCCTACCTAGTGTCAGACTGTCAGTGTTGAGTCAGTGACTCTGCTGAGCTAGTGAGTTACTGTGACACTGACACTTGACACTGTATGTTCATATTTATATTTTTATCAAAACAAAGACATTCTAAGACAACTATGTTCAGGGGCGGATCCAGGATTTTCGAAAGGGGGGGCGTAGATGTAAAATTTACCCGAGGGAAGCGAGGCGAAACATTTTTGGACCTTTATTTTGGCTTATTTTGTACAGTCTAATTTAAAAAAAAAAAAAAAAAAAGACAATGTAAAGGGGGGGCGTACGCCCTCTACGCCCCCCCCTGGATCCGCCACTGATGTTGAAGCTATTCCAATTCTCAAAACACTATGGTAAATATTCAGCTTGCACTTGAACTTGCACAACGATAGATAGTGAATTGAGAGTCATTAAATTCTATTAGTTAATAGATTCAAGTTTGTCTTTCTTTGACTTCAGGAAAATGCTATTGACCATGGCCTATTTTAATTTATTTTTTAAAAAGGCCTACTGAATAACTTTCTGACCACTTTGAGTTTGGAATATTTGACATGATAAGAACCAAATCAATTCAGAACTTCTTGATTGATTTGTTTCCTCTCGTGTCACAAATATTTTAGAATAAGTCCATAAAGATGATTTGTTTTCTGACTAAAGTTGGGTCTAACATATGACACGTAAAGATGTGTGTTTGTTTTAAGTCAAGTGCTGGTACACACTTTCAAGATTTGATGTACCATTCTGAACCAGCTTAAAGTATTTTAAAGTACCGGTACGATAAAAAAAAATGTGAATTACTTAGTAACTATTTTTTTCCACTGATAAAATAGTTAAATACAATTAAAATATATGCTGAAATGAAGTAAACAATAGAAAGAAATAATAAATTTCAATTAATAAAGATGAATAAAACATCAGTCTGTGGAATCAGCCTCTTTTGATGTAAAACTTTAAGATGTACTATACTCGAATTCAGAACTCTGTCAAGGAATGGAGATATCTTTGCTAATTTAGCTTTCTCAAACAATGGAACACTAATTTTTTTCCCCATAACTGCCTTTAAATGCTGGTAATTATTATCTTGTAATAAAAATTCAATTGTTTTCATGTTATAATAATGTTCATATCTTGAAAGGTTGAGAAATTGTCACAAATAGACCAAATGACTGGTTTATCTAATGGTTAAATCTTAAAGCCACTAATCTCTGTTTTATGTAAATAATAGGCTTATGGTGTAGATAAGTCATATCATATTTGTATAATGGAGATAATAAAACATGTCCTTAATTTTCTATAGACCTTATTCATACCGTGTTTTGGAAACATTAATATTGTACCAGTAGAAGAAGTAGTATGAAAGGATGTCAATTCTCTATATAATTATAAAAATTGATATGGATGACTGATATTGCTGGAAAAGCAAATGTTAAGCTTACATGTCTGTATCTTTTGAATTAGACAACATTTTATTAATATATTTCTTTCAGAATTAAGAGGATAAGAAAGATGGAAGATGTAAATAAATTTCTCCAACAACAGGGATTGAATCCTTCTAGTTCAGATTCAGATAAATTACTTCATTTATATACACAGTTACAGACAGCACAGGTAAATCTCAATAGGGAATTCTATTGAATAAACAAAACAATAAATGTCTTAAAAACTGCCTATTCTTCCTGAGCATGCGCAACATATTTAATCTGTTTCAAATAATATTTGTTTGTTACATAAGTTTAATCATCTTTAAATCTTGACTACCAATGTGTATACGATGAGTGACTTTGACAGAGTAGCCTTAGTCTGGTTTTAGCAACTTTAACTAGCTATAACTTTTTTTTCCGTAAGTCATATTTTCATTTTCATTTAATCATAACATTCAGTTTTAACTTAATAAATAATTCTAAATATAGAATATATACTCTCATTTTAATGTAAGAAAACTTGTATTTAATTTATGAAGGACACATTTATAGTTTTGACAGACGCCTGAGTGTATTTTACCATGCCTGTTAACCTATTAATGCTTCTTGTATTCTGTTTCTAGGCTGAGGTTCAGAAGGCAGTTGACAATGAAGAAACTTTAAAGAAGTCACAGGAAAGTGAAATGAAAGAAGTAGAAGATTATGTTGAACATATCAGACGTCTTTCAGATGAAAGAGAGGCTTTGATACAGGAACTAGAAGCTGAGAATGAGGCTTTAAAAACTGGTGGTGTGTCTAAAAGTAGTTCAGAAAGTTCTAACGGTGTGTTATCGTACCAGTAAAAACTGATTGATATTTATTCATACAAAGAAGTTTACAAGAATTTTTTTTTAATTTCCACATATTGGTATCACTAATCTGACCTGCAATATGATCAAAATACACCAAAATACAAATATTATCAACATTAAAATATATAAAGCTTACATCGTAGGTCTGAACAATCATCAGCCGGCCCTTCAGTTCAGAATCTAGAAAAATTGGTGAATTTGCTTATCACCCAAAGATAAACCCGCTTAAAAGAAAAATATTGATTGATTATTATGTTGGATACCGTACTATTTTCTAGGTTCTGAGTTACAAAATGAAACCAAAGAAATGTTAATCCAGCAAGGTTTAGGTGAAATATCAAACTCTACTGTGAATGAACAGATTGCCTTCTTACTAGCAGAACGAGCCCGATTATTAGATGAGTTAGAATCAGAACAACAACAACCAACAGCATCTGATGCTGATACAGCTAGAGAATTAAAACAAATCCTAGAACGTGAACGCTCAACATTTGATGAACAGCTAACTCACCAGAGAGCATCCTCAACAATATTTGAAGAGAAATTAAAACAAGACCATGAAGAAGAAATTCATTGTTTAATGGAAGAAAATACACAATTAGAGGATGATTTAGCAGATGAACAAGCCAAGGTAAGTGGTATAGTCAGTCATATATATTAACGGATTATTATCGTCATCTTTAATCATTGGTGAACTTCAAGCAAACCAATAGATAAACTCTTTATCACATTTTCTGATATTTACAACAATATTTATATTTATAACAGGTAAAAGCTTTGAATAAAGAATTAGAACGCTTAAAAGATGATTTAGAAACAGAACAAAGGTTGCGTATTAAAGAACGAGAAGAAAGAGAAATAAAAGAAAAAGATGATTCACCTAAAGAAAGTGGGTATTTTTGACAGTCTCTAAATAAGAATTCATGGTCTTCATTTACCATTTTAATATAACAGTAAAATACCAAATTTCATAGTGATGTAAAGTGACTCTGAGATTTTTATTTTATTACATGCATGTGTTAGGTAGAAATGTATTTAGATCTACTTTACACAGGTATGAAGAAATACTGCTATTTAGATTGTTATATTTTTTCAGGTCCTAGAACATTAGTTAACCGTCCCCCTAGTCCTGCCCGCACATCTAGTGATTTACAGTTGCGTAATATAATTCAAGATAAAACTAAATTAGAAGCTGAATTAATATCACTACGTTCACAGATAAGAACATTAGAGGAAGAAAAACGTAATAAAGATAATGAGGTAAGATTAATAATGGTTGTCAACAAGGGTAGATAACAGTTAATACAGCTTTTTTAAATTTATATAATTCATGTTGGTGTATATTGTCATTCACTTTCTAAGTCTGTCCATGGACCATTAGATCCATCCATGTGTTGATGGTAAGGAGGATGCCTATTTTTATGATGATTGGCTATTTTTTCTCTGATTTATGGCGTTGGACAATTCTTAACAGAATGTAATTTTGATATATTCATTAAGTGACACTATGGCAAGTTTCAAATGTTGGTGCAAAATAAACATGTATATATATATTGTCTTTCCCTATAAGGGAAACCAAATGTGTAAGTGAATAACTATTTGTCAAATAGATTCCTAAAACATGTTTTTACAATTATAGGCATCAAAGACAATTTCTGATCATGAAAGAATTAAGATGGAAAATGAAAGATTACAAGTAAAAAACAGTACTTTAAAAAGTCATTTACAAGAAACTGAGTCCCAACTGGATGAAGCTGATGTAAGTTTAATAATTTGATATTTATTTTCCTGACAAGCAGTATATGTTAACAATTTTATAAGATAGGGGACCACGGCCAAATATGCCTAACGAAAAAGTCTTAAATTAATTAGGAGTAAACTTAACTTTCTCAAACCTTGCGATTTAGGTCCAATAACATCCATTGAAAGTTTTATCAAAATCGGTTGAAAACTAAGAGAGTAATAGCATATTTAAGATTTGGGGCAAGGGCAATAACTCTGCTTCTTACAATCGAAAATAGCTCAAATTCGAACTTGATCTTCGTTTCATGAATATGTATACACATATCAAATTTCATTTGATTCTGTCAAAAACTCTAGTTTTTAGAGCGTTTACAAGCAAATGTTGACGGACGGACCGACGGACAGGGGTGCCGACAATATACGTCCTCATAGAGAGATGAGGGCGTATAAAAATACATATATGTTTTGATATTATAGAATACGGTTGAAAAACTTACATCTAGCAAAGATAGCTTAACTAAAAAATTAGCTGCGATGGAAGTAGAACTACAATCATTACAAGAAGATGCTGAGAAATATTCCAGTTTAAAGGAAATGGTGGATGGATTTTCTTTAGAGAGAAAAAAATTACACGATGAAATTGACACTCTTAATAAGCGTTTAGAAAGTGCCTTATCTGCAGAAGATGAACTATCTAATGAGAAAATGGAGTTGATTTCATCTCAGGAAGACATGACTTTAAAAGTACAAGCTGTTCTTGAAGAATTAAATAAATTGAAATCAGAACGTGAAACTCTCAGGGAAGAAAATTCTGTGTTAAATGTTTCTCAAGAAACACAGATTAAAACTTTAAATGAGTTACAATGTGAAGTAGAAGGTTATAAATTGGACTTAGATAAATTTTGTGAAGAGAAAAATAAACTTATAGAAGAACATAAAAATAGTATGAATAAAATACATCAAAATCATGAACAAGAATCCACAAAACAAGAGGTGAGGTTTTATTAACTAGATTTTTTAAATGGGTTGTTTTAATCTCATGGTCATTCAGCTTTGAATGTTTTAATGTTTCTGTTTTTCTTTATGTTTAAGTATGTAATGTGTGTTAAAACCGGATAATAAAAAATTAGCTACTCTCACTTAGACTGAACAGTTTATACTAATTTCATTATGTTAACTGTTCAGCAATGTACTGATGTCATTAAAGGGATTGTAAAGAGTATTTCTAAACTTTGTATGTGTATCGGGGACACTGATAGCATCAATTTGCGCCATTCCAATTTCCATTCTGACGTCTGTTGTTATTGCAATTCCACTAAAACTAACTTATTTTATGACGTCACTGACAGTGATCTGCATAGATTTTTAGTGGAATTACAAGAACCGCAGACGTCGGAATGGAAATTGGAAAGTGTCCCCGATACACATACAAAGTTTAGAAATACTCTTTACAATCCCTTTAAGAATTATATTGAATTCTAGTTGGAATATGTGATATAATATTTTAGCTAATAATACAACATATGAGAGACCAAAATAAGAAACTAACAAGCCAGTTGGATGATTTGAAAGATGAAATGAAGAAATTGAAAATAGAACAGTCTGAACTTGTTGAGATAAAGGTAGGTATGAATGAAATTGACAAATTTCACAAACATTAACAAAACTTATGATTTAATGGAGAAAGTAATTCTGGAAGTTGATGAAGCTTAAAATGGACATAATTGCGACATGCTAGATGTGAAATGGAAAAAAATTCAATAGGGATTGTAGACTATTATTTTTTTCTTGAATCAACTTAAAGGGACAGTCTGAATTTTCTTTAGGTCAAATTTTTTTTTGCTCAAATTTGTGAAAACTATACAACAAAATCCCCAACTTTAATGTATCTGAAAGTTTTAACAAAAAAAATCCAGCTAAAAACATGCCAAAATATTTAAAAACCTTACGTAAGTTTTTTAAGTGTGTTATGTTTTTTGGACGCTGATAGAAAGCTACTGAACGGATTTGAGTAAAATAAACTCCTAATTGTAGAGAAATGTCTTGACTATGTACTGTAAAGGTTTCAGTTAGAAATATCGAGCCATTATTAATCTAGACACAAAACAAGGTCAAACTGCTTAATTAACAAAAAGTACTCCCTGTTTGTAATTAACGCTTTAAAAACAAATTCAGTTTGATCAAGAAGGTACATAGATATAATAAGCATACTTTAGAAATACTCTCAAGTAACATTTGCAATGTTTTTGATAATAGAAACTTTTTTCAAAAAAGCAGAATGGCCCTTTAATATACATTGAATGTATGGTTATTGATAGAATTTGTTTTTTTTAGAAATCTCTAGAGTCGTCCAAAGAAGCTGAAATGAGGTATGTAAAATGATGAATTTCAATACTAAATTTATATTAATATTTTAAGAAAAATATGATGAACATGAGAATTATTATTAAGAAGGCCTTATATAAAAAAACTTATATAGGTTGAGATGACTCTTTGGATTCCGTACTGTTAAAAAGCAGTCTTCTGATATTTCAAGATTTTTAACTTTACGCTACCAGTGTGCATTATGTGTCTAATCTCATAAAATGTTTAATGACTAGACACAAAAGGTATATTGAATATTATTTTTTGTAGACATGAAGATGAAATAAATGATCTTCAAACTAAGTTAGAATTAACTCTTGAGGAATTAAGTAAATGTAAATCTGTGATAGAACGAACTGTAACAGAAAAACAGGATCTAGTCAGTCAATTATCTAAATCTGGTGAATTAGATTTACAAATTACAAATACCAAAACACACTTAGAAAATACACTTCAACACAATTCAAGTTTAGAGCAAACTGTTGAAGATTTACAATATGAACTGAAAGAAAAAAGGAAGCAGGCCGCACTGTTTGAAGATGAGAGAAATCTAAGAATTGAATTAGAGAAAAAATTATGTGAATTTAATGATTTAGAAAGTGAAATATTTACTGTACGTGAGGAATGTGAAAATGAAAGTAAATTGAAAAGTGATATGGAGGAGAAACTGAAACAAATGGAAGAATTATATGAAGATCAAAAAATTGAACTTGAAGTTGTCCAGAAGACTTTAGAAAGCAAGGTTAGAGATTACATGTATTGTTTAGAAAAAAAACCATAATCCCCGTTGATAAAAGTGAACTAACAAATTTCAAGTTATACACTTACTTTCTAATCCAGGCCTTCTCAATTATTTTTTGTAAAGGGCCAAATGCATTTTATGAAAAAAATATAAGGGTCAAATAGAGCTTAGCTAGAATAGCGAGCAAAGTGTTTTAACGGAAAGAGTCACTCTTGAGGGGCCATTCTCAAGGGCGTTGCGGGTCTTTTCCATTTGAGAAGGCATGTTCTAATCTAAGAGACTGGGACTCGATTCCAAAATGAATCGAGACATTATCTTTAAATTTCAACCTGGACAGTGATGCAGGTTAGAAGTGTGTTGTCATTTAGATAGAGCATTAAACAGGTCCTATGTGCTAAGTACTTTGATAGTTAGAACCAGGGGTCCCCCTAGCCCACGGACTTGAAGCGATATGATATCGCTTTATAGTGGACTTGGGGCGATATTTGGGAACTTGGGGCGAAATCAAGGCATACTTGCACAGAATGAATGACGATCATTTCGTCGATGAAAACTCGCGAAGTTTTTAGCCGACATTGAAAGGTATATACTAAGTATTGGTAGGCCTGTAAAAGCAGTCATGAGCTGAATGTTTACAGGCTACATTAAAAAAAAACCTGATTTTATGAAACGAAATTACAGGTATATTAAATTTGTACTCCCAGTCTCGCATAATAATCTACCCATAATAGAAGGACTTGCTAAACGATGTCTACAGACGTCATATTGATGATTGACTGTTATTTTAATAATAAGAAAACTTCAAAAGGCTTCAAAATTTCGTTTGGTGGTAAAGATTAGGCTACTGTAAAATTTAGAAAAACCCGGATGTTGTTATAAACATTTGTCACGTGTTATGGTGTGTTTAAAATGCCAATCATCGTGTGAAAATAGATCAAATTATCATCTTAATTAGGGGATTAATTAATAAGACAATGATAATCTCGTTACATGATGAGATTAACACGTGTTATGGGTAATCAGAATTTAATAATGATTGATTTTTTATTGATTTATGGTAAAGAATTTGGACATCGAAAATCGGTAGGTCCCATAAAAAAAATTCGGAAGGCGATATGATATCGCCATTGCCGACAAACAAAGCGATATTGATGGTCTTACGGCGAAATCTTCGCCCATGTCGCCCTGTAGGGGGACCCCTGGTTAGAACTTGGAAACAGAAAAAGAATAATCAAATACTTTCTGTCTTCATTGAAATATATTATCATTTACACATTTTATTGCAAAGAATAAGAGAATTGGTAGCCTTTTATTAAAGTTCTGTTAACTGATGTTTGATGAAGTATTGAATGTAGGCCTATTTATAAAAACTGTTTTAATTTGAATTTAGATAAAAAGTTTAGAAAGTAGAAATGAAGAATTAGAAGAAGATTTATTCAATATAACTGATGAATTACAAACAGCTCAATCTAATTCTGTCAAGGTAGTGATTTTACTAGATGACATTAAGTAAACGGCTTTAAACCTTTTTGTACCATTATTCAAAAGAAATTCAGTAATGAAAAAAATATATATATGAAAATGAAGCATTTGGAAAATTTAAATAGCCTTGTTTCATTCATTTTATTGTTATGCAACACTCAATCTGCCATTTAATTTGATAATTTTGTTTTATCATATATTATTTTTTTTACATTTGTGTTCAGACAGAAAAAGAGCTAAAAGCTACCAAAGTTGAGTTAAGTGAAAAATCAATAGTAATGGTGGAACGTAGTAAACCTCTTCATAGTGCAATACCTATAAGCTCTTCTGATAGTCATTTTACAGGAAATAAGGTAATTGTAAAGATGTTTTCTAAACTTTGTATGTGTATCAGGACACTGATAGCATCAATTTGCGCCATTCCAATTTCCATTCCGACGTCTGTGGTTCTTGCAATTCCACCGAAATTAACGTGTCACTGACAGTAATCTACTAGAAGCTGCTATTGATATCTATGCAGATCACTGTCAGTGAAAATACATATGCTTTATGATTTACTAGGTGAAGGAGTTGGAAACGCACCTAGACCTGAAATCAAAAGAAATTGAGAATTATCAAAAACAGACCAAAGAGTTGAAGGATAAATATGATAGTGTCACTTGTGAAATGGCCACATTAATTGAGGAATTAGATTCAAATAAAAACACAGTGAAAGCTTACAAAGCTAAAGTTGAAAAGTTAGAAATTGAATGTGACACAACACATAAGGAGTTGATGGCATCACAGTCAAAAGTCAAAAAATTAAATCTTCAAAATAAAGTCTTCCAAAAGAATGGTGCAGATGAAACAGATAATGATGCTTATTCTAATGAGGATATAGACACTTTAAAGTTAGAAAATCAGACGTTATCTCAACGTCTACAATCTTTACAAGATGAATTGCAGCAGACACAACAAGCTCTTCAACAGGAAAAGACAACTGGAGAGTTTAAGCCTCAGACCACAATGAACTACTCTGAAGAGGACAGACAGACACATATTAATAGAATCACATCTTTGGAAGAAATCTCTCGACAATTAGAAATAGATAATAGAGAAATGGCTAAGAAGGTAAATTTTGTTTAAGTGTCCTTTTGAAATTTTGTAATTTATGGCTTAGAAATAGGGTTGGTTGCTCAAATTGATTTTGATTAACTATATTTTTTTTCAGTTTGATTTAGAAAAAGGCATTTTCATGATACTGTTGCAAAAAAAACAATTATTTCTTTGACAATTGATTACTGGTATTTGCTTTTTCTAGTTATCAGAAACGTTGAGTGGTAGTGAAGATTCTCATGAATCTTTAGAAAGAGAACAATTAAGAAGTAAGTAATAATTTTACTAGAAGACTATGAATGAATTGGAACTTGTTAAGTCTGAACTTCATATTCACAAAATATTCACAAAACCATATTTGTTTTTACTGATTAGATCTCTTTATTTTGAATTGAAAACTTTCTGATGTACAATTCACTTTATGTTCTTGTGTATTCATCACCAAGTATGCATGCTGTACATGATTGCATGTATAAAATATGTACAACTGTATGTCACATGACTTTAGATAAATAAGCTTTTTGGCACTGTTATCAAAGATATGTGGTGCATACCAAAGAAAATTAGCTTAGCTGTGCATGATAGCAGCATGTTTCATTCCACTTTAATTTTAGATACAAATCAGCTTGGTTATAGACAGAAAAAACAACTAGAGGGAGAATTAGAAACAGCTAATAGACAGATTAGATCATTAAGGGAAGACCTACATCAAGAACAAGCTAAAGTATTCCGACTAGAAGCTGAGAATGTAGGACAAAAGGTTTATTCAGATGTAGATATTTATTTTTGTATGATAGATGTGTGTGTTATATTAACATCACATGGTGTGTTCATAATAGCAGATACAAATATCTACACAGCAAACCTAGAAATATTCTTTGCTCCTGTTCATAAAATAGTATTAAAGTGATTACAAAATTGTTGACAATTTTAACCAGTTCTCTGTCCTCATGCCTATTATATTTTGTATCTGCTATTATGAGATGGTGTTAAAAAGGGTTTGTATGTGATTCATTTCATTAATAATTATCACATTCACTTTGATAAAACTCTACTATATGAGAATACGATCTCTATCTCTATTCAATTGGCTTGGAATTTAATTTGCTTATAATAACTGGTTGAATTTTACTAAAGCTTGTGGTGACTGGCAGTATGGAACATTAACATTAATCCCTGCAATTTGACAAGTCACTGTTACATTTAAAATTCTTTGATGTCAGAAAGAGAGATAAATTTTACAAGATAATTCTATTTTTTGACTTTAAACAATTTTGAGCAGCATTTCATGTTTATGGGCAATATGAAGTATGCAAAAGTTTTGCCAAAAATATGTACAATCCAACTTGAAATTCTAGTTTACATTTATAATATCAAATGATTGTGTCACTGTAGGCAAAGTATGAGAGTATAGTCAAAAGACTAGAAACTGAGGTAGCTGATATGAAAGAATTTCACCGTAAAGAAATTGATAATATTACAAGTAAATTAGACACATCTCTAACAGAATCTCAACAGTTACAAATACAATTACGTGAGAAGGAACAGGTAAGCAACATGTAGGCCTAATTATACCAGAACATTTGACATTTTGGGGAATTGATGTGGGTCTTGAATATATGTAAATAGTCTGCATAATTCCTTCAAATCTTATGTCAATTAGTAATGTTGCTTTCTATTTCTATATATTACGGGCCTATATATGTAGTTGTAAAATGTTACTTATTAACTGGTTAAACATATTATTAAGATCATATAAAAACTTTTTGAGACAGTTTTGAGACATTTTAAAATTTGAAAGGAATATTATTCCAGCTATATCAAATAATAAAAAAACCCTAAAACCTTGTAATAATGAAGTTATAATCTTCTTAAGTACTCTTAAGATTTCCACAAAATTATATATAAAAGGTACCAGTATATAATCCAAAACTGTTCAGATATGGGTCAAATTGAAGAGATTATGCGATTTTTGAGCCTTTCTAGTAAATCTGAATGTTTTTTATATAAAGTCCAGGCCCAAATCGATCCCCAAAAATGCTCAACATTCTCCTTTAAAGAAATATTTAAAGCAATAAAGTGTTAATTTGTTTTATGCTCCATGCTTTACTGAGTGAAAAAATAAAAAAATTATGTGAGATTAAAAATACTGTGAGTTGTGAGGATGATGCTTTATATTACACCATGGAGAGTTTTGATGTGATCCGAGTTGTTAATTATGGTATAGTGCAAGAGACGATTAAAAATGAAATGTGAGATGTAATATTTTGTAGGAAATAGTTAATCAAGAAAATGAGACTGCCAGGATGAAATCGTTGTTAGATAGGTCTGAGGCTCAGATAGAAACAGAAATTAAACTACGATCTAGTATGGAGAATAGAAATAAACAACAAGAACAGGAAATGACCAAGGTTGGTAGTAGTCTGATGATGTTATTAATGATATAAATTATGAGTTATTCAGTCAACCATATAGATATTATTTTATTTATTATTAATTTACGTGTACAACTAATTGATTATTGAACAACAATACTTTAAACAGGATTTGCTGTAAATCAAATCATTTGACATATTTTATAAAGCTAGAAGGTTAAAATAGTAAATAACATGATTTTATTCCGACTCTGACTTCTCTTGTGAAAATTGCTATCATTCGAGTATTGAAATTGTCTGTATATAACATACACTATACACTGGTTTTCATTCTACAAATTTCTTCATTTAGTCACCACTTCATTTTTTCTTTGATAGTTTTTTAAAAAACATTTTTCCTTTCTGTTTTGTTATTGTATTTTGACTGAACCTTTTTAGTTGAAAAAATCTGGCTGAATTATATTTTGAATGATAATGAACTATACATTTTTTATTAGGTTTGGTCGCAAGTACGATCTATGATGGAAAAATGTTCTAATTTGGAAAATACAAAGCATTGTCTAGAAGAAGAATTAAGTCGTGTAAGATATATTTATCTCAAGAATAGTATTTAAAAAGAGAGTACATTGTACTTTATGATGATTTTTCATGCAAAAGAAACTCAAATTTAATTGCATAATCAAGTAATCATTAATGTTTCTCAGTAAGCTTTTTATTTTTATAGTTGACCTCTTCTACACGCCAATCAGAAATGATATATGTCCAGAAATCAGCTAATCAAGAAGCTAATATAACATCATTAGAAATGAGATCTGAACAAGCAGAACGAAAGGTAATATCTACCCTCAGAATAACACTGTCAATTATTGATTAAAAAAAAAAACAGGGGTTTCAAGCTGTACAAGAAACGCTATTTGTTGTATATTAAAACTTGAACATTTTTATAGTCCTCTATACAGGATGTGAGTATTTGTTGATTATAAAAAACACTCTTTTACTCATCCATGTAAAATCACACTATTTATCTTTCTGTGCATTTTCTTCTAAATTTAAAAGCTTTTTCTCCTTGTCTATATAGTCTACCTTGTCTATTTGGAATACTTTTAAAGCCACATAAGCCCAGACTTGGACATTGAGAAAAAGTCTTCTCATGGTTTTTTTTTAAAGTTAGCACTTAGAAATGAATATTGAACTAAAAAAAATTGATTCCCTTTCGTGGTTCCAATTCTACAGCCATTTGAAGGAAATTTTGATTGTTTACATTTCAACACCGAGTTGATTGAGGGAGACGTCAATAACTCACAAGCTCCTCCCACTACTAGCACGTGCTACTGGAGATTGGAGTGTGACGTCATTTAACTAACACGCCCCCCGCTTGACCTCATTAGCATTTTATTTATGGAAATCATTTTATTAGATCCCGATTATAAATCCAGCTGCATCGAAGCCATCTGAGTACCCAAAGCCGTGAATTTTATTTTTTTGACTTAATTAAACATCAGAGATTAAGCTAGAATACCTTTTGTCCCGAAATCCCATAAATTTCATTTTGTAAACAAACGAATCCCGCAATGTGACTTTAATGGTAAAAAAGGTCTTAAAATCAAAATAGTATGTTCTGTAAATAATCTCACTAACAGAATTGTAACGTGATCATATTTCTAAGCTTCTATTGTTTATGTAATTTCAATTTTGATTTTACAATTTTGAAAACTTTTCTCAAAAGCTTTGTATGTAGAAAATAGAAGGCATCTTTTGATTTTGTTGTTGAGCATATTGATTTTGTACAACAGTTGTCAAAACTGGAAACTTTGGGTATAGTTAAAAATCTTATAATATAATACTTTTGATGTGTTTGAAGTCTTTAGCTTTAACATTGAAAAAAAGAGTTACTTTATATATGTATTTGGTAAATGATAAGGTAAAGCATACTTAGAGCTGATATAATTGATAAGTTATAGAAAAATATATGTGTCAAGCTGGTTATATCACACTGGAGATTTAGTTTAATATTATTACTATTTCTTATATTATTACTATGTTCATATATTTCAAGAGACTTCTCTTTGTAATTTGTAAGGAAATTTCTATTGCTGTGTGATATTCTTGAAAAGTACATGTATATTCTTTTAATCTTTTATTTGTCAAAAAAGATAAATTTGATTACTTCAAATGCTTGAAATGTTCTTAGATTGAATATTTTTATATGTTAATATAAGGTCTATTTTTAAAACACCTAAAGTCACTATAAAAGAAGAAATTTCAAGGAATTGTAAGTGGTTTTCTCAAAACTTTGTATGTGTATTGGGGACACTGATAGCAATTTGTACCATTCCAATTTCCATTCTTGCTTTATGCTTTTTATGACGTCACTGACATTGATCTGCATAGATATCAATAGTAGCTTCCGGTAGATCACTGTCAGTGACGTCATAAATCACGTCGTTTTTTAGTGGAATTGCATTCGTCGGAATGAAAATTGAAATGGCGCAAATTGATGCTATCAGTGTCCCCTATACACATACAAAATTTAGAAAACCACTTTACAATCCCTTTAAGAAGAATCATGAAATATTGAATATATTATTATTATAGTTGATAATATTTGTGGTGAGATCCTTTAATCTAATATATTTAGTTTGGCAAGTTAATATATGTCAACCAGTATAAGTAATAAATATGTGTTATACTGTAGAATGAAAGATTACAACGAGAAGTAGATGAAGTGAGTAATAATCTAAAGAACATGGAAGCCAAGGCTAGACAGTCTGAATCTAATATCTTAGAAATAGAAGATCAGAAAGATCATTTAGTACAATTAAAAAACCAACTGGAAAGTGAAAAATTACAACGGTAAGTTGTCACTAGACATTAATATTTTGTATTATGTCATACTGCCTGGTGCAATAAAAATAATCAACTAGTGAAGAAGGTTGTAAATTTATTCAATTTCATCATTATCATAGTGAAATTAATCATTTGCATAAAATATATATTATATTATATGTAACATGATTATAAAAACACACATGTTTTTGGGAAGATATAAAATGAAAAGAAATAAACTTCTAAGTTTAATGTTCTACCGGTAGATTGTCTTATAGATCTACTTGATTTGAAGACACAATCAAGAAGCGACCCTGGTGCTTAATATAGATTGTGAGCTTTTTGTATTAAAAGTTTGATATGCTTTGAAATTAAATAAAATCTTGAATTTTTTTCCAGAACTCTGTTAGATCAAACAGTTATAGAATTAAAACATCAAGTTTCTATATTAAAACAACATGAAAATAAAGTTTCTAGTGAAAATAGACAATTACAGCATTCCATATTAGATTTAGAGTCTCAATTACAAAGATTACAAGATGATAAAGATGCAAATTTTCAACAGGTTAGTACATGTATATTAGAAATATTTGTGCAGTTGCTTGTATAGATTGATATTTATCCACAAGATTGACTCAGTTTTATAAAACAATTTGAAACAATCTTGCTTTAAAATGGCAGTGAAAGGAAATGTTGAATTATGATTCTATGATTTAAATCATTTCCTGGTTTGTAATGAATCTTGCTAAATTTTCTACTTATATGTACCAAATATTTTTTTAGAGCAACACAATGTCAGAAAATGGTAAACAAAGCTTAATGGAACAGATCCTAAGACTACAGAAAGAAGTTAAAGATCTACAATATGAACTGTTATCATCTAATGAAAAACAAGAGATGCATGAAAAACGATATGAAAACCGTAAATTGAGAACTAAAGAAAAGTTATTAAAAGCAAGGTGAAGTATTTCGGATTTGATTTGTATAGAGTTTTATAGTAATGAAAGTTTGATTTGTATAGAGTTTTATAGAAATGAAAGTTGATTTGTATAGAGTTTTATAGTAATGAAAGTTGATTTGTTTAGAGTTATATAGAAATTTGTATAGAGTTTTATAGTAATGAAAGTTGATTAGTATAGAGTTTTATGGTAATGAAAGTTTGATTTGTATAGAGTTTTATAGTAATGAAAGTTGATTAGTATAGAGTTTTATAGAAATGAAAGTTTGATTTGTAGAGAGTTTTATAGTAATGAAACTTGATTTGTATAGAGTTTTACAGTAATGAAAGTTGATTTGTAGAGAGTTTTATAGTAATGAAAGTTTGATTTGTATAGAGTTTTATAGTAATGAAAGTTGATTTGTATAGAGTTTTATTATAGTAATGAAAGTTGATTTGTATAGAGTTTTATAGAAATAAAAGTTTGATTTATATAGAGTTTTATAGTAATAAAAGTTGATTTGTATAGAGTTTTATCGTAATAAAAGTTGATTTGTAGAGAGTTTTATAGTAATGAAAGTTGATTTGTAGAGAGTTTTATAGTAATGAAAGTTGATTTGTAGAGAGTTTTATAGTATAGAGTTTTATAGTAATAAAAGTTGATTTGTATAGAGTTTTATAGTAATGAAAGTTGATTTGTAGAGAGTTTTATAGTAATGAAAGTTGATTTGTAGAGAGTTTTATAGTAATGAAATTTGATTTGTAGAGAGTTTTATAGTAATGAAAGTTGATTTGTATAGAGATTTATAGTAATAAAAGTTGATTTGTATAGAGTTTTATAGAAATAAAATTTGATTTGTATAGAGTTTTATAGTAATGAAAGTTGATTTGTAGTGAGTTTTATAGTATAGAGTTTTATAGTAATGAAAGTTGATTTGTAGAGAGTTTTATAGTAATGTAAGTTGATTTGTTGAGAGTTTTATAGTAATAAAAGTTGATTTGTATAGAGTTTTATAGTAATAAAAGTTGATTTGTAGTGAGTTTTATAGTATAGAGTTTTATAGTAATGAAAGTTGATTTGTAGAGAGTTTTATAGTAATGAAAGTTGATTTATAGAGAGTTTTATAGTATAGAGTTTTATAGTAATGAAAGTTGATTTGTATAGAGTTTTATAGTAATGAAAGTTGATTTGTAGAGAGTTTTATAGTAATGAAAGTTGATTTGTAGAGAGTTTTATAGTATAGAGTTTTATAGTAATGAAAGTTGATTTGTATAGAGTTTTATAGTAATAAAAGTTGATTTGTATAGAGTTTTATAGTAATAAAAGTTGATTTGTAGAGAGTTTTATAGTATAGAGTTTTATAGTAATGAAATTTGATTTGTAGAGAGTTTTATAGTAATAAAAGTTGATTTATATAGAGTTTTATAGTAATGAAAGTTGATTTGTAGAGAGTTTTATAGTAATGAAATTTGATTTGTAGAGAGTTTTATAGTAATGAAAGTTGATTTGTATAGAGTTTTATAGTAATGAAATTTGATTTGTATAAACTTTATAGTAATGAAAGTTGATTTGGAGTGAAATTTATAGTATAGAGTTTTATAGAAATAAAAGTTTGATTTGTATAGAGTTTTATAGAAATAAAAGTTGATTTGTATAGAGATTTATAGTAATAAAAGTTGATTTGTATAGAGTTTTATAGTAATGAAATTTGATTTGTAGTGAGTTTTATAGTAATGAAATTTGATTTGTAGAGAGTTTTATAGAAATAAAAGTTGATTTGTATAGAGTTTTATAGTAATAAAAGTTGATTTGTAGAGAGTTTTATAGTAATGAAATTTGATTTGTAGTGAGTTTTATAGTAATGAAAGTTGATTTGTAGTGAGTTTTAT
Source organism: Lottia scabra (assembly GCA_029955415.1). Lineage (NCBI taxonomy): Eukaryota > Metazoa > Mollusca > Gastropoda > Lottiidae > Lottia > Lottia scabra. The sequence goes on along the minus strand of JARJEI010000013.1, from coordinate 6,150,183 downwards.
AGTATAGAGTTTTATAGAAATAAAAGTTTGATTTGTATAGAGTTTTATAGAAATAAAAGTTTGATTTGTATAGAGTTTTATAGTAATAAAAGTTGATTTGTATAGAGATTTATAGTAATAAAGGCTGATTTGTATAGAGTTTTATAGTAATGAAATTTGATTAGTATAGAGTTTTATAGTAATGAAAGTTGATTTGTAGAGAGTTTTATAGTATAGAGTTTTATAGAAATAAAAGTTTGATTTATATAGAGTTTTATAGTATAGAGTTTTATAGAAATAAAAGTTTGATTTATATAGAGTTTTATAGTATAGAGTTTTATAGTAATAAAAGTTGATTTGTATAGAGTTTTATAGTAATAAAAGTTGATTTGTATAGAGTTTTATAGAAATGAAAGTTGATTTGTTGAGAGTTTTATAGTAATAAAAGTTGATTTGTATAGAGTTTTATAGTAATGACAGTTGATTTGTATAGAGTTTTATAGTAATAAAAGTTGATTTATATAGAGTTTTATAGTAATGAAAGTTGATTTGTAGAGAGTTTTATAGTAATGAAAGTTGATTTGTAGAGAGTTTTATAGAAATGAAAGTTGATTTGTTGAGAGTTTTATAGTAATAAAAGTTGATTTGTATAGAGTTTTATAGTAATGACAGTTGATTTGTATAGAGTTTTATAGTAATAAAAGTTGATTTATATAGAGTTTTATAGTAATGAAACTTGATTTGTATAGAGTTTTACAGTAATGAAAGTTGATTTGTAGAGAGTTTTATAGAAATGAAAGTTGATTTGTTGAGAGTTTTATAGTAATAAAAGTTGATTTGTATAGAGTTTTATAGAAATGAAAGTTGATTTGTTGAGAGTTTTATAGTAATAAAAGTTGATTTGTATAGAGTTTTATAGTAATGACAGTTGATTTGTATAGAGTTTTATAGTAATAAAAGTTGATTTATATAGAGTTTTATAGTAATGAAACTTGATTTGTATAGAGTTTTACAGTAATGAAAGTTGATTTGTAGAGAGTTTTATAGAAATGAAAGTTGATTTGTTGAGAGTTTTATAGTATAGAGTTTTATAGTAATAAAAGTTGATTTGTATAGAGTTTTATAGAAATGAAAGTTGATTTGTTGAGAGTTTTATAGTAATGAAATTTGATAATTACTCTTGATTTAAGATAGTTTTATGGTTATTTAAAGATTATTCTTTTGATTTATAGAGAGTTTTATAGTAATGAAAGATCCAGATTACATGATCAGATGCAAGTTATGGATGAAGATTTAAGGATATCTAGATCTACATTAAGAAAAGAAGTAGAATGGAGAGATAAAATAGATACTAACTATAAACATGTACTGAAAGAAAAACGGGATTTGATATCAAAGTAAGTAGAATTTATTTTCAAAATAATTTGACTTTTGACTGATTTTGATGGAAATTGTTGAAATTTTTATTATCATTCACAAATGATCTTTTGCATAGTAATGAGGACTTATAAATGGTTGGTCACTGTGACATTTGTTATGAATGCCCCTCAAAATTGTTATTTTGATCGGGATTGTTTCAAATATCTAAATATACATTGCATACAATATACAGCTACTGCTTACAGCTTCGAACATTTCTAACTTGATTTTTCTGTCATTTTCAAATGCCTGAATACCTCTTGTTAATTAAGGTATGTACACTCTCATCATTTCAACATTTATCTTTTTATATTTGATTTATTTTTTTGCTTCTAGCATGCACTTTGTACACACTTTATATATATTGGAAACATTGAACCTTCATTTTAATTGGCTTGACTTGTGATAAATCACATTGATTTTTTAAATGAATTTCAATATATTGCCTCTCATCAGGTTTTTTTATTTACTGAATGAGTCTTTTCCATTGAATTTAAAAATAGTGTCCACAACTGCACTCACAAATTATTGAGGATTCAATGTTTCGTAATTTACAATACATTTTCACAAATTATTTTTTTTTTTTACATTAATATTGCATGTTGTTGGAATACAATTTACTGTTAGGTATGGGTCGTACATGTTTGTATGGTGAAGTGGACAATCTCTGTATGTGTTGTTATCAGTTTAAAGGTTTCCTATTACCAATTGTAACATTATATTATGTGTTATGGTCACTGCTCAATTTTCACTGTTCTGATTGTTATATATTTATTGTACACACTTATTGCCATATATGTCATATTTTCATTTAATGATCCATGAGTCTGTCAATTTTTTGATCGATCAAATTATTAATTAAAGTTCATTTAGTTTGTTTAATTTATAACTAAGCTTATTAGTTTGCGGCTTGTTTAACATTGTTTTAATTATACAGTTTTATCACAAACACAAATTGGCACAATCCAATAATATAGATCTGATTTTAATCTGAATTCTTTCTCCTTTTTTCTTTTTCACTTTTTGTCATTTTGAAATTTGTACACATGATCTTCCAACATGCGAAACATATTTCATTATTGCACATTATTATTGAATATTTATCTTTTGATCTCCTATTTTTCTCCTATTAATAAGAAGGAAAAACATTTTTTAATCTAAAAAATTTTGTAATTTATAAAAAAACAAATTTTTTTTATTAAAATTTTTATAGATTTAGTGTACAGATTTGTTAAAATTGTAAATTTGTTAAGAATTGGTTTGGCATACTTATTGATCCTTTTAGTGATTCTGCTTTATTTCAGGTTAACCGAGCAGGAAGAGGTCTTACGAGATCGCACACGTTCTCTGTCTGTGATACAAGTCCGATTAAAATATGTGGAAGAGGAGAACCAACGATTACAAACCCTTATAGAATCCCTCAACAATCAAAGATTAACTATGGAGAAGATATCAAAGACTTCTAAAAAGGTAATTTTTTAATAACATTTTTTAGACAAGTTAAAGCAATACCACCTCTTATAATGAACTAAAAAATTAAGTTGTCAAATAAGAGTATATATTCATCAACGGTATCCAAATTATACAAACAGAATCAAATAAACCCATAAAACTATGTCATTTTCCATACAATTACATGTTATAATTGAAATACGCTTAAAATTTCTTAAAGCGTTTTTCAATTATTATATATAAACATAGTTTTCTGGAATTATCAGATTATTTAGGTAATCTATTGTATAGTTATGCCACCAGGTAAGTCCCCTGATGTATATACTCCCATTCACCAAGTTTGAAAATTTAGATTTTTAGATCATTCTGAGAGGTTGTAAAGGCCTACAAATATATATATTTTTTTACCTTTCATATTTCTTTATTTCACATATATGACATATAGGCCTACTCAGTGTTTAATCAAAGTCTAAAGTCTTATTATTAGGCCAAAAAAAAAATGTCTTGGTTCTCCGGCAATGGAATTCTGAAAATTGGTGCGGGCGGGAGGCTTTTTTTTATTTTGGTATCAGTGAAAATAAAATGGACACGACATTTAATAAAAAGGAATATGTTCGTGAGGGAGGCTTTTTTTTTTCAATGCACATAATATTATAATGTGTGTATGCAGTACATTTCTTTCTTCTAAAACAATTGCAAAAAAGAACAGAGGACAATTAAAAGCTTTTTATTGAACAATCAACAATCAATTTTGACGTCTTGTCTCGCCACACCGCCACATCAAAACACACGAGGTGCGCAGAAGCCATGCGCATGTAAGGTAAGGTCGACTTGTCATAGGTCGGGTGGTCCATAGGGCGAATTGTCCTAATACTGTAAGAGACATAACTCTATGTCTAATTATAGGAAGTAAGACTACAATGGATAGTTCAAGATGCGGGCGCGATAATTTTTTTATTTTGAAATACAAATAAAATCCTTCGGGCGGTGACGATTTCGTCCTTGCGGCGGTGCCTGAGAACCAAGACATTTTTTTTTTTCGGCCTTAAGTTAAATCATTTTTTAATGTTTGGCATAGATTTTGATATAATTTTGTTCCAAACTTTGTGTCAGCATGCAGTTGGGTTGTTACTAAAATAGGATCATGACCAAATTTATCACAATAGAGTAGGGCTGCAACGATTCCTGAAGTGGCGATTCGATATGCTAAACGATACACATTCAACGATTCGATTTATTGCGATTAGAAATCGCGATTCTTGAGTTTGAAATCGGAAAGAAAAGAAAAGTTTAATCATTAACATTTTAACACATTTTTCACATAATTTTCGTAACAGATTTTTATGCTTAAGATCATCATCATTAAAAACAAAGATTTAAGATGATAATAAACAAATTGATACGTAAAAAGCAATTTTCTAACATTTCGATACGACATAAATTATAAAATGCGTGAGGATTTCTTGTTCTCAGTCAATAAAAGAGTAAATTAAATGAATCAAAATCGGGGCCGATGAATCGCGATTATTTTTTTCTTACACGATGCATCGATAAGGAGGAACGAATCGCGATTCATCGATTTTACGATGAATCGTTGCAGCCCTACAATAGAGGTTTGAAGTTTTTTCTATAATAGGATTGTGAGCTAATTTATCACAATAGAGGTTTGAAGTTGTTACTACAATAGAGATTGTGAGCAAATTGAGCACAATTAGAGGTTTGAAGTTGTTACTAAAATAGGATCATGACCAAATTTATCGCAATATAGGTTTGAAGTTGTTATTACAATAGGGATAGTGACCAAATTTATCACAATAGAGGTTTGAAGTTGTTACTACAATAGGGATAGTGACCAAATTTATCACAATAGAGGTTTGAAGTTGTTACTACAATAGGGATAGTGACCAAATTGAGCACAATAGAGGTTTGAAGTTGTTACTACAATAGGATTGTTACCAAATTTATCGCAATAGAGGTTTGAAGTTGTAACTACAATAGAGATTGTGAGCAAATTTATCACAATAGGGGTTTGAAGTTTTTTCTATAATAGGATTGTGAGCAAATTTATCACAATAGAGGTTTGAAGTTTTTTCTATAATAGGATTGTGAGCAAATTTATCACAATAGGGGTTTGAAGTTTTTTCTATAATAGGATTGTGAGCAAATTTATCACAATAGAGGTTTGAAGTTGTTACTACAAAAGAGATTGTGAGCAAATTGAGCACAATTAGAGGTTTGAAGTTGTTACTACAATAGGGATAGTTACCAAATTTATCACAATAGAGGTTTGAAGTTGTTACTACAAAAGAGATTGTTACCAAATTTATCGCAATAGAGGTTTGAAGTTGTTACTACAATAGGGATAGTGACCAAATTGAGCACAATAGAGGTTTGAAGTTGTAACTACAATAGAGATTGTTACCAAATTTATCGCAATAGGAGATTGTTAGCAAATTGAGCACAATAGAGGTTTGAAGTAGTTATCGTATTACAATAGGATTGTGAGCAAATTAATCACAAAAGAGGTTTGAAGATGTTCCTACAAGAGAAATTGTGAGAAAATTGAGCACAATAGAGGTTTGAAGTTGTAACTACAATAGAGATTGTAACCAAATTTATCGCAATAGGAGATTGTGAGAAAATTGAGCACAATAGAGGTTTGAAGTTGTTACTACAATAGAGATTGTTAGCAAATTTATCACATTAAAAGTGAGAACTGTTACTACAATTGGATTGTTAACAAATTTTTCACAATAGAGATTTGAAGTTGTTAATCCACTCTCTATGTGGACGTATAATGTTTCATATTCATAAAACAAAGATCAAATTTGAATTTGAGCTATTTTCAACTGTTAGAAGCAGAGTTATTGCCCTTGACCCAAAATCTTGAATATGCTATTACTCACTTAGTTTTCAACCGATTTTGATGAAACTTCAAATGGATGTTATCAAAGGGTTTAATTAACTTCTGATTATATTTAAGGCTTTTTCGTTTTTACCATCCACTATCGTATTATGTGTTACTGTTTTGACAGTATGTAACAACTGGATTATTATTTATATATGACCATGTGTGTAAAAATCTGTAAACAGGGGCCTATATTAATATTAATCAAGATTGTAAGGCCATAAGAAAATATTTACACTGTGTTATAGAACTGATCTTGATGGTAAATTGAATTGAAAAGTTACTAACATATTTCTGACCTTTACTATATTACTAGCTCATGATAATTAACTAATTATCATTTCCTTTCAGTCTTTAATATGAAAAGATTATGTTATCACAAGTCTGTATAATGTTATTTGTGTCCCTTGTTGCCCATTGTTTATATACATTACTAATGATTCATTTGTATCTTGTTTCAGCTAACAGGCTCATCTTTTCATTCAGTAATGATTAAGAATACTACCGTACTTAATTTCACAAAACTTCTAATATTAGTGAAGCTCCTTTGATACATCCCAGCCGGTGGGTTTGTTTTGCCGTATCGCCCAACTCGCCGCATCGTGCCTAACTGCACAAAAACGACCAGTAAAAAGAAACAAAAGGTTTTCTGATAAAATCCGGTATGGCCATAAAATATTATAATCTGTTGTCCCGCATCTATTTTCTTTTTATTTATAATTTGGACCTGTTTGGAGAACATAAACAGAACCATAATACAAAATACATAAACTTACCTGGCAGTTTCCCAGGAAGTAGTTTCAAGACTTCAGAAACCTTTAGTTTCGTTTTACAAGTCGTTTTTGTGCAGTTTGGCACAATGCGGCAAAACAAACCCACCCCATCCCAGCTACATTAATAAGTTGTTCTTGTATTGTTTTGTTTGTTCACTCGATGAGGACCACGCAAGCAGTTACATTTGGGGCAGTGTCAGCGAGTGCAAGGTGCTAAGCAAGGGCTGCCCGTGCTAATGGAGGTTGGGTGTTCTGTGGGACCATGCAGGTTACTCACAAAGATTGAAAGGTTCCTCCCTGTCAGTAATGCAGGTTGAACGGGCTGACTTGAAAAAAGAGTATACAGTTGTATGTAGTTGTAAAGATGAGCTATGCAACAGGCTGTCGACGCCACATTAAAGATCCCTCGACAGTTGTAATTGAAAATAAGTAAATTAGTAAATTATAATGCCCACTGTTCTGGAAAAATTCTTCTCCTTCCTGACTACATGGCAGTTGCCTGTCTTCATTAACCTTGGGTTACCCTTTACCTTGTTTATACACATTAAAAAACGATTGTCATATTTATTGAGGGATGAAAAAGAAACTTAGTTAAACTGTTCAAAATTATTCAAGGAGGAAACCTCTTAAATCCTAAATATAATGAAAAGTTCTGAAAGATGTGTGTGATGACTGAAGGCTGGAATTGAAATTTCAAGAGTAAGCCAACCAAGTACACTATACTGGTTTTATAACAGTAACTACTGTAAATAATTTCACTTTCTTATACTAGGGTAGGATTGTTCAACTGAACTATAAGTGAATGTTACCCTTTAATGCTATTGAAAATGCTATATTATTACTGGAGGCTTGATTAACTTTCTGTCCTGAACAAACTTATATTGATTATTTGCTATTTCTAATATCAACTGGTTTTATTTTCATTTCCTATCATCTTATCAGAAACTCACAGTTGTGTAGTTGTCACTGGATATATATTCTTGTACATTGTTTTCAACTCCAGTTCAGATTAGTATTTCGTACTGTGAACAGCACTGTTTAAGTGACAGCATTGTTTTAGTGATTAGAAAGCAAGTTGTATAATGGCTTCTAATGTTACAGTTAGTTTTCATACAGGTGCTGCTCAGAAATATCTGAACTTATTTATTGGTGTATTAACAGTTTCTTTAGCTTTATTCTCATGGCTCCTCATTTTGAAAGGAAGGAGCATGTCCAAAAGACAAAAAGTTTGTTTTTGTGCATTGTTATTAACAGATACTTTGTTAGGATTACAAGTAGTTATTATACGTTTGATACCATTTGACTATAATAGTGATCATATTATATGTTTTTTACGTTTATATTTTGGACTTGTATTAAATGTTTTGACTTGTTTAAGTTCTGTCTTGATGACAGCGGAGAGATTTTTTGTATTGTTTAGACCATTGACTTTCAATCAGACTATTACATGGCAAAGATTAGCTTGCTGCATTGTAGTGTTTTGGATTTTTGCATGTTGTCTAATTTTTGGATTATTTCATAAAGGATTTGGTGGACAAGCTGTCTGTCAGTTTTGGACTTGTGGAGATATTAATGGATACTTTGTTGTGTCAGCATTGGATATGACTTGCTTCATTATAATAGTATCTATGTATGCATATATCATCAAAGTAACAAAACGTCATTTTAGAATGATAGCAGCCACTATGGTTGGAGATGTTGTATCAGAAAATGCTCACATATTAACTAAAAGAGGTCATAGGACAAATATGACTGTAGGAATAATTATTTTTGTGTTTGGTATTTCTTATATACCAATGAATTCATATTCATTTTATTTTGGATTGGCATTAACTCGGGAGGAACAGTTAAATGGAGCAATTACAAATCAAAGTTTTACTGTTTTATTGGCACTGTATATGTTAAATAGTTTAGTGAATCCTATTGTGTATATTTGGCGTTTAAAAAAATGTCGACAAGAAATAGTTAATTGGCTACTATGTAGACCAGTGATTATAAATGAAACAACATCAACTCAACTTTCACAATAAACAGGTATGTTTCAAACTTATTGAGAAGTTTTAGATTAGATAAATGAGAAATTCTATAGAATACAGAGACAAATGAGTAAATTATTATGATTGGAATAAATCATAGGCCCAATATATATAATGCCTTTACTTGGATAAAAAGTACAACACTTAAATGTGAATTGAAATTGTCGCCTCTGTCTGTTTGTCCAGTGGCTGTAGTTTATAACTGGTCATGATGAAATTAAGTATGCATTGGAATATTGATGTCTCAGCCATGATTTTTTTTTATTATATTATACTTTTCAACCCAATAGGAGATTTAGATCTTAACTGGATTGCATTGCAATGAATTTTATTGTAATAAATGCAAAATGATTGCTGTTAATTAATCAATTGTCATATATCTTAGTTTGTATAGCCTAAATGAAAGTAGCCTAAAACTTCCATCGTCGAGATAAATTTTGTTATCTTAAAAACTTCTTTATTAAACACTGGGCAATGTCTATTATATGTCCACAGTTCACACAAAGTTCCATTGTAAACTAATGCTCAAAAGAAAGTACCCACCTGAATATTTTGCAGTAAAATTTACAAAAGTAAAAATAAAGTTTTAAAACCACTGTGATGCATCTCACACAGGGTCAACACAATAAATTATGTGAAAAAAGTATGAAAAAAGTAAACAAATCACACTAACGTCGCAAAAAACAAAAAGCGACAAATTCAGATGTTGCACGAAATGCACGTGAATGATGGTGGTATAAAACACCTTACTGGACACGTAAGCAACAGGGGCCCAAGAAAAACACAAAAAGTACGGTAGGCCACTTTTGAGCCGGATTGAAAGAGAGAGAGCTGTGGAGATGGTGCAACAAGAAGCAAACAGACCCTTGATTGCAAGAATCCTCGGCTGCAACAGCAAAACTGTTACAAGATTGATACAGCGTTTGAGGTACACAGGCAGTACACCAGACAGGCCTAGGAGTGACCGATTACGTGTCCCAACACCAGTTCGGGACTGCAATATCAGGAACATTCATCCGTGGAATCATTTTGTTCCTGCAACGCCAATGGCACCGGCGGCATTGGGACACCATATCAGCTGACACTCAGTGTCCTAGCGACTAAGGGAACGTGACATTGGAGCATGTTGACCAAACTACATAGTGCGCTCGACATCGACGTCACCGATTGACATGGGTCTGGAGAATTTGGCAATGCCAGATACGTGATTGGCAACGCCCCTAGTGCGATTCCTTCACTTATTTTATTGTTCTTCACATCAACGTATTGTGTTGACCGTTTTCAGATGCATCACATTGGTTTTAACTCTTTATATTTGCTTTTGGAAACTTTACTGTAATATGAAAAAGTGGGTACTTTCTTTTGAGCATTAGTTTATATTGTTGTCACATTTTCTGCTGAGCTGTCCATCTGCTTTCTATCTCTTCACAATTATCTTCTGCTTACTTTACAGACAACAATTTTTGTATGATTTGAGTGACTTTTTTTTCTTTTAATTTCGTTTAATTTCTTTATAATTATTTTTATTTTGTATTTCCTTTAGTTTTATTATTATGAGGTAGAAGTAAATAGTTTTTTATTTTTAAAATTGTTAATGATCTAACTTTAGTTTTTCTTTATTTTATTTGTTCAGGTTGTGGATCTTTTTGTCTAACCAATCTTTTTACATAGTAAGATTTTAGTTAACTAATACCCCAGACACCCCAGTAAATAAACTCATTTATTTCAAGTCCAGATTGTCGCACACCACCAGATTTTCAAGCTGTTATACAGGATGGTATAAGGGCATGACTAGACCTAAGAGGGATGATAAAGAGGTTTTTTAAACTAGCATCAATTTGTTTAGTAAGTTTAAGTGGAATTAAAAAACCACAGACGTTGGAATGTAAATTTGAATGGTGCAAATTGATGCTATCAGTGTTCCTGATACACATACAAAGTTTAGAAAACCTCTTTACAATCCCTTTAAAACAACTAATTTAAATCAATTTGAATTAATATACCTATTGCCAATCCAACTATAGGAAGCTATGATCAAAATTTGAACTATTTAAACTATTTGAAATGTTAAAATACAAACAAAGCTATTATGACTATGAGAGATATTTTTTTCTTATATACATATGAATGCTTATGTTTTATATTTTGCGCTAATAAATTAAATAATATTTAATAAATTAAAGATATTCCTCATATTCCTTGTAATAAACTTGATTAAAATAGAACACCAAACATCAAAACAGTCAGCCATAATATGTGTGTTGTTTAAGGTAAATGTTATAAATTTAGATGTATGGCAATTTGGACTAAAACATCAAAACAGTACAATTAAAATATAACCCTTTTAAATCATTAAAATTTAGCCCTACTAAAACATTAAAACCTAACCCTACTAAATCATTAAAGGGTTTGTAAATTGATTTTCTAAACTTTCTATGTTTAACCACAGACATCGGAATGGATATTGAAATGGCGCAAACTGATCAGTGTCTCCAATACACATACAATGTTTAGAAAATCACTTTAAAATCCCTTAAAAAGTCAATCAGTATAACCCATCCCTACTAAAACATTAAAACCTAACCCTATAATATCATGAAGTAAATCATTTAAACATAACACTACTAAAACGTTTCAACATTACCCTTCTTAATCATTGAAGGGATTTGATCATCTAATTTTTATTATTTCTGAAATTTGATTTAGTAGTATGAAACAGAAATTGTAAGCCAGGTTAGAAATGGCATTGATCTGACTGAAAAAGCCATTTATTTTCCTTATTTGATGCATTCAATATATATAATTTAGCACAGTATTTTAGATGGGTTTTTGTTTTTACTTTATTAGTGAAAATGTATTCGGTAAATTTAGAGATTGTTATTTAAAACATGTCTCCAAAGACATAATTAGATTGGCCTGTCAGTATTTATTATGGTGATTGTATGAGTTATAAACTATAATCATTGATAAATCTTAATTACTAAAACTTAATATCATCAATAAACCCCTTTCAGGCAACATCTATTGATTTTGGCTTTAAAAGTTTATTATGATTAAATGTGATTCATGGGTAGACCCTTACGCAGCCTCCGATGCCGCTGATTTCTTTACAACCATAATCTGCCAGTTGTAAAAACAAAGCGCCGCCGATTTAAGTCAGCCGATTTCTGCCACTTTGTATTATTCAGAAATAAACAACAAGATAACAAACACCAGTTGTTTCTGATGCCTGCAGTGTATGTATGTTCCTTCATTATAACTCAAATGTTTAATGGAGAAAATCGGTTTTAGACGCTGACACTGTCCAATTCAGCCAGTTCAAACCGGGTAATCGAAAACAAATGGCTAGCCAGTCGGTTTCATCTGCTAGCCAGTCACTTTTTACAAAATAAATCGGCGCAAGGGTCTATTCATGGGTGGGGGAAATCTGTTCGACATGATATTTATTATGTTGCATACAAAAACAGACTTTAGACATTTGTAAATCCTGGAGAGTGCTTCATTAGATAACTGAAATTGAGCTCTATAAAAATATTTGCCAAAATATTTTAGTGTTCCTGATCCAAGTTAAAAATTTTTTTTTAGAAAACCTCTTGCCAATCCCTTTATATATATCAAAATATGTGGTAATGTATACAAAACATATCTGTTTGTGTTTTCTAGGAATATTGATAATTGATGGTGTATATTGAATTTATTTATGTTATCTTACAGTCAGAAGAAACGGGTGATGAAAACAATGGTGTAGAGGAGAATTTAGATAACAGTTCAGACTATAATGGTTGGCATAATGATGATGATGTGAATGATAATCCTATTGTTAACACAACATCACCCCGACATCAACTTGGTAAATCTCCCCGACTCGGAAAATATGTTAGTGCTGTTGTTGATTTATATCAGGATGAAACTGAGGAATCAGACAATGAATTTGAAGCTTAAAGTTTGTGATCTAAATCCATAATGAATATGTAAAAATTTATTATATCACAAAAGAGTTAAAAAAAAATGAATGAATGAATTAAAAATTTCTAATGTATGAATTACAAAGTAATTAAATGCTGGAAACTTGAGAACTGTCTGATAAAAGTTTGGATAATGTAAAACCTGTAAGAGTGAATGGGTTTCTAAGAAATTTAATTATTATATTGTTGTGAAGTATTCTGTATTGATTACACACATTTCAAATTTTTAATTCTATGTTTTGCTTTAATTTTTAATTGCCACATTAACAACAATGTCAATTTTGTCAACAGCCCTGTAAACATATATACAGGGATGCGTTTTTAGAAAATATTGATATAAAAGATTATTGAAGTCACAGTATACAAGTTCTGAACTTTCTAAGAATTACAATTTCTCAGCTTTCATTAAGTTCTGAACAGCATAAGAAAAATCTGTTCTGAACATTTTAAGAATAGCAAGTTTTGAAATATTTAAGAATTGAAAATTCTGAACTTTTTAATAATTACAAGTTGTGAAATATAAGAATTACAAGTGTTGAATTACAGTTTCTGAACTTTCTATGAATTAAATGTTCTAATGTTTTCAACAACAGACGGAAGAATAACTAATTTAAAATTGTATAAACATTAAATTGATCTGTATTATTGATTGTATTGTATCAAACATCAGATTAATGTGATAAAATCAATTATTTTAAAATAGAGTCTATTTAATAGACACCTTGCTGATTAAATTCTTTCTAGTTTTAAATTTATTATTTTTATACGCCCTCATCTCTCTATGAGGACGTATATTGTAGTCACCCCTGTCCGTCCGTCCGTCCGTCCGTCCGTCCGTCCGTCCGTCCGTCGGTCCGTCCGTCAACATTTGCTCGTAAACGCTCTAAAAACTAGAGTTTTTGACGGAATCAAATGAAATTTGATATGTGTATACATATTCATAAAACGAAGATCAAGTTCGAATTTGAGCTATTTTCGATCATTAGAAGCAGAGTTATTGCCCTTGCCCCAAATCTGTCGGTGCGACCATCAACATTTGCTCGTAAACGCTCTAAAAACTAGAGTTTTTGACGGAATCAAATGAAATTTGATATGTGTATACATATTCATAAAACGAAGATCAAGTTCGAATTTGAGCTATTTTCGATCATTAGAAGCAGAGTTCTTGCCCTTGCCCCAAATCTGTCGGTGCGACCATCAATATTTGCTTGTAAACGCTCTAAAAACTAGAGTTTTTGACGGAATCAAATGAAATTTGATATGCGTATACATATTCATAAAACGAAGATCAAGTTTGAATTTGAGCTATTTTTGATCGTTAGAAGCAGAGTTATTGCCCTTGCCCCAAATCCGTCGGTCCGTCCATCAACATTTGCTTGTAAACGCTCTAAAAACTAGAGTTTTTGACGGAATCAAATGAAATTTGATATGTGTATATATATTCAGAAAACGAAGATCAAGTTCGAATTTGAGCTATTTTCGATCGTTACAAGCAGAGTTATTGCCCTTGTCCCAAATCTTAAATATGCTATTACTCTCTTAGTTTTCAACCGATTTTGATGAAACTTAAAATGGATGTTATTGGACCTAAATCGAAAGGTTTGAGAAAGTTTAATTTTATCCCGATTAAGTTTTTCGTTAGGCGTATATGGCCGTGGTCCACTATCTTTTTGTCTGATGTATATTCTAAATTCTATAGAACTAGTTTGAAAATAACTTAAATCAGGTTATTAAATGATGTTTGGAGGAATTTATCAATATATATATATATATTTATATATATTTTGTTGCCTCAGTTGTTTTTATACAACATATATAAGTGAAAATAAAAATGATACAATTCTAATTGTTTTCCACAAATAGCACCTTCAGCTTGGTACTGACCAATTCTTGCCTTTAAACTTTCAGTTTTTAACCACACGAATTACGATTTCTATAAAAGCTATAAAAGTGGTTTATAAAATGAATGCAGTTATAGGAAACTGAACATTTTTTTGTTTTAATACAGTTTAAGATATAAAAGTTTTAGTTCAAAATTATACGATTTGGTGCTAGGAATTCTGAGTGATAGGGCACTATTTAGATTATGATCCACTGGAATCCTGTAAGACTTTATATATAAGAATATTTGAAATGTGTGTCAGTTTGATATAGTTTTTTATAAGACACATTTACAAGAAACAATTGATATAATATTTTTCAGATAAAAGTTTTAATAAAGTAGATTTAGTGTTGATCCTTTTTAAAGATTATAAATACCATTTTATAGTAATTCCTTTTTTAATAAATAATTAGATAAGATAAATATAAATTTATATGATATTGTATATATATAATATTATAATTTATTTGTCATTGAAATTTATTATATCCTGAAACGGGTATGCTATGTTAATTGATGACAGGTGAATATATTGTTTCTAGTATCTGTAAATAATCAAAGCAAGTAATGTCTTAATCAGTTTCTTAAATTAGATTTAAGTTACACTTGGCAGATATAACCAAAAACAATTAGTTGATATATATATATATATCTAATTATCTATCTAGTATATCTAATTTCCTGGTCAGACAATTGTTGATCTCACTATTTTCATAATGCATCTACAGACTACAAAAGAATTTTGACGAAAGAGAACAGAGTAAACTGTTTTCATCTGTATCCGTCCTTTGATTATTATTATTGAAAATATTTTAGTATAATATCAATTAATAACAATATATTTACATTTTCAAATTAGTCCCAATTATATATTAGTAAGTGTAAATACTTTCAGCAAATTCATTTCCACATTGAATGGTCCAAACCAATTACATGATTTCCTCTTAATGATTATTGTACTTGTTAGTGCTGGGTATTGCCAACCATGCCACGATACAATATAGATGGCGATACAAAGGTCACGTTACATTACGTATTGTGACATGGAATAAAGGCACAAAAATTGAAACTTCATCTACAAAGTAACAATATCTATTTTTGTATAGCTTTATTAATGTGAAATTTTGTAATTTAGTTGATAGGAGTGGTCCATATCCAAGTCTTATAAATATTTCCAAAATAATTTCAACTAACTCGATTAGAACAAATAGTGAATTGTAAAAAAAATCCTCACTTTTTATGAAATGAGAGGTATCGTAAAGTATCGATACACGACCTTGCGATACGATACGCGTATTGTGACATGACGTATCACGATACATCGATATAAGGATATATCGTGCCAGCACTAGTACTTGTAAATGAATAGGAAATAAGCAAGTACCTTAGTCGGCTTTTAACCCATATCACCAATCTATTTGCAGCCTTAATCTATTTTGAATATGGTATGATTTTTAAGACATTCCATCCATACAATAAATAATTACTTTATAATAATTTTTAATATTTTCTTTATATTATAAATGATATACATGTAGTTTAATTTGTTATTTATTGTTATTTATATGTAAACTTTCTGTGATATTGTCTCATTCCATTCCAGTTTATTTTTTAATTTCTACATGTAAAATGTAATAAATATTGCATGAGTGAGCATTTATTATATATATCATGATTAATTTATCATGCATTTATAGAATTTATCAACATTCTTATTTTATGTAAAGATATAAATTTATTATGAATTCTGTCCATTTATTGTATATATACATGTATAACAATTTATCATTATACATCTTATTTTATGAAACAAGTCATAGAATATAGCTATTTATGATAATAACTGTGTTGAATTCATTTAAAAAAAAAAAAGCTGCTGTCATGGCATGTGGAATTGCATGTTCTTTTGTATTGGTAAAAATTACTTCTTGAGCAATCAGATTACATGTATTAAGGAAACGTGAAAGCTAGCTTAAAGCCAGCATTTTCTCTCGGTCAAAACAGCATTATTACACTACACTAAAAAAAAGTGTATATATCTTTGTGAAATCAAAGACATAATATAATTCTACTGGAAAAACCAGTGTTATTATTGAGCCTAATTTTATACGTAGTATTCATATTGTAAACATGTTGTAAGAAAAGGTTATGACTACACATATATACTCCGACACAATGTGGGTGTATAAAACTGACTAAATGAACAATTTGCTTACAGTTTCAGTATCTATTTTATTTGTATATGAGGTTATATATTTACATATGCATTTTTTTCATTGAACTTAAGCTTATTCATTGGGAGTGTTTTTGCAATACACAGTAAAATGTTATTTGCTTGGTTATGTTGGTCAAGGGCTCTAGGTCTAATCTTGGACCAATATATAATTATACAGTTTGATACCATAAATATAACCAATAAACTGTTACCTATGGCAATACATGTATATCAGGACACAGGTTGGCTGCAATATCAACTATAAATGTGCTAACATATTAATTCAATCTTGCAGCCAACCTTTGTTCTTAAAATATATAACCATACATTAACAGTCATTGTATGAATGGACTGTATGTTGATAATTATCACCAATATAATTGGCATGTACTATAGAACTAATTAATTAAGAAAAGTTGTATTTTACAATGCAACAGTCCATAAACCTATTATTATATTTCAGATTGACATTGGCTTCACTTCACATGATAAAAACCATTAACGCCTTTTTTAAAAACATTGGCTCCTTATGATAATAACCATTAACGCCTTTCTAAATAACAACCAACAACTACCTAGTTTGCAATATCAGCAGCTGCTGGAAGCGAACGTTAGCTTGTCATCTACCAACCAACCTTCTAAATACTAAATGAGTTTTAATAAAAGCACTGAAAATTGTTAATTACCATCCAGAAATAAACAGTAAGATTATTGAAATTTAATAATAAAATTCAAAATTACTTAGTATGACTACTGTCCTTGATCTTCAAAACACATTCTTAAATATTTCATGTGGTGATTGTTGCTATTTTAAATAATTCTGCTTTAAGGAAAACATGATATGCTGATGTATCTGAAAAATGTTTACAATTTATAGAGATTTTGCCCTGGACAAAAGTACAATTGGCTTTTTGGAGAAATGATTTACAAATAAACCTTTAAATTTGTCTGATCTTGCAAACACAATAGAAAGAAGTCATAACTATTTGTGATTAAAAAAAGAAAGTTTAAGTTTAAAATTGATATTGCACCCATGCAAACAGAATGTTATTAACAAACATATATTGAATACAAGGCCCAAGATATTTCACTCTATACCACACAGCACTATAAGGTCTATATCAAGTCACCCACTGCTCTAATAATAAATGTATTTTTAGTAATGGACTAAAATATTTAGAAGTTTTTCCATCTTTATCAGGTCCGTCAATAGCACCATTTTTTAACAATAATTGTACACAATTAACTTTACCACTACCACATGCTATATGAAGAGCTGAAATATAAGTCATTTAATTTATCAAGACAATAGTATAAAGGATACAGTTCATAAAATATAATCATAAAACTATTAAATGATACTTGTCATTCTCTGTAAACTTGTGATATAACATACTTGCATTTTTATCAAAAAGATTGTCTGAGTTTAAAGTTTTAGTTTTCATATCCACTAAAAACATGTAGTTCACCTGTTGTCTACTGCTTTTAATTGATAAATATAATTACAGAACTGCTGTAGTCAATTATAAACAAATTACCTGTTCTTTTGTTACTATCCTTGTGATTTATATCAGCTCCACATGATAACAACAATTCTATCATTTTATAATCACCTTCCTTAATAACAAATTATAGTAGAAATTATATTACTATTTAGTTCTCTCACATCATGTGTTATACTGTAGCATAACATACATGATGTAAATGCATCAAAAGTAATGTATGGAATAAGAAATTTTAATGAGGAAAAGGTTTTTCAATAATCAGACTGCAGTTTTCATTGAAATTTGGTGTTATAATTTATAAAGAAGGGGTCTTGACACAAATCGCTGAGCGTCCTTGAAATATTTCTAGGCAACCACTTGTTCAATCTTGGAGATACAAGGTTCAATGCCACAAAAAGAGTCAATTTCTTCTATTTTAGATTGATCTTTTTTGTTGAAGTGTCAGATTCAAAAGTTATTTTTTAGCAAGATTCTCTCATCACACACATTGAATAGCCATTCTTTATCACAGAATATATACAGTTACCGTAACAATTTTTTATATCGGCTCTTGATAGAACTATTTACCTTGGCTGCTATATGTAAAGCTGTAATATTATGTTGTTTAGTTGATGTATTGACATCTATATGATATCTTTCTATAATATAATAAACTGATTCAACTTGGCCTGTTTGACTTGCTAAATGTATGGATTGTCTACCTTCATTATCACTCTCTGTAATATCGGCCTAAAATATAGCAATCATTCTCAATCAAAGGATAAAGCTACGACTCCTTATCGTAAAAAAAACTGAAGCATAGTATAATCATATAATGACATTGACACTTATTTCTATTCTTCCAATAGTAATTCCGGAGTAATTTAACAGACAACTGTCTAGAAATCCTTTACTAGTGAAATATTGCATTAAGGTACATTATTTAAGTCTCAACCTTTCTCGATTCACATTATAATTTTCTCAACAGGTTTTCACGCGAGACTGAATTTTTGCGTCACAAATTACAACAAAAAAATTGTACGGTACCTTATGATTTTCAATTAAAAATTGAGCTATGTTTAAATGACCAGCACGGAAAGCATCCATTAGTGGTGTAGAACCACAACTGTCCTTTTCATCTACTGGAATATTATGAGATTCAATAATATACTCTACCATTTCATAACATCCATTAAGAGCTACAAATATAATATTTTCAGATATCAAAATATCAGACACATTAGTTAATAACAGAATATATAAAATAAATATTGTAATAATATCCTATCTTGTAAAGAATATTGATCTTGTAAATTGATATAATTGAAATACAAAAACATCATGTACAATGACGTGCTTAGTTTTCATAAGTAAACATCATAGTTAAATGTGTTGATATTATTATTAGCAAAATATTAATCTATCTAGCCACTAAAATTACCTGCTGTATGAAGTGTACTTCTACCATTTTTACTTTTAATTTGTAATAATGTTTTGTTTTCTTTCAACAATAATTTTACAATGTCCACACTGTTTTCTCTACAACATATCATAAAATCAAATTATGTCACTAAAATTAACGCATTTTATGACGTTACTAACAGTGATCTACCGGAAGCTACTATTGATATCTATACAAATCACTGTCAGTGACGTCATAAAACATGTTAGTTTTAGTGGAATTGCAAGAACCACAGACGTCGAAATGGAAATTGGAATGACACAAATTGATGCTGTCAGTGTCCCTGATAAACATACAAAATTCAAAAATACTCTTTACAATCCCTTAAATATTTTTAAAGGATAAATTTCACAATCTATAAAACATTAACTGAGAGATTAACATGTAGTTGTAGTACAGGTACATTAGTAATACTAGGAAAAAAGGCATGTTCCCTGCTTGAAATTGAGGAACACATTTATGCATTGATCAGTGATTTACTAAAATTAAAAGCTGACATTAATTATGTGGAATTTTCAGACTTTGTCCTTATCCTAATTATGTTGCAATGTTGATATTAATCTATTTAATTGTAGACCAAGCGTATATAAAAGAGAGAGATACCTAGAAGCAATATGTACTGAATTCCAACCATCTTTATTAACTAGAGTACTATCACTACCATATTTTAATAGTATCTTTACTATTTCTATATCTTTCTTAGTACAGGCTAACATTAATGGTGTCCTGAAGTAAATACAAGATGTATTACTTTAAAGCAATACTACGTCTTAAAATGAACAAAAAAAATTAAATTTTCAAACTTGGTCAACAGATGTATATATATTCATCAGGGGACAAACCTAGTGGCATAACTATAAAACATATTACCTAAATAATCCGATAAATCCTGAAAAGTATGTTTAAATACAATAATGCCCCCCCCCCCCCCCCCCCCCCCCCCCCCCCATTTTTTGGCAGTTAATTTTTTTTCCTTTTTTATCGAAATGTTTTTGTTATTTTTATAATTCTTTTGATATAATATTCGAAATCTGAAAATTGAGCAGCCGAAATCCGAGGAGTTTTGTGGTGAGGGTGAGAGGTGGATTTAGAAAATTTTCATCCAAGGGCCCCCCCACTTTCAGAAACGCTCCGCGGCCCCTGTTTTTTGTTCATTCTAAGAGGTTGTATTCCTTTAACATTTATTATAAGTCTGCCAAACAAACTGACAACAAAACATGCGCCAACAACTGTAGTGGAGATAACTCATATATATGTATATTGATAGCTCACAACAAAATCAATGTAGGCCTATATTGAACTGGATTAACAGCAGGGAATGAAGTTTAACTGACAACAATAAACCTGCACAGAAGAGAAATAATTACTAGACCCTTACCAATCTCCTCTTTTTAAACAATCTACCTCTACACCTTTATCTAATAAAAATTCTAAACATCTCAACCTAGAAAACTGGGCAGCTTCATGACTGAGGTGCTTTCCTTCCAAATTGACCAGTTCAAGATCAAGATTTCCACCAGATTCATAGAAATATTTCAAAAGATGAAGATGTCCAAATCTAGTGGTTATATGCAGTAAGGAGTCACCTGATTTTTTTAAAAAGCAAGTATTCATCAAATCATTTACTCCTTTTCCAGTCTTTTCTTTGAAATATATAAAATAATCAAGGTCACCATTTTGTGCAGCTTTAAATATCTCCTTCGTTGTGGCCATAACCATTATTGCCAGCTTTCACCTGAAATATTAAATTATTGTAAAATATGACATTTCTAATGTTACGCCCTAGTCCGAAACTTGATGACACTATTCCCAGCCTTTGATAGATATTGAACAGATATGGCTGCTTAATTTGCTGATGTTTTCCAATCAAATGTAGTACAGACTACAACTTGACAACGTCTATAAACTTAATTATTTGTATAAAAAAACAACCTCTGATAGTTATCATTGACTGACAGACATATACAGGTACCGGTACATATATATCGGGTGGGCCTAAAAAAGTGGCAACACACTTTAATATGATATTATGAAAAATGTATGGGAGCTATAATTTTGATATTACACACCCATCACAATATAGTAATTTGACATCTTTACTAGAAATTTCAGACCAAAAGACCAAATAGTGTTAATTTGCCAGCAATTTTGAAATTAGAGGTCAAAAAGTGCAATATCGAAGAATGTCAAATGTTATCTAAACTTTGTTTCACTTGAAAAGGTGATCACCGTCTTGATCGTTCAATCGGCTCCTCAATCCCTCAATCGTTTTTTCCATGAAGAAATACACTTTCTGATCTCTGCTTGTGGGATTTCGTTCCATTTTTCACGAATTCGATAAATTACATGAAACTACTTGAAGATGGATTATTACCCGATTGTCATAGACTGTATCTGAACAATGACTATGTGTTTCAGCAGGATGGAGCAACTTCCCATACCAGCAATGCAACACAAAGTTACCTAAATGACGCGACCCCAAAGTTCATTAAAAAAGATGAGTGGCCCCCGCAGTCCCCTGATTGCAATCCCATGGACTTCACTGTGTGGGACTCTCTCTCAGAAAAAGTCTATGCGGATCGAACAAAGATGTTCACGGAAAATGAACTAAAAGATCGAATTCGTGAAAAATGGAACGAAATCACACAGGCAGAGATCAGAAAGTGTATATCTTCATGTAAAAAACGATTGAGGGCTGTCTGCAATCAAGACGGTGGACACATTGATCACCTTTTCAAGTGAAACAAAGTTTAGGTAACATTTGACATTCTTCGATATTGCACTTTTTGACCTCTAATTTTAAAATTGCTGGCAAATTAACACTTTTTGGTCTTTTGGTCGGAAATTTCTAGTGAAGATGTCAAATTACTATATTGTGATGGGTGTGTAATATCAAAATTATAGCTCCCATACATTTTTCATAATATCATATTAAAGTGTGTTGCCACTTTTTTAGGCCCACCCGATATATCCAAATCATGCCCTCATTTGTCATACTTCCGTGAGCTTATTTCATGCTAATGAAATGTCAAATATCGTATTTGGGATACAATGTGATTGTGACAAACCTTGATCATATGACCAGGACTGGCAACTGCAAGAGACAATTTAAAGTGACAGTGACAGATCCAATACCAATATTTTCTGTTTCTCTGAGGTAAACCGCATATAAAGTTTTCTCAAGTGGGGCCAGGGTCTAAATATCAAATATACATTAAAATATTCTAGCTAAAAAAGGAATTCTATAGTTGATGGTGAAAAATTGGCATTTTATTATTAAAAGATTAGGCTAGGCTACTTATTATACAATTCTATGTGGGGAAATTAATAGCTGACTGTAGCCAATGCCAATGTTACTCAATCCAGTCCGATAAAAACTTGATCTACAAAAACAAAAAAAAACATGTCATAATAGACCTCTGCTTACATTTTGACAATTTTGATAAAAGAGCTCTTCATTAATAATAAAATATATTACAATCATTCATTTTGATTTAGTTAATTTGACAAAAAATAATTTTTATTGGTAGGATTTTAACCAGAGTAACTTCCCTTGGTTTTCTTCTTTTCTGTAACGAAATAATGATTTTTTAAAAGTTCATTCAATTTATTCAGTAGACAGTGAAGAATAATTATTGTTTTAGGCTTATATTAGATCTTTTTTTTTTCTCAGTAAAATGGTATTCAGAAGCCAATCATGATAAATAGTGAAAGATTCGATATCATATATTTCGTTTTGGTAATGGTCTAAAAGGTATTAAATTTTACTCCACTGTAAAGTTTATAAACATTGAAATGGCATGGAAGATTTATCAGCTGATAGTGACATTGGCATAAGCCCTAACAATTTATCACAAAATAATTCTTCAGAGCTGCCAGAAAAGGACACAAAAGAATTTATATGCCTTGTTGGTGATAATAATGAAATTATTGCCAGATCAAATCAAACAAATTATAAAGAAGCTAATAATGTAGTAAGGAAACGCAGGATTCATGCAGATTCAGTTACTTGTTTTGGGTATGCAGACCAGAAAGAAAGTATTTCTGCATTAACAAATGGTCAACCTTTTGGTGCAAATATTTCTAAATCACCTCTAAATACTAAAACTGACAGACTTCAACCCCTTACAAGGCTTCGGAAAAGATTTCCAACAAATATTATTAAAACTAGTGAAACTGGGCTTAACAAACAATTCAAAGCGGAACATGCATCAGGCCCAGGGTGTTTAGCGAATGGATTTCAGAAAGCCTCAACCGTTTATAACTCCTTTGGTTCTTTAAAGTGCTTTTCAGCTGATAATAGTTCTACTGAGTCTGTACCAAAAACATATCCGCAAAGTCAAAAACCTTCTGGATTCAAGAGAAAGACACATGATAATCGAAACAAGCCTCAAAAAACAATTACAAACTATTTTACCTTTTCCTCTACCGTTACAAAAAACAAGATGGCAGATGATGAAAAACTGATAAATAGTCAGGATGTTATTATTAAAGAGTATAATGAGGCTACAAAACCTCCATCTTTACCAAGCACACCATCAAAAATGTTTTCACCCATCAAACAAGTGTCTCCCTCTGTTTATGTCAGTTCTCCACAGGAAATACCAGATTGTCAGAAATCCTATCATGAAAGGCCTACAACAGATGCTGTTAAAAAATTGTTTGATGGACAAAAGAACTGTACAACTTCACAAACAAAACAGACAACAAAAAAGAGAAAGCATGGTGAAAAGTCCAAAGTTTCTAACAAAAAACTTAATTTACCTCTTTTAAAGGAGTCTTCAATGATAGCTGATTTTATGGATTCCGATGACAGTGATTTAGTTGATGTTGATATCAAATCTATCGTTAGTGTAAATAAAACATATGGCCTGCTGCAATCTAGTGAAATGCTCTCTCAGCCATGTGATACCAATTTTTTTGATATTTTGCCTTTGGAAGTTATAGAAACAATTTTTTGCCAACTACCAATATTAGATTTATGTTTAAATTGTAACAGAGTTTGCAAACAGTGGAATGATATCATTAGTAATGATAAGGTAAATTTTTAAAACATTGTGAATATTTGAAGCAGGCATATTATGACATGATATTGTAGATTAGAGATATTGTAGTAATATAATCTCTGCATCAAATAGACAGTACCCATGGATCAGCATCTCAACTGAAAATTATGGATGTTGGATTTCAATATGAGGTTTACTACTGTATTCCTTTAAGTTTTGGATTACCGTACCAGTTCACTTACTCACTTGACCTCAAATTTCTGATTGATGCAATTCTATATTCTTTCCAACGTGTGTCAATTTTACTCAGAGTAGAACTTTCCCATCCAATAATCAGATCCAAGGCATCTAGACTTGCAAATTATAGATATGCTTTAATCCTTTTATAGTTCTGCTACTTTGCTTTGTATTCTAGTTTTTGTATTGGAAAAAGAAGTATTATAAAGGACTTGTAGATGAGGTCAGTAATGCAGAAATTCAAAGATTACTGATTAGAACCCAGATGAAATCAACTGGTCATTTCATCAAACAATTTATATTGTAAGTTTTTGTTCCATAACATTTTCTGGAAAGAGATATATAGAGGATCTTAAACGAGTGCTTATGTCATATCAAATTTATGAAATGAGTTGCCGGTTTTAATATTCCCCGAGCCTTGGCGAGGGAAATATTTAATTCGGCAACGAATTTCATAAATTTCATATGACATAAGCACGAGTTTAAGATTCTATTTATCACACAACTATCGATACACGCATGTTTTCCTAAAATTCAATGCATTTTTCGCCAACTATGTAGAGCTAATTTTGGTTAGGCGCGTTCACGTATGCTTAAATGTCCTTGCGCTAACAAATAACATTAAGAAAAATACTTTCATGTGCTAACTAAATTAATTTTTTTAATCTAAGTAATGTTTTTCGGAACAATTTTAATGAAAATTACATGCCCCGCATTGTTGATTTTAACGGAGTCGCCAACGTCAAAGGTTCTGTGTAACTGGCGCATGAATACATGACCTAAATTCTACCTAATTTGCATAGTTATTAACCTCGCTACTGTGTAATATCTCTAATATTAACTCGCGTTATGAACCCGATAACAGTACTGTTGTGTGATAAATAAAGAATATTTACAATTATATCTAAATCATTATGAAGAGTTGGATATCAGGTAAATATTGACAAAATGTTTAAAATAAGAATGTTTTTGAAAAGTTGTAACACTAACAGAATAGGATTACTCCTTCCATTGACATTACTCGCAAAAACAAAATTGAATTCATGACAATATTGAAGTAAGCTTTAATTATTTATTGCCTTTTTTAGTTAAAATTGCATCTGATTCTATTAATCTTTTTAACAAATTTAACTGTTGGTTAATTTTTTGCAGGTATATGAAAGATTTTAAACCTTTTAGTTTTATTGGTGAAAATATGATCAGTTGTTTAAAGAAACATCCACTGTTTGATACAGCAGAGAAACTTATTACAGAATATACACCAGAATGTATCAAAGAAAAGGCAAGTTTTTTAACATTCATAATAACTAATTTTTAATTCTTTGAGTGTGAAAGTCTGTTAATTTTGGTGCACAAAATGATCTACAGCATTTGATTTTGATGAGAAAAAAAGATGCATGTTGGTTGTTGCTAATGGTTACCAGAAAATCTATTTGTTATATTTTTATATAAATGTTTCAGTTATAAAAATGTTATTATTGTAGATGTGTAATCCATGGAGTATAATAGCTGGTATTGTTGTACTGTCTAGAAATGTTACAGATGTTGAACTAATATTAAAATCTTTACTAATTACCTCATCACAATGTTTCATCAAAGATCTATTGGAATGTTTTTATTGTATGGCTACACTATGTAATGGTATGATGAAACAAGGAAGACCTGATGTATGGCACTAGTAAGTACGATCAGCTTTCTTTCTTTTGATGATGACTTCAGAGTTCCAAAACATTAAAAGGATGCATTCACCTCAGAGCCTGGAATTTTTAAGCTACACTAATCAATATTAATTTACCTCTTTTAAAAGAATCCTCAATGATAGCTGATTTTCACATCTCTCCCTCGAAATTAAGCCCTTAAATCAGTAGTAATGTTTTTTAATATTTATCTTTTCTTCAGTCTACATTATAGATTATTTTATACTCTATATTTATATGAGAATGCCTCAGTATCAGATCATGGAATGTTAAAAGATGCTATAAAAGAAGCTAAAGGTCAACAAACTCTATTGAAATATGGGTAAGGTTCTTTATGTGTTTTCTCACTGACCTGTTAGTTGAGATATTAACATTTTAAAATTTCAAAATTTCATAGTTGTACATACACTACCTGTCTTCATTATTTCAAGAAGATAGACATACACAGAAATATGATGTAAATAATCAACTGAGTTTCATTCAATAAGGTTTTGGCATAACAGAATATCTGCCTTACATATGTTAGCTATACTACAATATTAAGTGTTTATTAAAATATGGAAATTTCTATGGTTATTTCAATGTTCATGATATTTTAACCATTTTGATGCATTTTACTCACTATAATGTACGCACTTTCTTTTCAATGTGTTTCTGTTTGTTGTTTTTAGAGACAGCAGCACAAATGTTAGACTAACTCATGAACAGTTACGTATTATCAAGTATAATCCACAAGATAGAGAGGTTATCAAAATAGTTGCTTTTGCTGGTAAGATGAAATAGTATTTTCTTTATAATGATTAATACACCAAATAGACAAACCTGAATTTAATTAAAATCAGAATTTTGTTCAGAATCTTATTTTTATTGGTCATGAAACAGTGTTGTTTTATAGTATTGTTTAATTGCGAATATCTAGGAAATATTGGAGGTGTTATTTGATAATAATGTCTTACAGTTATCAACCTGTATATTACTACTAGCATTTTCTTTGAATATCTTTTTAAAAAAAACAATCCTATTGTAATTTTCCATAGCCTAGAGTTTGAATGTACATTGAAAACAATGGTTTAATTTCTAATTCTAGGTACTGGTAAAACAACAACTCTAGTTAGATATACACAACTTAGACCAAATCTCAAATTTCTGTTAGTCGTCTATAATAAGTAAGTTATATGTTTTAAATATACATGTATGAGTTGTTTAGCTATGTTTATTTGGGTAATGATGAGATATTTCACATGTACATACTACACATATATTTATAATGTTAAAACCCGATCACATGTATTACTACCATATCTTTACTATTAGTATAAAATATTACAGATCTGTATGCGAACATGCTAAAACTAAATTTCCACGTAATGTAACAGTTAAAACTGGTCATGGTTTAGCATTTGGTGTAACTGGAAGAAAGTAAGTTTAATTATTTTCATTTATCTCAACAAGTATGTTAATAAACTAGCTTTTTAGAAAGGTTATAATCTTCAAAAGTATGTGGAAATTGTTCAGAACTATGACACTTTGTGTTCTATCGTCAGTGAGAGCATTGGTTCTTTACGTCATTTGCTGGGTTATGGCGAACAATTATGCTTGTTAGTTGCAATATTGGTTGGAGTGTGAAATTCTGATGACCTTGTTCAACTTGTTATTATCTTCTTAAAATAGTGTTCTTTAATTCTTTCTTTCTTTTCTTTCAGGGCCCGTACGCTTATAACTAAACACTGAGTTAACTTAAGAGTCTATTTTAACCCTGAGTTATTGTTTATGCATATGGGTCCTGATATTGACCTTTGCAAAATAGAACCTATATGATTATTTTCATTGTAGGTATGCAGCTGCAAAGAAATTGAATAGTTATGGATTAAAGGTGTATAATGTAGCCATGACATTACCATCTAGAAAGGGAGAAAACCTGTATGTTAGAGCTAAATTTGTTTTAGAAACTTTAAACAATTTCTTAGCTTCAGCCGACCCTACTATCACTACAGAACATACCCCATCCTTCCAGAAAAATGATGCTGGTCAAATGATTCCAATAAATGAAGACTTTAAATCAGTAAGTTACAAACCATAGCTGATTACTTTTTACCTGTGTATATATATTTGCGGTCCAACACATAACTTCAGCTTTGCATTTATGCCTTATTTTTTTCAACTTATTGTCTGAGCCATTGTAAACATTGGTTGTTGAAAATAGTAATTAAACAATGATTTTGTAATTTGTTTGTTTAAATTAAATATAGTTTTATGTAGAAGAAGCAAATTATATTTGGAAGAAAATGAAAAATTATGATGATAAACAAGTTGGTATGACTCATGATGGTTATTTAAAGTTATATCAGCTCTATAATCCACAATTATCAGGATATGATATCATACTAATTGATGAAGCTCAAGATTTAACACCTAGTAAGTTTATTTCTTTTGGCTCATAATCTTTCATTTCTTTAGTGAGGTTGGTGTAAACTTCTACCAAGTCATTCTTAATAACATGACATGATAAAAGAATTCACTGTTGTGCAGTATACCTTTGTTCTATTATAGATTCCTATCAATGTTGATTGATGCAAATTCTATTACTTATTATTTACCAAATAATTCCCTCCTAGATATTGATAATTCCAAATGTCATTTGGAAAGCGATAACACCAATCTTATGAGAAGCAATTACTGCCAAGATTATAGAAGCAATGATGCTGATGAGGGATAGAAAAATCACTTCTTTCTATCAGTGCTATATGCCATGCATTCCCATTGATTATAATGTTTTATTTTAGCTGTTATTGATGTACTAGAGAAACAAAGACAAACTAAGATATTGGTTGGTGATCCTCATCAACAGATATATTCATTCCGTGGTGCTGTTAATGCAATGCAACAAATACATTCTACCAAAACATTTTATCTTACTCAGGTAATATATCAAGACATTTTACCAGTTACCACTGGCTCTTGGATCGGTTTTACTCTTCAATTTTGTCTTTGTAGAATTAAGTAAATTATATATTTTTACTGGCCGAAACAGTATTGTTTGCAGTTATTTTTACTGGTATGGTAAAATATCTGACTTTTAATTTTCTGAGAAGTTATTTAAATTTAAATTTTTACACGTATTATATGTTATATGGCATCTTATTTACATGTATTATGTATTATATGTTCTATGGCATCATATTTACATGTATTATATGTTATATGGCATCTTATTATATAAGCTTATTGGTTTTTAGTCTTTTAGATTTGGACCTGAAATAGCTCATATAGCTGCATGTTGTTTAAGATTATTAAAGAATGTTAAAGATAAAACATTAGTTGGTCATGGTACACCTGGTTAGTATTGTTATCAATCAGATTATAGTGATATTAGATCATATTAGATATAGTACTCACTAACAACCAAGTGCAACCAAATATGTCAATTCCTTAAAGGGCATCAATTGATTTTCTCAGATATTATCTGAAAATTCTAGAATTTGGTCTTGCAGAGCTTATAGCTTCATAAATTTTGATTTATCTTTGTATTATATTTGTTTAGGTTTTATTACTGGTGAAACAGTTGGACAGTTAGCTATTATCTCTAGATGTAATTTTACTCTGTTTTCTGAGGCTGTGAAGAAATGTTGTTACTCTAATAATCCTGCATTAAAAGTCGGCTTTGTTGGTGTGAGTCTTCTATTTTATAACTATTTTTAGCTCCCATTTTTCTGAAATTAAATCTTCAATGATATTCTTTCTCCAATGTTTCAACTGTTTCTGAGATGGCACATTGTATTATTTTCACTCTATGAATTCAACTGTATATTTTAGGGTACTCATGGATTTGGTTTCCCCATACTACAAGATATATATAAATTAATGATATCCCCTGAAGACAGAGTTAAAGGTATTAACTTAATTCAAGCTGTTCTGCTAATGGTTTAGTTTTCTAATGAATTTAGGATCACAAGAACTTTTTTTCAGTAATATTTCCATTGAAATTTTTTTTTAAATGAATTTCCTTCGAGTTTTACATATTGAAATTTTCTGACCTTTTAAGTAATGAAAATTGACAGCATTCTTATTATTCTGTTATTAATGAAACACTAAAACATTAATTAATTGTTAATATTCATAAATATGTTATTTTAGATAACAGAAATATAGAAAATAAATTTATAGCGCGATTTTCGAATATTGGAGATTTGGAGAAGTATGCTAATAAAGCTATGGACCATGAATTATTGGGTAAAATACGTATTGTTAGAACTTATAATCACAGTTTACCTAGTCATATTAATAAAATACTAGAGAAATCAGTCAATGATCTTCAAGTGGCAGGTTTGTTTTATAATATTTCTAATTATATTTCTACTTTCACTTTTTATGCAAATATCAAAGATATCATGTCATCAGTTAACCCATGCAAACTGTATACCTTGAATGATCTGTTGAAACTATGCAGCATATGACTGTGTTTAATGATATCCATATTCACCATAACTATGTCAAGATTATCACATGATTTTGGTGAATTCAAACAGCATAAGCTAGTCATTTTTGACTACGACAAATAAAACTTTATAAGATATCAATTGAAAATGATATTAAATGTATTTGTGAATATGTAATTATTTAGAGGTTAACATTATCATAGCATGAAATACATACGTATTTGATCATACATTCACTCTATCATATACATTACTGTTTTGTACGTTTGATTTTTCCAGATATTGTGTTTAGTACTGCTCATAAATCTAAAGGTTTAGAATTCTCTACTGTAAGAGTTACAGATGATTTTAATTATCTTGGACCAGGATCAAGTAAGAATTTATTAAATGATTATTTTTTGACAATTCAATAATAATTTTATCTTAAGCTCTGAATATTTTTCAAATCTGCAATAACTGTTTTATAAACTGAATGTTATATACAAAACTATGGTGTTTCAGAAATACTGAAATATTACAGCTTAATAGGTATAAATTTTGGTCTAGTAATATATATAAATGATTGAACAAATGAGTTGATTGGCTTTATAGGTATAAATTTTGGTCCAGGACCTGTACCTCATGATGAAAGTAACTTATTATATGTTGCTGTCACCAGAGCTAAGAATGCCCTGTTAATGTCACCAGACATCTTGAAAGTTCTCAAAGAATCAGGAGTAAGTAAAATATATTATGTAAAAAAACATATCACTTAAATAAGTAAAATTATCATGAATTTTGAATTCAATAAATGTTTAAGTTGGTACCTGAAAAAAGTGGAATTTTTCATGCAGTGTAGAAATTCTTTTACAAAGTAATCAACTATACAAATTATTATCTAATTTATGCATAAATAAACCAATTTATGTTAAAGGGACAGTCTGAATTTTTTTTTGGTCAAACATTTTTTTTTCTCAAATTTGTGAAAACTTTACACCAAAATCTGTAACTATGTGCCCTTTAATGTATCTGAATGTTTTAACTAAAAAAAATCCAGCCGTTAATTTTTAAACGCTAAAAACATGCTAAAATTTTTAAAAACCTTAGTGTGTTATGTTTTTTGGACGCTGATATGAAACTACTGAACGGATTTGAGTAAAATAAACGCCCAATTGTAGAAAAATGTCCCTCTTGTGTATTTAAAAGGTTTCAGCTAGAAATATTAAGCCATTTAAAGGGCAAACACCAAAACTAGGTCAAATTTCTTAATTAACAATAAGTACTTCCTGTTTGTAATTAACCCTTTAAAACCAAATTCAGTTTGATCAAGAAGATATAGAGATACAATAAGCATACTTTAAAAATACTCTCAGGTAGCGTTTGCGATTTTTTTTGATATTGTAAACTTTTTTCAAAAAAGCAGAATGGCCCTTTAAACTAAAAGTCCAGTTATTGAGTCTGATGGTGTAAGTAATGTGTGTATTTTATTATTTTTGATATAAATTGTAAATTTTAGATGAAGTTTGAAACTCCTGTATTAAGTGAAGAATTAAAGAATAAGAATATTCCCTTTACATGTAAAATAACTGGTGCAGATTTTAAACCTAAATTATTTACCATACAAAAACAAGATGTCAAGTTGGTAAGTTAACTTATTGAATATTTAATAAATAATTCAAATAGTTTACCAGCTGAGATTTATTTATCCATTATTTTATATTTAGGGATGTGGTACACTAATATCTGGAGGATTATTGAGTCCACAGATTCTATATGAAGATTCTCATGCTTTTAAAGATTTATTTGGTGAAAAACCAAGTAGAAATCAAAATAGAGAAAGACATGCTGGACATTGGAGATTTGATCCTAATGCTGTTGATGATGATGATGATGACGATGATAATGATGATGAGGATGATGAAGATGAAGATATTATTCAGATTCCTGATTTGATGTGAATGTGAAATTTATTGGATTGAAAAATATCCAAACATTTGACTAGCAGAAGATATATGCTATAGAACTCTTTATAAATAGTGATTACAAAATGACTCACCCAAAGTTTTAAGAAATTTGTTTTATCCTAATCAAAAAGGCCTCCTATAATACAAGAAATACAGGTTCAATTTCCAAGGTTTCTATCAATAGAAGAAGTTGTGTTCATAGATAGACTACTTAACATTGTTAGATGAAAACCTACAATGTGACTATTATCAAACATAAACTAGATGTTGATGATAGTAAAAATACTCACCAAGAGATATATTTATATTTCTCTATAAAACAAGCTTATTTTTTATCTAACATTCATATGTGTTGATTTGACAGTGAATATGAAGTTTTTACGCTGGAGATTACGTGCAATGATTGAAAATAAGATTTCATATCATCATGAGTACCAAAGAACTGAGTACCTAGTACCTTGCTGATGCAATGACTATTCTTTAAACTAAGTTGAAAGCACAACTTGGGCGTGTTTGTGTGTATGTTTGGGAGATTGTTTTCCATACTTTGCCTTATTCAATATGAATTGAGAAGTAGATTACACAGAACAAAGTATGATTAGTGTGTGATTAATGAATAAGAATAATGTTGATGTTGATATTATTGAAAAGAATGTTGGCCTATTGAGTTATTTTCTGTTGATGATTGGTTTAGTGAAGACATACTGTTATGCTTGTTTAATGTGCTTGTGTAAAATTATCAAAAATTCTGTAAGACTTATGAGAAGAAAGTCTCTAATGATATGATTGTTTCAATGGTGCTATGTATTTTATATGCTTTGTTATATACATATATACATTTTACTAGTTAGTATTATATGTTTTGAAATCTGATAGATAAAGAATTCAAGTCAATTGCTATTGTTTATGCCTGAAAATGAAAATACCCTGGCAGAAATCTTGTAGTTTGTCAAAAAGATGCATATAACACATGTTTATTGAAAGATCAATGAAATTGTGTATTGTGTTATTGCCCTTATTGTAGTCCAGACACCCGAACATCTAGAGTGCCCATTCTATTTAAATGGAACTCCTGAAGACTATTGAGATCTAAGAGAATTTCCAATAAAAAGATATTGAGCTTGTAGCCACCCACTAGAATAAGCATTAATTCACCTTTCTGTTCAGTTGTAGATTGAAAAATGAATAGTTAACCTTCAAGTTACCAAAATAAATTTCAAAACTTAAAACCTGTTTTGTAACACTTCCTGGCACTCAAATAAACTTGTGAGTTCAGTAATATTTGTAACAAATAGATAGCCAGTAAAATCAAAATGGCTTTATATAAGCAGGAGCAGCCTTGAATTCTGCACCACCACCCTAGAGAATGATTTTTGCACAATATGAAATTGCTTCCCACGGGCCTGAAATTCCAGAAGAATTTACCATTTTATGATCAAACTGTGTTAATAAGTTCAGACTATTTTATTATTTGATCTTGATTATGACATCTTAAAATAATTAGAATATATTTGCACTAAGGAATTCATCAGTAATGGTCTAATGAGAATCGGTGACGTAGCTGACAGAGAAAGAAAAAAGCAGTTCATTTTAATTTTAGTGTTTTAGAACATTGACATTTAAAATTATTTTAATGTTTTGGCTCCGCCAATTTTTGAAGAGAACCAACCCATGCAGTTTTCTACTTCCATTACAACTGAAAGTGCGCGAGTGCGTGGGTAAATTTCTTTCCTATTAGAATTAATATTATAATATTGTAGTGTTAAATAATTACAGCAATTTCATATTATTTTATCAATATATATAGTGCATTAAATAAAAGGTAAATATTTTTTACAATATATAAAGTAATGGTTTGGATTTCTGTAAAATGTGATTCGAAAAGATCAGACAAATAGCCTAGTTTTTTCTCAGTTTTTTTTCCTTTGACAGAACAAATTATCACAACACATTTGTGTACATATTTCGTTGTTTTTTATCATATATTACGTGTTTATTCTCATGAAATTTAGGGGCCTTTCTATTGATAATAACACTCCACTCCTATGGGTTAACACCAGACTGATTTCAAAGTTGGTGTTGCTGCACAGATGGGTAAAAACACAAGGAATCTGTGTTGACTAAGCTGGTTTTGTCATTTGAAAATGAAATTTGATTTAAGTAACTTTACGAAGTGGACAAACCAAACACAAAATGCCAAAAGCAGCATGAATAAGATATTATTACCAAGAGCTAACATAGGGTGTTAACACCGGTTATTAAAATCCAGTACTGATTTTGACCTGGTGTTTTTGCCTTCAGATCAACACCGCCCACACACACACTTGGTGTTGAATAAACAGAGGTGTTTACACCAGTGTGAAGATCCATTGTTAACAACTCCTCTTAATTGAGGCTCTGGATAGACACAAACTCCTAACACTCACACCAACACCAACTTTGAAATCACCAATTATATGGAATGGAAACCAGGGGGCGCCGACGTTGCAAGGGGGCGCTAAAAGCCCTTCGAAAAAAAGTCCTCCCCCTTATTTTTGGCCGAATAATGTCAGAACCCTCTATAAAATTGCCGCTCGCGCCCACCTTTCTCTAAATCCGTCGGTA
Source organism: Lottia scabra (assembly GCA_029955415.1). Lineage (NCBI taxonomy): Eukaryota > Metazoa > Mollusca > Gastropoda > Lottiidae > Lottia > Lottia scabra. The sequence continues at coordinate 6,114,685 of JARJEI010000013.1, read as the reverse complement.
AAGTTGAGCCGACCGACAGCAGACATCAACATACAAAAAATATAGCTTCAAATAGCCTTCCTGCATTGTTTCAAATAGCTAAAACCTTGAAGTTTCCGGGGGTCTTGGTGTGACTGTGAGTGTTAATCACCCAAGGATTAAGCCTATTGAAAATAAGAGCAATTGAATTTACTATGAATTATTGCCCTCGTTCTTGAATTGTCCCGATAGAGAGTTGATATCTTGATGGATTTTGATGAAACTTGGTGTGAGTGTTTGTATTAATCACCCAAGGATAAAGCCTATTAAGATGTGATAAATGAAGTGAGTGAGCCGAAATGTTACATTTCACTGCTTACAGCTATTCAAGGGAGACAACTATGAGGGTCTCTCATAGGTCCGCGCTCGCTACAAGCGTTCACTTGACAAGTGCTAAAATTGCTTTTGTACTTCAAAATTAGGTCTTTCCGGTCTTCCTACGGACTGAATTAATTATTTTGGCTCTTTGATTTTACTTCTGGGGTCCAAAGCACAATTTCTATTTTAGAACAATGTTGAATTAACCGCGTTTACTACAGTTAAAGCGAAAACTTTAAGGACAATGAAGACAATGGTGTGAGTTTGTAATAGCAATTGAACAACATTTTCTATGAATTATTGCCCTCGTTCTTGAATTGTTTGTGGACCCGATAGAGAGTTGATTTCTTGATGGACTTTGATGAAACTTGGTGTGAGTGTTTGTAATCACCCAAGGATGAAGCCTATTAAGTTAATCCACTTGAGGAAACATAATGTCAACAAAATCCGTGTAATATAAAAAATGTCACTCTCAGTAATTTTCATTTACTTATTAAACCTAAAAAAATTGTGTTTTGCGTTTCAGTATCGAATATTTTTATCGGGGCTGCAAGTGCCTGAAATATATCTAGATCGCGTCAAAAGGGGTTTGTGAATCCAGCCAATTTGGAGCCACCACGCCACTGGTTCAATCCCCATAATGGGTCGAGATTATACCTTCGTAGTTTTTAACCCAGTTATACCCTGTCACTGATGCAGGTCGGAGGGTCTGTCATGGAAAAAGCTTTAGTTGTTCGGATAGGAAAATAAACCAATTACCACCGTGTGCTACAGAATGCACGTAAAAAAGGAAATCTATAATAAGAGTAGTCACTATGGGCAGAAAGGAAAGACGTATAATGAGTGAAAAATATTTCAGTTTGCGTTGTAGGCTGTGGTGTGGATTAACATGTGATAAGGATTGGTGTATCGTAGGTGTGCATTGATTTGCAATAGACAGATTGCTGTAAATAGACAAGTTGGTCCCACATGTATCTTATTCTGACAATTGTTGAATAAAATAATGATGTTTGAAACAAATATTGATTGTAAAAAGATGATAGTTTATCGTTATGTCAATACTCCTTTAGCACAAATTAAACAGTCTAACGTTTCAATTATGATCTAATTGCTGTTGTTAAAAGCTTTAGACTAATTATTGTATATCATCTGAAGATTAAGATCAGCGCTGTACCCTCAATTCCCACACTCGTAATTATCATACATGTACCAAGGTTATGATTCTTGATGAAAACTGTTTTCCGGCAAGATGACACCTACCCATTTTAGTCAAGGACAAAAACATCATTAACATCAAACCATCCAGATCTTAATGAACTAATTTAATCCATAGGCTACCGACTGAAGTTGTTCCATCTAAAATATAACGTTTCCAAAGGAAGTCTGTTCATAGACTAATAATCGTAGTCTATATTCACATAGGGACTGATTGAACCAAGTCAAAGTAACTTTATACAAAATCAAAAGAGCATATTTCCCAGGGAATTATACCACTGCGCCTCTAGCAATAGAGCCCCACTTATCTAGAGTTGAGCGACTGTGTGATTGAGTTCGACAAGTCACTAACTTGATTTACTGTGTTGTATTTCTTCTATTAATTTTTGTTTACAGAAGAGCTTCAGCATAACATCAAGATCATGCCGGAAGTCCGGAAGTAGTTTTTCGTTATACAGTACTTTGAGAATAACTAAGCACTCATTAACGAATCTTTTAATGTTTTTGTATTGTAAGGTGTTCGCATGAGTTACCTAAGATCCTTTATGTAGATTAAGATTAAGATGTAAGATTAAATTTGATAGCCGTTTTAGCGTGAAATAAGCTGATTGTTCAAGATGAAATAAGAAGAGAAGAGACGAGAAATTGAGTAGGTTTTTATCAAAGGAACTTCAATCCTACCCAAATATTGATTGCTGTTTTAAAAGATATTCAAAATCGATCATACTTATTGTTATTCAAAGAACGGATTTGTTCCTACTTATAAAAAGTTAATAATTTTGAAGGATATAGTCGTCTAGCTATTGGTTGACTGAGTTTAATTTCATCTTACTCAGCTCTTTCTGTATTTATATAATTAGGTATCTTTTGGTTCCAGGCGACCACTACTTAAAATTTCGTGTTGTTAATTGATATAGATAGCGAAAATAAAGTCCTTTGTCGTGAATGAATCATGATCAATCAAGGAAGTGAAACAAGATGTTCAACCATGAACTACAACTGTAGGTAAACTGCATCAAACGTTTTTTTGTGCTTAAGGCTTAAGCCAACCGCCTAATATACTTCATATACCATAATTATACATATGGCGATCACATGAGATATTGACTATTTCTCAGGGACTAGTGTTTTTCAAGTTGAACAAATTAACCTTGAGGAGTAATGTTTTGAAAAGTTACTCATATAATAACTGTCGATGGTATTGTTTCTTAATTTGCATAGTTCAGTATATTTTGCTGATTTTATGTCAGAAATATATCTTAAACCACTGAAGATCAGAGAAGAGAAAGATACATCAAGATACGTATCAAATTAGCACAATCAATTTTTTCCGAAAAGGTTGGCCTATTGATCCTGTCCTGAAGGTACAGAAACATAAATAAACAAACCTTGCCCACTACTCAGGAAATTCGATGTTTTTAAATCGAGCAATACGCTAAGAAGAAGCGTTCCGGAAATTGTCAACTAATACTGTAACAGAAATTGCAGTAAACAATGAGATAGCTTTATTCCCACGACATTATTGAGAAAATCAGGTGCGTGATAACCAATGAAATAATGGTGATAATTGATACAGAGTTTGATGTGAAGAATAACAATAGGATGGTCTGATCACAGATTAAATCATATATAGTCCGTAAAACATTTCATTAATCAAACAATTTTGCTTTTGCGCGTATTTAAAAATCACTATTCAAATGCGCCATGTGTTATAAACAAAGGGACACAAATTTACTGAATACTACTCCTGATTTTTTGTACACAACGTTTCAACAATTTACATTATCATCATCAATTTCTTGTTGGCCTGATTCCGTTGATAAGTTTGATCGAAATTTTTGGATCATAAGATTGTATAGACAGTTTCCTATTAAAACAAGTGCAAACGTGAAAGAAAACGGAGTGTGTTTAAATTGCTCTACGGCCATTATTGAATGCTAATAGTTAATAATCATCTATCTTACAGCATTTACCTTTCATCTCGGACTAAATGACATTGTTTTCAACTTGTATCACGGGTAATAACAGTGACTTCAAGATGAATAATTACCGGAAATAAGCAGTTTGATATTTTAATAGGAAAACCCCGCACAACGACAAACATTAGTACAAATTAACCCAAATCTGCATTTTCCCAGCGGGAGATCCACTTGACAAAAAACACTACATCAGTTGCTGAACATTTGGTTCGGCACCATAGATAAATGCCTTTGATTATTGCTTCTAGATTTTGTGCTAATATTGCCATTAGCAGCTTTTCTTATTGATCACTTGTGAGAATCAGAATCGAAATGTTTTAAAAATCTGAATAATTAAAGGGTAATTGTTTCAAATGTAACACATTATCCTTCAATTCTCTGTTATTTACCGTTGTTTCAGTTGGTACATAATATCCTTCAATTCTCAGTTGTTTCAGATGGTGCATGATATCCTTCAATTCTCTGTTACTTTCCGTTGTTTCAGTCTATACATGATATCCTTCAATTCTCTGTTATTTTCAGTCGTTTCAGTCGGTACATGATATCCTTCAATTCTCAATTATTTCAGTTGTTTCAATTGGTATATGGTATTCTTCAATTCTCTGTTTTTTCATTTGGTAAGTGATATCCTTCAATTCTCAGTTGTTTCAATTGGTATATGATATCCTTCAATTCTCAGTTATTTCATTTGGTACGGTAAGTGATATCCTTCAACTCTCAGTTATTTCATTTGGTATATGATATCTTTCAATTCTCAGTTATTTTATTTGGTACGGTAAGTGATATCCTTCAATTCTCAGTTATTTCATTTGGTATATGATATCCTTCAATTCTCAGTTATTTCATTTGGTATCCTTCAATTCTCAGTTGTTTCAGTTGGTACATGATATATTTATGTATTAGTTGGTACATGATATCCTTCAATTCTAAGTTGTTTCAGTTGGTACATGATACCCATCGATTCTCAGTTGTTTCAGTTGGTACATGATATCCTTCAATTCTCAGTTGTTTCAGTTGGTACATGATATCCTTCAATTCTAAGTTGTATTAGTTGGTACATGATACCCATCGATTCTCAGTTGTTTCAGTTGGTACATGATATCCTTCAATTCTCAGTTGTTTCAGTTGGTACATGATATATTCAATTTTCAGTTGTATTAGTTGGTACATGATACCCATCGATTCTCAGTTGTTTCAGTTGGTACATGATATCCTTCAATTCTCAGTTGTTTCAGTTGGTACATGATATCCTTCAATTCTCAGTTGTTTCAGTTGGTACGTGATATTCTTCAATTCTCAGTTGTTTCAGCGTGTACACTAAATCCATCGATTCTCAATTGTTTCAGTTGGTAAATGATATCTTTCAATTTTCAGTTGTTTCACTTCAATGCAATTATTTTTATACCAGAAGAATAGTGTCGGCATTTGTCTACAAACATATTGCAAGAGACTTTTAGTGAAACAAATTCCTCTATATCTGCAAATGTGTCAATACACAGAAACATAGAATGGACACATTCTTCGATAGGAAACGATCTTAAACATCAGGTTCATTAGGAAAAAAGATAAAGACATAATCATGTTTGTTTGTTGAAAAGAAAATCCATCTAGTCAACTAATACAATTAGTGTGATTGTTATCTTTACCTTTATTATCAATCTAAATTACCACAATCTTCATCAATATCAATCAAAACTGATTGTTATGGACTAACATAGTTCCTTTATCTACAAAACATCATAACAAATTGTGTAAATTTGTTGTAAAGCAAAAGAATCAGTAATGCAGCTGCTAAAAAGGAGGTGGTTGGGGATTGGGTGGCTGCAAGGGGTGATGTATTTAGGTTATAGATTAGATGGAAAAGGGGAAACCAATGCATTCTGCTTTGATACATGCGAATGTTTCCCTCCTACATAATCTCAGGGCAAACTTGATAATTTATGGGCTGTATTTTTGGCAAAGGGGAGGGCTTCAAAATGTATAGAACGACCGCTACCAGCAATTCCAACAGACTTAAATATAGTTCTTCAGCATAAGTAGGAACGAATGTGTTATATCCAGAGACATAATTATTTGAGCTAAGTCACCACCCTTAGAGGGTATACCAGGCAAGAGAGTACAAGAATCTCGGTATAATCTTGGAATTAAAATATACAGATAAAATAGACTCGAAGATTCTTCTAGTTTTACCTGTACCAAATACGACCGACATTAGGTAAATCTGTCTAGGCCTGACAACTTTAACTAATAATATTTACAGGTCGATGTATTTATAAAAATAAATCAACTTAATGTATGTTACTGGGGTAAAGCTACATAACTCTAACACCTTTGTTAAACTTGCATTTCTTATTCCTGTTTGTATAATATATCCGCCATGCTAGAGCTTTTTCTCTTTAGGCTACGTTTCCACCAAGCTTCTGTGTCGACATCAGCGTCAACGTTCCCGTCTGCGTTCAAATCCGCTTTTGAGTGTTTCTACCAAACAATAGGTCAATAGGTTTTCAGCTGATACTATTTCATGATACTACTGCGTGTTTTTTGTTTCTTAAATTGATGACATCACATTCCATATATGGTACAAAATTGGGTGCGGAATCGTTGGCTGCGTCCGAAGCTAGATACGAAGCTGACGCGAACGCCTGGTCGAAACACTTGATGAACATAGAACTAATTCAAACGCGAACGGGGACGCCAACGTTGAATCAGAAGCTTGGTGGAAACGTAACATAATAAAGACTTTCTGGCCATAGGTCAAATATGACAAATCTGCTTCTTGAATTTTGGCAGATCTGTTTAGTCAGGTATGAATTGCTATAATTGTACCTCATGATTTTGACCTTTAAAGTAGTGGCGGGTGTCGCTCTGGACGAGATTTTTGACTAAGTAAACTAAGTAACATGAGTAATAGTAAATTAAGTGAAAATATCTCCAACGGAGCATTCCAAATGCTTGTAGTTAATTTCAAATGTTCAGCTCAATAATCCAATAATTGTCAGAGAATCTTAAGGAAAGGTTAACGACGCACCAATTATTGTAAGCGATTAAGATTGATTAAAAAGTTTCTTCTTTTTCTAAATCCCAATTCTTAATTCCAAAGCAACATTACTAACCTTTAAAATATCGCATTTTTTATCGTTTTTTTTAATGTGTTTTTGTTCAGTTAAAAACATCTGTGAATATCAAGATGCTCTCCCTTAAAGAGATCTACATTTTGTTTCATATCTTGTTGGTCGATAGCATGTATGCATAGCTCACTAGCTTGCTAATTTGAGCACTCTGACATGGTATCAAACATGAACTGCAGTATAGTAGTGTATTGATGATGCCGAGAAGTTAATACACTTACTTTGCAATGTTTGTTAACGAAAAGCCATTCTGTTTTGAGATTCGTTCTGAAAACGGATACATTTTTAATGTAAAAGGGGTTTAGGGTTATTTCTCAGCCTCGAAATAGGTAAAGTTCCAAGAACCCCCAAGAACTATAAAAACTAGAGCCACACGTGGCACAGAGTGGGACTTTGCAAATGTGCAAATTGCTAATTTAGAAAAAAAATCGGCATTGAACGTAAATCCGAAGCGCCAAAAAAGTCGACAACTTCTAAACTTTTTTGTTTTTTTGAAAGGTTGTGAAACCGGAATTAGTCACCAGACCTAACATTTCAACGTACCAGCTAAAATCCTTTATCAATAACCTTCATCCCTCTGAAGGTCAAGGTCACTGAAGGTCAAATTCACGAGAAACAAGTCTTTAAAATTTGGTAATGCATACTGTAATAACACCGGAAGTTGACGCTAGACATCAAATGTGAAAGTATAAATGAACAACCAAAGTCAATGACCTTTGATCCTAAAAAGGTCAAGGTCAACAAAGGTCAAGGTCAAAAACGAAATTTTTTATTATTTTAACTCTGTTTCCTTTTTGGAACTACAAAGCCGAAATCTATGAACCTTTAACATAAGCTTAATAAAGCAATGCTGTAACTGAATACAAGGTCATTTTTTGAAAAAAATATAAACTTTACCTTTATTTTGATAAACAGAATTTCGACAAAAACAGAATGTTACTCGGATGTGCCACGCCCACGTTAGATTTTTTTATGTGACTTTATTGATATTAATAATATCTTACTATGGCTAAATTAGCAAGCCTTTGCATGTATTGGTTAACGAGATATACAATCATAAATGTCAAAAAAGGTCAAAATCTATAATCGGAAATTTTGAAATTAATAAACCTGGTTCCCGTTTTTGAACTATACAGCCAAAATAACTGATATTATAATATAATATAGCTAAAGTAATGAGGTTGGTGTGTGCAGAAGCATTTTTCAAAAGAATGTAGTCTATATGGATTTTTTCCAGACAACAAAATGTAGACAAAATCAAAATTTAACCCGGATGTGCCACGCCCATGTCAATTTTTTATGATGGATACATTGGTATGTTCACTTATGTTCAAATTTTCAAGCCTCTAAACTTAATAGATCATAAACTATGCATATATTAAAGTCAAAAAATTCAACAAATCGAGTAAAGGTTTTCAAAATTGCAAAATTTAAGAAAAACCTAATTTTGTATTACAATGCATTGTGATATATTGTTCGAAAGAGCTCATGAAGCCCATTCCGAATATGCAAAAATGAACCCTATAGGTTAATTAGGTCACGTGTAGGGGCAGTACAAAGTTGCGAATTTGACTATTTTTGGACAGCTATAAAACCGGAAGTTGATATCGGAGGTCAAATATTAAAATATCATCAGGTAGCCAAGGTCGATGACCTTTGACCTACTAAAGGTCAAGGTCATCAAAGGTCAAGGTCACGAGATATAAGCCTTCAAATATTGAAAAAATTCAACCGGAAATTGCAAAAAAGCAAATTCGAAATTAAAAAATCTACTTCCAACATTTTTCTCCAATTTTTATGTTCTTTCAATTGACACCAAAATCATTCAAATCGGACCAGCCGTTATGTCGGAATAGCAAATGTGATGTTTCAAGAAAATCAAAATGGCGGCCAAAGTTCTACTTCCGGGTTGAATTTTATTTTTAAATCGGCTGTAGAATTACTTTGGCTACCGCTCAACAAAATTTCGTTGAATTTCAGAAATATCACCGGAAGTAATTAAACCGGAAGTGAAAATCGATTTTCCCCTTTAACCGGAAGTGACGCAAAAATTTTGAATACGTCAAATTGCTTACATTAGTGACATGCATCTTGTATTAAAATTTCAAATTAATCCGAAAAAAACTCAAAAATGGTCCAAAAATTTCGAAAATCGGCCAAAAAATGTATTCTACGAATTTTCGAAATTTGAAATTTTTTAACTCATATGACATCGGAATTTAGTCACAGATTCCAAAAATGAAAACCCGAGCAAAATCGAAAAAAAAATGTAGCTTCCAGAGTCGAAAAACCTGTTTTTGCTCATATTGCAATGTGCAATTTGCACTTTTGCAAAAATGTTCCAATTTATATTTATGCAATACCCTTCCACAAATGGACCTCAAAAGTTGTTAAAATGTTTCTGCAGCCGTTGCAGTTTAGGCTGTGTGCCCTGTGTAAAAAACGAAAAAAAAACTAGAACCATGAATGGTACCATGCAGTGCGCATCCGGTTTCGTCCATTGGTGAAAAGTGACATCTTTCCATCCATGATGTCAGGTTTAGAGAAGAAAGCTTGTTTTACATTAAAATGCAGAAGGTACAAAATTTTAAAACGCACAATTTTGAATTCGGTATTGAAAAGTAGAATAACCAGTTCACACATGGTAGTCAAAAGTGAAATAAACATTTCATGTTCGGTAGTGAAAAGTCATCTGATTAAAAAAAAAGCGTAATCACAGTTTGATATACATCAGTGGAAAACGCATATCACAAAATTTCTAAGATTTGTAAATAAGGTCTAAAGTGCAAGAAAGGACACATGAAAGAGCCAAATCTCAATTTAGAAACGGACTGCACAGTATTCATACTTCACAGTTTGAAATATAGATCGAATTTTATCAATGCATAATTCATTCAAAGAAAATATATATTAATGTGTCTTTTAAAACTGTTACAATGTAAAAAAAGTACATTAATGATAACGTATCGCCCAAACGCAAGTTAATGGGAGAGGACGATCGCCCAAACGCAGCTTTATGTCAAAATGTAGTACTCTCCCTTCAACTGAAATTTGAATTTAATATTTTAGCTGCAGATGGAATAACTAATTTTCAAAATTCAAAAGGCGCTATTTTCATTTTAAAATATTGTGTTGTATATAATTGAAAAAGTAGATTTAGCATAATTAGATTGTGAAAGAATTTGTGACGTACATGAATTAGGTCACGTGTCAGAGCTCTTTAAAGCTAAAAACTGCAATTTTCAAATGGATATAAAACCGGAAGTAAACATCGGAAAACCTAAATGAAAGTATCCGTGCATAGGTAACATTAATGCCAATGAATTTTTTTAGGTCACATGGTCACCGAAGGTCAAGGTCACGAGATATAAGCCTTTAAAATTTTGACAATCACTGATTTATTTAACCGGAAATTAAAATGAAACAGAATTGAAATTCAAAAATCGGCATCTCATGTTTTGGTAGCAATTGACTGTAGATTCCATAGACATCTTAATTATGCAAATTCTATAACACCATGAGGCCCCATTTTGCCTTTTATAAAAATATACCATTTCAAGATGACGACTGATCTGTTACATCCGGGTCAAATTTTATCATTTGCATACTTTTGTGTCTACATTACAAACATATTGCAAAAAGAATTTTTCGAATATCATCAAAATTCCGGAAGTTGAAATTTCGACTTTGAGAGCCAATAACTTCAAAACCGGAAGTGATATCAAAATTTTGAAAACATATTTTAGTTCGCCATCAAAATGTCTATCTACCTGTTTTCAGAACGATCGAAATAAAAATTGAAAAAAACACGCATAGTTTCAATGGAAATTGACACAAATTTTTCAAACTTTAAAAGGCGGAATTTTGATTCAAATATATTGTGTTGTATATCATTGGAAAGAGCAATCATAGCATAGTACGACGGTGAAAGAAAATAAGACATATGTCAATTAGGTCACGTGATAGGGCTGTTTAAAGTTAAAAATTACAATTTTCAAACGGCTATAAAACCGGAAGTAACCATTGGGCATCTGAAAAAAATATGTCATTGGATACATCTAATCAAGGGCAATAACGTTTGTACAGGTCACTAAGTCACAAAAGGTCAAGGTCACAAAATATGGGCCTTGAAAGTTTTGACAATTACTGATTTATTTTTACCGGAAATCAGAAAAATTCAGAATTGAAATTCAAAAATCGGCTTCCCATGTTTTGGTCGCAGTCGACTGTTGATTACATAGACATAAACATTATGCAAATTCCATAACACCCTGAGGCCCCATTTTGCGTTTTATGAAAATATACCATTTCAAGATGGCGCCTGATCCGTTACATCCGGGTCAAATTTTATGATTTGTATAATTTTGAGTCTACATAACAAACATATTACAAAAAGAATTTTTCGAATATCTTCAATATTCCGGAAGTTGAAATTTCAACTTTGAGAGCAAATGACGTCAAAACCGGAAGTGATATCGAAATTTTGAAAATTGCTAAATGTTTGCAATCAAAATGTCTATAAACATGTAAGTTTTCAGGTTGATAAATATAAAATTGCAAAAGTTGAAAAAGTGGTCCAGAAAAGGTGCTCCAAAAGTCAGCAAGATTTTTCTCAAAATGATATTGTTAAACTTTTGTATCATGGACAATCGATTAGAGAAATAAGCAAAGTCAGTCCGATCGAAATCGGTTGAAAAACAAAGGAGATAATAGCCAAAACATCAAATCCGATATGTTCTCATACCTCATTTCCGGTTGGTAGGGCATGCGCCATTTTACATTTAAACAATACCGAGCAGTAGATTATCGTGGGAAATCTTGAGAGATGGTGTGTGGCATGCATAGTTTTGGCTGGGCGCTCTGACCAGAAAACGGAAAAAAAAAAAAACTAGAACCGTGATAACGGTACTGAGCAGTGCGCAATTTAAACATCCTTGAACGGTTGCATTTTAGTCCTGCATATAAATTAGGTCATGTGACAGAGCTGTTTATAGTTAAAAATCTCAATTTTCAATCGACTATTAAACCGGAAGTAAACATCGGAAAACACAAAGTAAAACATCATTTGATAGATTTTATCGAGGGCAGTAGCTTTGGTTCAGATCTAAAGGTCATCAAACGTCAAGGTCACGAGTTTTGAGCTTTGAAAGTGTTTGCTATTGCTGAATTTCTTTAACCGGAAATAGACAAATTTTTTAATCAAAATTAGGAAATCGGCTGTCACCATTTTGTTAGTAATATATTGAAGATGACATAGACATCAACATTATGTAAAACGGATGATATCCTGATCACTTATATCGATTTAAAGAAAAGTTGGTCATTTCAAGATGGTGGTCTACTAGTTACTTCCGGGTCCAATTTTATCCTTTTTTTTCTATGAATGTTATGTCATTTTATATCTTCAAAAGAATGTGTCGACTCTCTTTAAAAATCCATAATTTAGGAACCACGTTTATTTTGGCGCCAAAAAAAGCCATGCAGTTACTTTAGAACAATGAACAAAATTTCCAAATTAAAAAAATCAAAATGATTAAAATATCTACTATTATATATCAAGAGGAGATAAAGTATAATTAGAAAACGATTTTTTTGTGACGTACGTTAATTAGGTTCAAACTGACAATTTTCAAATGGCTATAAAACAAGACTCTCTTTAAAAATCCACAATTTAGGAACCACGTTTTTTTTTGGCGCCAAAAAAAGCCATGCAGTTACTTTAGAACAATGAACAAAATTTCCAAATTAAAAAAAATCAAAATGATTAAAATATCTACTATTATATATCAAGAGGAGATAAAGCATAATTAGAAAACGATTTTTTTGTGACGTACGTTAATTAGGTTCAAACTGACAATTTTCAAATGGCTATAAAACAAGAAGTAAATATTGGACAACAAAAATGAATTCACCATTGGATAGATCTCATTTCGGGCAATAACTTTTGTTCGGATCATAAGGTCAACAAATGGCAAGGTCACAAGTTATGAGCTTTCAAAATGTTACAATAATAGCTGAATATCTTATACCGGGAATAGACAAACAACATAATCGAAATTAGCAATTCAGCTGCCCTCATTTTGTTGGCAATAGATTGAAAATGCCATAAACATCAAAATTATATAAATCGGATGTCGATTTAAAGAAAACATGTTCATTTCAAGATGGTGGCCAACGTGTTACTTCCGGTTACGATTTTGTCATATTTTTTGCTTTGTTAGTCATGTTCTTTCATATCTTAGGAAGAAATTGTTACCTATCTTATGAAATCCGTAATTCAGATAACACGTGTATTTTTCCCGGCAAAAAACCACGCAGAGTTACTATAGAACAAAGAACAAAATTCCAAATAGCAATTTTGATCAAAATATCTAGTGTTATATATCACTGGAAAGAGGAGATAAAGCGTAATAAGAAAAGAAGATATTTTGTGACGTGACAGAGCTGTTCAAAGTTCAAACTAACAATTTTTAAATGGCTATAAAACCGGAAGTAAATATTGGACAACAAAAATGAATACACCGTTGGGTAGATCTCATCATGGGCAATAACTTTTGTTCAGGTCATAAGGTCACCCAAATCCAAGGTAACGTGTGATGAGCTTTGAAAATTTTGGCCATTTCTGAATATTTTTTACCGGAAATAGGCAAACATCGTAATCGAAATTAGCAAATTGGCTGTCATCATTTTGTTGGTCATAGATTGAAAATACCCTAGACATCAATATTATACAAATCAGATGATACCCTGTTCACTTCTCTCGATTTAAAGAAAACATGTTCATTTCAAGATGGTGGCCAGCGTGTTACTTCCGGTTACGATTTTATCATATTTTTTTCTTTGTTAGTCATGTTCTTCCATACCTTAAGAAGAAATTGTTACCTATCTTATGAAATCCGTAATTCAGATAACACGTGTTTTTTTCCCGCCAAAAAAAACGCAGAGTTACTATAGAACAAAGAACAAAATTCCAAAAATCAATTTTGATCAAAATATCTAGTGTTATACATTTTTGGAAACAGGAGATAAAGCGTGATAATAATAGAAGATAATTTGTGACGTACATGAATTAGGTCACGTGACAGAGCTGTTTAAAGTTAAAAATTGCAATTTTCTGACGGCCATAAAACCGGAAGTAAACATAGGGCATCTAAAATGATTATGCCAATGGATAGATCTCATCAAGGGCAACAACTTTTGTTCAGGTCACAAGGTTACTCAAGGTCAAGGTCACAAGATATGAGCCTTAAAAGTTTTGACTATTTCCGAAAATTCTTAACCGGAAATAAATAAAATTCTGAATTGAAATTTAAAAATCGGCTCGCCATGTTTTGTTAGCAATCGACTAAAGATTCCCTAGACATCATTTTTATTCAAATTGGATGATTCCCTTATTCTGAATTTCGATTTAAAGAAAAATTACTCATTTCAAGATGGCGGCTGATATGAAATATCTGGGTCAAATTTTATCATTTCATATTTTGTCAATGATTATTTCTAGCACATTGCAAAAAGATTTTTTTGAATATTTTCATTATTCCGGAAGTTATAATTTCAACTTTGCAAGCGAATGACGTCAAAACCGGAAGTGATATATTTTTTTTGATAATGTCATTTTGTTCGCCATCAAAATATCTATGTACCTGTAAGTTTTCATATTAATACAAATAAAATTGCAAAAGTTGAACAAATGGTCAAAAAAGTGCTTTAAAAAGTCAGCAACAAAGTTCTCAAAATGCATATTTTTAAAGTCTTATCTTGTAGACAAACGTTTAAAGAAATAAACAAAAAAAGTTTCATCAAAATCGGTTGAAAAACAGAGGTAAAAATGGTAAAAAACATAATATGGATGTTTCCGTCATATGTCATTTCCGGTTAGACAAAAAAACGTCATTTTACATTCACGCAACACCGAGCAGTTAGTTATCGTAGGAAAACATGCGAGATAATGTGTGGCATGCTCCCTTCATACCAAATTAGCGTGACCAGAAGTAGACAAAAAAAAAAAAACAGTCATTATGAAAACAAAGCAGTGCGTTCGCTAGAACGCACTGCAACTAGAACCATGAATGGTACCATGCAGTGCGCATCCAGTTTCTTCCATTGGTGAAAAGTGACATCTTTCAATCCATGTTGTCTAGTTTACAGAAGACAGCTTGTTTTCATTCGTTATTGGAAAAATGCGGAAGGTACACAATTGTAAAAGTGAAAAGTCATCTGATGAAAAAAGTCTTTAAATGGCGTAATCACAGTTTGTTATACATCAGAGGAAAGCGAATATCAAAAAATTTCTAAGATTTATAAATAAGTTCTAACATGCAAGATAGGACAAAGTCCAATCTCAATTTAGAACCTGACTGCACAGCATTCATACATCATAGTTTGAAATGCAGATCGAAATTTATCATTAGATAATTTGTTCAAAGAAAAAATATATTAATGTTTCTTTGAAAACTTTTCGATGGTCAAAATTATGTAACATTATTTCATACGTAAAAAACACCCTGCATACAATTACAATGTAAAAAAGTACACTAATGATAATCGTATCGCCCAAACGCAAGGTATAATAAGAGATAACTATATATTAACATGGAGTATCGCCCAAACGCAGTTGAGGGGAAACTGCATGTCTAAATGTAGTACTCTCCCTTCAACTGAAGTTTGAATTAAATATTTTACAAGCAGATGGAATAATAAATTTACAAAATGCAAAAGGCGCTATTTTTATTTAAAAATATTGTTTTGCATATCCTTTGAAAGAGCAGATTTAGCATAATAAAACTGTGAAAGAATTTGTGACGCATATAAGGTCACGTGTCAGAGCTCTTCAAAGTTAAAAACTGCAATTTTCAAATGGATATAAAACCGGAAGTAAACATCGGAAAACCTAAATGAAAGTATCCATGCATAGGTATCGACAATGGCAATGAATTTGTTTCAGGTCACTTGGTCACCAGAGGTCAAGGTCACGAGATATGAGCCTTTAAAGTTTTGACAATTACTGATTTATCTTAACCGGAGATTAAAATAAATCAGATTTGAAATTCAAAAATCGACTTCTCATGTTTTGGTAACAATCGACTGTAGATTCCAAAGACATCAGAAAAATGCAAATTTCATTACACCCTGAGGCCCCATTTTGCGTTTTATGAAAATATATAATTTTGAAAACATATTTTTGTTCGCCATCAAAATGTCTATCTATCTGTAAGTTTTCAGAACGATCGAAATAAAATTTGAAAAAAACACGCACAGTTTCAATGGAAATTGGCACAATTTTTTCAAACTTTAAAAGGCGTAATTTTTATTCAAATGTATTGTGTTGTATATCATTGGAAAGAGCAGACAGAGCATAGTAAGACGGTGAAAGAAAATAAAACATATGTAAATTAGGTCACGTTGTAGGGCTGTTTAAAGTCTGAAATTACAATTTTCAAACGGCTATAAAACCGGAAGTAACCATTGGGCATCTGAAAACAATATGTCATTGGATACATCTAATCAAGGGCAATAACTTTTGTACAGGTCACTAAGTCACAAAAGGCCAAGGTCACGAAATATGGGCCTTGAAAGTTTTGACAATTACTGATTTATTTTAACCGGAAATAAGAAAAGTTCAGAATTGAAAATCAAAAATCGGCTTCCCATGTTTTGGTCGCAGTCGACTGTAGATTGCATAGACATAAAAATTATGCAAATTCCATAACACCCTGAGGCCCCATTTTGCGTTTTATGAAAATATACCATTTCAAGATGGCGACTAATCTGTTACGTCCGGGTCAAATTTTATGATTTGTATACTTTTGTATCTACATAACAAACATACTGCAAAAAGAATTTTTCGAATATCTTCAAAATTCCGGAAGTTGAAATTTCAACTTTGAGAGCTAATGACGTCAAAACCAGAAGTGATATCGAAATTTTGAAAATTGCTATTTGTTTGGTATCAAAAGGTCTATGCATATGCGAGTTTTCAGGTCGATGAAAATAAAATTGAAAAAGTTGAAAAACTGGTCAAAAAAGGTGCTCCAAAAGTCAGCGACAAATTTTTCAAAGTGGATGTTTTTAAACACCTATCTTTTGGACAATCGATTAGAGAATGTAACAAAGAAAGTCCGATCAAAATCGGTTGAAAAACAGTGGTGAAAATGGTAAAAAACTTAAAATGGGGTTTTCTGTCATACGTCATTTCCGGTTAAACAAAAAAGCGCCACTTAACATTCGCGTAACACCGTGCAGTTAGATTTAGTAGGTGATAATCTGAGATATTGTGTGATATGTTCCCTTCATACCGAATTAGCGTGACCAGAAGTAGACAAAAAAAAAAAAAGTCATTTGCAAAACAATGCAGTGCGTTCGAAGAATCGAACGCACTGCAAAAAGACATTTGCAAAACAAAGCAGTGCGTTCGCTAGAACGCACTGCAACTAGAACCGTGAAGACGGTACCGAGCAGTGCGCAACCCATCCGATACATGGATGAAATGTCACATTTTCAACCAATGATAAGAGTTTTACATAATAATATAAAAGCGTACTTGATAAATTATTCACTCTCTTTTACAAGTGTGTCAGTAGAAAGTGCACTGCAAGATATGTTTGCAGGGATAATAAAATAAATGTAGAACTACAAGAAGTAGACAGAAAGATTAACTATGAAAACTTTAGCTTCTCGAACTCATCCGATATATTATCAAGATAAATACATATACCAAGCTTCATTCAAATCGGACAAAAACTCTAGTCTCTATCGCGTGTACAAGAAATTGTTGACGGACGGACCGACGGACAGACAGGGTGACGGCAATAAACGTCCATATTTTCATGTGGGTGTATAAAAAGGCAGATAAAATGAATTCAGAAATACCAGCAGACAGACTAATTAAAAGGGTGCAGAACTACAAGCAGTCAGACCAAATAAAAGGGGCGCACGGCTACCAGTATACAGGCAAGGTTAACTAAAAGGGATGCGGGAATACCAGCAGACAGACAAACGAAACACGTACAGTTACAATGGAATTCGGCATATTACTTTCAAATTCTAAAACGCGGAATTATGATTCAAATACAGAGTGTAATAAATAATATGTAAATTAGGTCACTTGACATAATTTGTTTTTAAAGAATATTGAAAAAAAGCACTCACAGTAACAATGGAATTTATCAAGATAAATACACATACCAAGCCATTCTGATCAACAGAGAAATTCTACCTATCGGAGATATTACTCTGACCTATTGACCAACCATGTTTTAAATAGTTCACGCGTAGACATTTTTTTCTCGGAGACCAAAAATGAGACGAAACGACTTCATGTAAACAAACCAAATGTCCCAAGATGGATTCCACACCACTCAAACCAATTTATACAAACACATATGAAGAGAATGTATTTGATTTGATCCATACTAAGTGAAAAAGAATAAAAATGTAATCAGACTAATGTTAATGAGGTCGAAACAACTCATAATGGTGCGAAATGTCTTTAATCGTCTTTCCGGTTTCTAGTCTCGTAACTCAAAAACGCCTCCGCTATTAAAAAGAGTTCTGTACTGCAACTTCTTCAGTAAATACACACTGTTAAATTTGGGAATATTTTTAGTATTTAAGAACTTATTGATATCCTATAGACGTTAATATATTAAATTTGATGCATTCTTTATCGTTCAACGAATATCGTTGGCGTCATGGCTGGTGATTAGGTTCGTGTCTTTATCTGCGACACATACGGAGCTAGGAAAGATGCGAAGTTTCGTATGATACCAAGCTTCATTCAAATCGAATAAAAACTCTATCTTTCTTTTTTACAACTAATTTTAATGTTTTCACTAAGTCAAGGGCAATAACTTTTAAACCGACTACTGGAATAGCGCCAGTTTCGAACTCATCCGTGATATTATCAAGATAAATACATATACCAGAGCTTCATTCAAATCGGATAAAAACTCTAGTCTCTATCGCGTGTCAAGAAATTGTTGACGGACGGACCGACGAACAATATACATCCATATTGTAATGTGGGCGTATAAAAAGGCAGATAAAATGGATTAAAAAATACCAGCAAACAACAAGAGGTGCAGAACTACAAGCAGTCATACCAAATTAAAGGGGCGCACGGCTATCAGAATACAGGCAGGTTAACTAAAAGGGACACGGGAACACCAGCAGATAGACAAACGAAACACGAAAAGTTACAATGGAATTTGGCAGAATATTTTCAAATCCTAAAACGCCGAATTATGATTTGAATTCATAGTGTCATATATCATTGGAAAGCGTAGATATAGCATAATACGAATCGAAAATAATTTGTGTCGTATGTAAATTAGGTCATTCAAATCGAATAAAAACTCTAGCTTTTATCACATACACAAGTTAATTTTAACGTTTTCACTAAGTCAAAGACAATAACTCATAAACCGACGACTGGAATAGCTCCAATTATGAAAGGATCCGAGATAGTATCACGATAATTATACATACCAATCTTCATTCAAATCGGATAAAAACTCTAGTCGCTATTGCGTGTACAAGAAATTGTTGAAGGACGAACGGACCGACGGATGGACTGGGGTGACGGCAATATACGTCCATATTTTCATGTGGGTGTATATAAAGGCAGATAAAATGGAATCAGAAATACCAGCAGACATACTAAATAAAAGAGGTGCAGAACTACAAGCAGTCATACCAAATAAAAGGGACGCACAGCTATCAGAATACAAGCAGGTTAACTAAAAAAGGACGCGGAATACCAGCAGACAGACAAACGAAACACGAAAAGTTACAATGGAATTTGGCAGAATATTTTCAAATTTTAAAACGCGGAATTATGATTCAAATACATAGTGTCATATATCATTGGAAAGCGTAGATATAGCATAATACGAATCAAAAATAATTTGTGTCGTATGTAAATTAGGTCATTCAAATCGAATAAAAACTCTAGCTTTTATCACATACACAAGTTAATTTTAACGTTTTCACTAAGTCAAAGGCAATAACTCATAAACCGACGACTGGAAAAGCTCCAATTATGAAAGGATCCGAGATAGTATCACGATAATTATACATACCAAGTTTCATTCAATTCGGGTGAAAACTTAAACTTCTATCGCGTACACAAGTTAATTCTTACGTGTTTTTTTCACTAAGTCAAGGGCAGTAACTCTTAAACCGACGACTGGAATCGTGCCATTTTCAAACTCATCCGAGATATCATCACGATAAATACAAATACCAAGCTTCATTCAAATCGGATAAAAACTCTAGTCGCTATTGCGTGTACAAGAAATTTTTGAAGGACGAACGGACCGACGGATGGACTGGGGTGACGGCAATATACGTCCATATTTTCATGTGGGTGTATATAAAGGCAGATAAAATGGAATCAGAAATACCAGCAGACAGACTAAATAAAAGAGGTTCAGAACTACAAGCAGTCATACCAAATAAAAGGGACGCACAGCTATCAGAATACAAGCAGGTTAACTAAAAGGGACACGGGAATACCAGCAGACAGACAAACGAAACACGAACAGTTACAATGGAATTTGGCAGAATATTTTCAAATTCTAGAACGCGGAATTATGATTCAAATACATTGTGTCATATATCATTGGATAGAGTAGATCAAGCATAGTAACACCGAAACAAAATTTATGACGTATGCAAATTAGGTCACGTGACAGAGCTGTTTAAAGTTAAAAAATGCAATTTTCTGACAGCCATAAAACCGGAAGTAAACATTGGGCATCTAAAATGCTCATGCCATTGGATAAATCTCGTCAAGGGTAACAACTTTTGTTTAAGTTTCAAGGTCACTCAAGGTCAAGGTCACAAGATATGAGCCTTAAAAGTTTTGACTATTTCCGAAAATTCTAAACCGGAAATAAAAAAAATTCTGAATCGAAATTAAAAAATCGGCTTCCCATGTTTTGTTAGCAATCGACTGTAGATTCCATAGACATCATTTTTATTCAAATCGAATGATTCCCTGATTCTGAATTTCGATTTAAAGAAAAGCAAGTCATTTCAAGATGGCGACTGATATGAAATATCTGGGTCAGATTTTTTCATTTCATATTTAGTCAATGATTATTTCTAGCACATCTCAAAAAGATTTTTTTGAATATCTTAATTATTCCGGAAGTTGAAATTTCAACTTTACAAGCGAATAACGTCAAAACCGGAAGTGATATACAAATTTTGAAAATACCATTTAGTTAGAAATCAAAATGTTTATACACCTGTAAGTTTTCAAATAGATCGAAATAAAATTGCAAAAGTTAAAAAAACGGTTAAAAAAGTGCTCCAAAAAGTCAGCAGAGAATGTCTAAAAGTGCATTTATGTTGAAAGCTATTATGTGGACATTAGAATAATGAAATAAACCAAAAAAGTTTTATCAAAATCGGTTCAAAAACAGAGGTAAAAAAGGTAAAAAACATAAAATGAGTTTTTCTGTCATATGTCATTTCCGGTTAGACAAAAAAAACGCCATTTTACATTTAAGCAACACCGAGCAGTTAGTTATTGTAGGAAAACATGTGAGATAATGTGTGGCATGCTCCCTTCATACCGAATTAGCGTGACCAGAAGTAGACAAAAAAAAAAACTAGAACCGTGGACGCTACCGAGCAGTGTGTATCGGATGTCGACCATGGGTGAAAAGTTACATCTTTCGACCCAAGTTGGGAGATTTACAGCAGAAATCTATATTTTTATTCGTTAATTTAAAAGTAGAAATAGTTAATGTAGAGGATTGAAAATTAAATGAAATTAAAACTAGAACCATGAATGGTACCATGCAGTGCGCATCCGGTTTCGTCCATTGGTGAAAAGTGACATCTTCCAATCCATGATGTCAGGTTCACAGAAGAAAGCTTGTTTTACATTAAAATGCAGAAGGTACAAAATTTTAAAACGCACAATTTTGAATTCGGTAGTGAAAAGTAGAAAAACCAGTTCACACACGGTAGTCAAAAGTGAAATAAATATTTCATGTTCGGTAGTGAAAAGTCATCTGATTAAAAAAAGGCGTAATCACAGTTTGATATACATCAGTGGAAAACGCATATCACAAAATTTCTAAGATTTGTAAATAAGTTCTAAAGTGCAAGAAAGGACACATGAAAGAGCCAAATCTCAATTTAGAAACGGACTGCATAGTATTCATACTTCATAGTTTGAAATACAGATCGAATTTTATCAATACATATTTCATTCAAAGAAAATATATCTTAATGTTTTTTTTAAAACAGTTACAATGCAAAAAAAAGTACATTAATGATAACTTATCGCCCAAACGCAAGTTAATGGGAGAGGGCGATCGCCCAAACGCAGCTTTATGTCAAAATGTAGTACTCTCCCTTCAACTGAAATTTGAATTTAATATTTTACAAGCAGATGGAATAACTAATTTTCAAAATTCAAAAGGCGCTATTTTGATTTTAAAATATTGTGTTGTATATAATTGAAAAGGTAGATTTAGCATAATTAGATTGTGAAAGAATTTGTGACGTACATGAATTAGGTCACGTGTCAGAGCTCTTTAAAGCTAAAAACTGCAATTTTCAAATGGATATAAAACCGGAAGTAAACATCGAAAAACCTAAATGAAAGTATCTGTGCATAGGTATCGTCAATGGCAATGAATTTGTTTCAGGTCACTTGGTCACCAGAGGTCAAGGTCACAAGATATGAGCCTTTAAAGTGTTGACAATTACTGATTTATCTTAACCGGAAATTAAAATAAATCAGAATTGAAATTCAAAAATCGGCGTCTCATGTTTTGGTAGCAATCGACTGTAGATTCCAAAAATATCAGAATTATGCAAATTTCATTACACCCTGAGGCCCCATTTTGCGTTTTATGAAAATATACCATTTCAAGATTGCGACTGATCTGTTACATCCGGGTCAAATTTTATTATTTGTATACTTTTGTGTCTATATTACATACATACTGCAAAAAGAATTTTTCAAATATCTTCAAAATTCCGGAAGTTGAAATTTCGACTTTGAGAGCCAATTACTTCAAAACCGGAAGTGATACAAACATTTTGAAAACATATTTTTGTACGCCATCAAAATGTCTATCTACCTGTAAGTTTTCAGAACGATCGAAATAAAAATTGAAAAAAACACGCACAGTTTCAATGGAAATTGACAAAAAATTTTCAAACTTTAAAAGGCGGAATTTTGATTCAAATATATTGTGTTGTATATCATTGGAAAGAGCAGACATAGCATAGTACGACGGTAAAAGAAAATAAGACTTATGTAAATTAGGTCACGTGGTAGGGCTGTTTAAAGTTAAAAATTACAATTTTCAAACGGCTATAAAACCGGAAGTAACCATTGGGCATCTGAAAAAAATATGTCATTGGATACATCTAATCAAGGGCAATAACTTTTGTACAGGTCACAAAGTCACAAAAGGTCAAGGTCACAAAATATGGGCCTTGAAAGTTTTGACAATTACTGATTTATTTTTACCGGAAATCAGAAAAATTCAGAATTGAAATTCAAAAATCGGCTTCCCATGTTTTGGTCGCAGTCGACTGTTGATTACATAGACATAAAAATTATGCAAATTCCATAACACCCTGAGGCCCCATTTTGCGTTTTATGAAAATATACCATTTCAAGATGGCGCCTGATCTGTTACATCCGGGTCAAATTTTATGATTTGTATAATTTTGAGTCTACATAACAAACATATTGCAAAAAGAATTTTTCGAATATCTTCAAAATTCCGGAAGTTGAAATTTCAACTTTGAGAGCGAATGACGTCAAAACCGGAAGAGATATCGAAATTTTGAAAATTGCTAATTGCTCGCAATCAAAATGTCTATAAATATGTAAGTTTTCAGGTTGATCAATATATAATTGCAAAAGTTGAAAAAGTGGTCAAGAAAAAGTGCTCCAAAAGTCAGAAAGATTTTTCTCAAAATGATATTGTTAAAGTTTTGTCTCGTGGACAATCGATTAGAGAAATAAGCAAAGTCAGTCCGATCAAAATCGGTTGAAAAATAAAGGAGATAATGGCCAAAACATCAAAACCCATATGTTCTCATACCTCATTTCCGGTTGGTAGGGCATGCGCCATTTTACATTTAAACAATACCGAGCAGTAGATTATCGTGGGAAATCTTGAGAGATTATGTGTGGCATGCATAGTTTTGGCTGGGCGCTCGGACCAGAAAACGGAAAAAAAAAAAAAACTAGAACCATGAATGGTACCATGCAGTGCGCATCCGGTTTCGTCCATTGGTGAAAAGTGACATCTTTCAATCCATGATGTCAGGTTTACAGAAGAAAGCTTGTTTTACATTAAAATGCAGAAGGTACAAAATTTTAAAACGCACAATTTTGAATTCGGTAGTGAAAAGTAGAAAAACCAGTTCACACACGGTAGTCAAAAGTGAAATAAACATTTCATGTTCGGTAGTGAAAAGTCATCTGATTAAAAAAAGGCGTAATCACAGTTTGATATACATCAGTGGAAAACGCATATCACAAATTTCTAAGATTTGTAAATAAGTTCTAAAGCGCAAGAAAGGACACATGAAAGAGCCAAATCTCTCAATTTAGAAACGGACTGAACAGTATTCATACTTCATAGTTTGAAATACAGATCGAATTTTATCAATACATATTTCATTCAAAGAAAATATATCTTAATGTTTCTTTTAAACAGTTACAATGTAAAAAAAAGTACATTAATGGTAACGTATCGCCCAAACGCAAGTTAATGGGAGAGGACGATCGCCCAAACGCAGCTTTGTGTCAAAATGTAGTACTCTCCCTTCAACTGAAATTTGAATTTAATATTTTACAAGCAGATGGAATAACTAATTTTCAAAATTCCAAAGGCGCTATTTTGATTTTAAAATATTGTGTTTTGTATATAATTCATAAGTAGATTTAGCATAAATAGATTTTGAAAGAATTTGTGATGTACATGAATTAGGTCACGTGTCAGAGCTCTTTAAAGCTAAAAACTGCAATTTTCAAATGGATATAAAACCGGAAGTAAACATCAGAAAACCTTAATGAAAGTATCCGTGCATAGGTATCGTCAATGGAAATGAATTTGTTTCAGGTCACTTGGTCACCAGAGGTCAAGGTCACGAGATATGAGCCTTTAAAGTTTTGACAATTACTGATTTATCTCAAACCGGAAATTAACATAAATCAGAATTGAAATTCAAAAATCGGCTTCTCATGTTTTGGTAGCAATGGACTGTAGATTCCAAAGACATCAGAATTATGCAAATTCCATTACACCCTGAGGCCACATTTTGCGTTTTATGAAAATATACCATTTCAAGATGGCGACTGATCTGTTACATCCGGGTCAAATTTTATTATTTGTATACTTTTGTGTCTATATTACAACCATACTGCAAAAAGAATTTTTCGAATATCTTCAAAATTCCTGAAGTTGAAATTTTAACTTTAAGAGCAAATGACGTCACAACCGGAAGTGATACTAAATTTTTGAAATTATATTTTTGTTCGCCATCAAAATGTCTATATATCCGTAAGTTTTCAGAACGATCGAAATAAAATTTGAAAAAAATACGCATAGTTTCAATGGAAATTGGCACAAATTTTTCAAACTTTAAAAGGCGGAATTTTTATTCAAATGTATTGTGTTGTATATCATTGGAAAGAGCAGACAGAGCATAGTAAGACGGTGAAAGAAAATAAGACATATGTAAATTAGGTCACGTGGTAGAGCTGTTTAAAGTTAAAAATGGCAATTTTCAAACGGCTATAAAACCGGAAGTAAACATTGGGCATCTGAAAACAATATGTCAATGGATACATCTCCTCAAGGGCAATAATTTTTGTACAGGTCATTAGGTCAAGAAAGGTCAAGGTCACGAAATATGGGCCTTGAAAGTTTTGACAATTACTGATTTATTTTTACCGGAAATTAGAAAAATTCAGAACTAAAATTCAAAAATCCGCTTCCCATGTTTTGGTCGTAATCGACTGTAGATTGCATAGACATTATAATTATGCAAATTCCATAACACCCTGAGGCCCCATTTTGCGTTTTATGAAAATATACCATTTCAAGATGGCGACTGATCTGTTACATCCGGGTCAAATTTTATGATTTGTATACTTTTGTGTCTACATAACAAACATACTGCAAAAAGAATTTTTCGAATATCTTCAAAATTCCGGAAGTTAAAATTTCAATTTTGAGAGCGAATGACGTCAAAACCGGAAGTGATATCGAAATTTTGAAAATTGCTAATTGTTTGCAATCAAAATGTCTATATGTATGTAAGTTTTCAGGTTGATCAACATAAAATTGCAAAAGTTTAAAAAGTGGTCCAGAAAAGGTACTCTAAAAGTCAGCAAGATTTTTCTCAAAATGATATTGTTAAACTTTTGTCTCGTGGAGAATCGATTAGAGAAATAAGCAAAGTCAGTCCGATCGAAATCGGTTGAAAAATAAAGGAGATAATGGCCAAAACATCAAAACCCATATGTTCTCATACCTCATTTCCGGTTGGTAGGGCATGCGCCATTTTACATTTAAACAATACCGAGCAGTAGATTATCGTGGGAAATCTTGAGAGATTATGTGTGGCATGCATAGTTTTGGCTGGGCGCTCTGACCAGAAAACGGAAAAAAAAAAAAAAAAAAAGACATTTGCAAAACAATGCAGTGCGTTCGCTAGAACGCACTGCAATTAAAATTAAAACTAGAACCATGAATGGTACCATGCAGTGCGCATCCGGTTTCGTCCATTGGTGAAAAGTGACATCTTTCAATCCATGATGTCAGGTTTACAGAAGAAAGCTTGTTTTACATTAAAATGCAGAAGGTACAAAATTTTAAAACGCACAATTTTGAATTCGGTAGTGAAAAGGAGAATAACCAGTTCACACACGGTAGTCAAAAGTGAAATAAACATTTCATGTTCGGTAGTGAAAAGTAATCTGATTACAAAAAAGAGTTTGATATACATCAGTGGAAAACGCATATCACAAAATTTCTAAGATTTGTAAATACGTTCTAAAGTGCAAGAAAGGACACATGAAAGAGCCAAATCTCAATTTAGAAACGGACTGCACAGTATTCATACTTCATAGTTTGAAATACAGATCGAATTTTATCAATACATAATTCGTTCAAAGAAAACACATATTAATATTTCTTTTAAAACAGTTAAAATGTAAAAAAAAGTACATTAATGATAACTTATCTCCCAAAAGCAAGTTAATGGGAGAGGGCGATCGCCCAAACGCAGCTTTATGTCAAAATGTAGTACTCTCCCTTCAACTGAAATTTGAATTTAACATTTTACAAGCAGATGGAATGACTAATTTTCAAAATTCAAAAGGCGTTATTTTCATTTAAAAATATTGTGTTGTATATAATTGAAAAAGTAGATTTAGCATAATTAGATTGTGAAAGAATTTGTGACGTACTTGAATTAGGTCACGTGTCAGAGCTCTTTAAAGTTAAAAACTGCAATTTTCAAATAGATATCAAACCGGAAGTAAACATCGGAAAACCTAAATGAAAGTATCCGTGCATAGGTAACATTAATACCAATGAATTTTTTCAGGTCACATGGTTACCGAAGGTCAAGGTCACGAGATATAAGCCTTTAAAATTTTGACAATTACTGATTTATTTTAACCGGAAATTAAAATGAATCAGAATTGAATTTCAAAAATCGGCTTCTCATGTTTTGGTAGCAATCGACTGTAGATTCCAAAGACATCAGAATTATGCAAATTTCATTACACCCTGAGGCCCCATTTTGCGTTTTATGAAAATATAACATTTCAAAATGGCGACTGATCTGTTACATCCGGGTGAAATTTTATTATTTGTATACTTTTGTGTCTATATTACAAACATACTGCAAAAAGAATTTTTTGAATATCTTCAAAATTCCGGAAGTTGAAATTTTAACTTTAAGAGCAAATGACGTCACAACCGGAAGTGATACAAAAATTTTGAAAACATATTTTCGTTCGCCATAAAAATGTCTATCTATCTGTAAGTTTTCAGAACGATCGAAATAAAATTTGAAAAAAAACACGCATAGTTTCAATGGAAATTGGCACAAATTTTTTTAACTTTAAAAGGCGGATTTTTTATTCAAATGCATTGTGTTGTATATCATTGGAAAGAGCAGACAGGGCATAGTAAGGCGGTGAAAGAAAATAAGACATATGTAAATTAGGTCACGTGGTAGGGCTGTTTAAAGTTAAAATTTGCAATTTTCAAACGGCTATAAAACCGGAAGTAACCATTGGGCATCTGAAAAAAATATGTCATTGGATACATCTAATCAAGGGCAATAGCTTTTGTACAGGTCACAAAGTTACAAAAGGTCAAGGTCACAAAATATGGGCCTTGAAAGTTTTGACAATTACTGATTTATCTTTACCGGAAATCAGAAAAATTCAGAATTGAAATTCAAAAATCGGCTTCCCATGTTTTGGTCGCAGTCGACTGTTGATTACATAGACATAAACATTATGCAAATTCCATAACACCCTGAGGCCCCATTTTGCGTTTTATGAAAATATACCATTTCAAGATGGCGCCTGATCTGTTACATCCAGGTCAAATTTTATTTTTGTTTAATTTTGAGTCTACATAACAATCATATTGCAAAAAGAATTTTTCGAATATCTTCAAAATTCCGGAAGTTGAAATTTAAACTTTGAGAGCGAATGACGTCAAAACCGGAAGTGATATCGATATTTTGAAAATTGCTAATTGCTCGCAATCAAAATGTCTATAAATATGTAAGTTTTCAGGTTGATCAATATAAAATTGCAAAAGTTGAAAAAGTGGTCAAGAAAAAGTGCTCCAAAAGTCAGCAAGCATTTTCTCAAAATGATATTGTTAAACTTTTGTCTCGTGGACAATCTATTAGAGAAATATGCAAAGTCAGTCCGATCAAAATCGGTTGAAAAATAAAGGAGATAATGGCCAAAACATCAAAACCCATATGTTCTCATACCTCATTTCCGGTTGGTAGGGCATGCGTCATTTTACATTTAAACAATACCGAGCAGTAGATTATCGTGGGAAATCTTGAGAGATTATGTGTGGCATGTGTAGTTTTGGCTGGGCGCTCTGACCAGAAAGTGAAAAAAAAAAAACTAGAACCATGAATGGTACCATGCAGTGCGCATCCGGTTTCGTCCATTGGTGAAAAGTGACATCTTTCAATCCACGATGTCAGGTTTACAGAAGAAAGCTTGTTTTACATTAAGATAGTGGACCACGGCCATATACGCCTAACGAAAAATTTAATCGGGATAAAATTTAACTTTCTCAAACCTTTCGATTTAGGTCCAATAACATCCATTTTAAGTTTCATCAAAATCGGTTGAAAACTAAGAGAGTAATAGCATATTCAAGATTTGGGGCAAGGGTAATAACTCTGCTTTTAACAATCGAAAATAGCTCAAATTCAAACTTGATCTTCGTTTTATGAATATGTATACACATATCAAATTTCATTTGATTCTGTCAAAAACTCTAGTTTTTAGAGCGTTTACAAGCAAATGTTGACTGACAGACCGACAGATTTGTGGCAAGGGCAATAACTCTGTTTCTAACGATCGAAAATGGCTCAAATTCGAACTTGATCTTCGTTTTATGAATATATATACACATATCAAATTTCATTTGATTCCGTCAAAAACTCTAGTTTTTAGAGCGTTTACGAGGAAATGTTGACGGACGGACCGACGGACGGACGGCATGACCGACGGACGGACGGACGGACGGACAGGGGTGCCGACAATATACGTCCTCATAGAGAGATGAGGGCGTATAAAAATGCAGAAGGTACACAATTTTAAAACGCACAATTTTGAATTCGGTAGTGAAAAGTAGAAAAACCAGTTCACACACGGTAGTCAAATGTGAAATAAACATTTCATGTTCGGTAGTGAAAAGTCATCTGATTAAAAAAGGCGTAATCACAGTTTGATATACATCAGTGGAAAACGCATATCACAAAATTTCTAAGATTTGTAAATAAGTTCTAAAGTGCAAGAAAGGACACACGAAAGAGCCAAATCTCAATTTAGAAACTGACTGCACAGTATTCATACTTCATAGTTTGAAATACAGATCAAATTTTATCAATACATAATTCGTTCAAAGAAAACACATATTAATGTTTCTTTTAAAACAGTTAAAATGTAAAAAAAAGTACATTAATGATAACTTATTGCCCAAACGCAAGTTAATGGGAGAGGGCGATCGCCCAAACGCAGCTTTATGTCAAAATGTAGTACTCTCCCTTCAACTGAAATTTGAATTTAATATTTTACAAGCAGATGGAATAACTAATTTTCAAAATTCAAAAGGCGCTATTTTGATTTTAAAATATTGTGTTGTATATAATTGAAAAAGTAGATTTAGCATAATTAGATTGTGAAAGAATTTGTGACGTACATGAATTAGGTCACGTGTCAGAGCTCTTTAAAGCTAAAAACTGCAATTTTCAAATGGATATAAAACCGGAAGTAAACATCGGAAAACCTAAATGAAAGTATCTTTGCATAGGTATCGTCAATGGCAATGAATTTGTTTCAGGTCACTTGGTCACCAGAGGTCAAGGTCACAAGATATGAGCCTTTAAAGTTTTGACAATTACTGATTTATCTTAACCGGAAATTAAAATAAATCAGAATTAAAATTCAAAAATCAGCGTCTCATGTTTTGGTAGCAATCGACTGTAGATTCCAAAAACATCAGAATTATGCAAATATCATTACACCCTGAGGCCCTATTTTGCGTTTTATGAAAATATACCATTTCAAGATGGCGACTGTTCTATTACATCCGGGTCAAATTTTATTATGTGTATACTTTTGTGTCTATATTACATACATACTGCAAAAAGAATTTTTTAAATATCTTCAAAATTCCGGAAGTTGAAATTTCGACTTTGGGAGCCAATAACTTCAAAACCGGAAGTGATACAAAAATTTTGAAAACATATTTTTGTTCGCCATCAAAATGTCTATCTACCTGTAAGTTTTCAGAACGATCGAAATAAAAATTGAAAAAAACACGCACAGTTTCAATGGAAATTGACACAAATTTTTCAAACTTTAAAAGGCGGAATTTTGATTCAAATATATTATGTTGTATATCATTGGAAAGAGCAGACATAGCATAGTACGACGGTGAAAGAAAATAAGATATATGTAAATTAGGTCACGTGGTAGGGCTGTTTAAAGTTAAAAATTACAATTTTAAAACGGCTATAAAACCGGAAGTAACCATTGGGCATCTGAAAAAAATATGTCATTGGATACATCTAATCAAGGGCAATAACTTTTGTACAGGTCACTAAGTCACAAAAGGTCAAGGTCACAAAATATGGGCTTTGAAAGTTTTGACAATTACTGATTTATTTTTACCGGAAATCAGAAAAATTCAGAATTGAAATTCAAAAATCGGCTTCCCATGTTTTGGTCGCAGTCGACTGTTGATTACATAGACATAAACATTATGCAAATTCCATAACACTCTGAGGCCCCATTTTGCGTTTTATGAAAATATACCATTTCAAGATGGCGCCTGATCCGTAACATCCGGGTCAAATTTTATGATTTGTATAATTTTGAGTCTACATAACAAACATATTACAAAAAGAATTTTTCGAATATCTTCAAAATTCCGGAAGTTGAAATTTAAACTTTGAGAGCGAATGACGTCAAAACCGGAAGTGATATCGACATTTTGAAAATTGCTAAATGTTTGCAATCAAAATGTCTATAAACATGTAAGTTTTCAGGTTGATCAATATAAAATTGCAAAAGTTGAAAAAGTGGTCCAGAAAAGGTGCTCCAAAAGTCAGCAAGATTTTTCTCAAAATGATATTGTTAAACTTTTGTCTCATGGACAATCGATTAGAGAAATAAGCAAAGTCAGTCCGATCGAAATCGGTTGAAAAATAAAGGAGATAATGGCCAAAACATCAAAACCCATATGTTCTCATACCTCATTTCCGGTTGGTAGGGCATGCGCCATTTTACATTTAAACAATACCGAGCAGTAGATTATCGTGGGAAATCTTGAGAGATTATATGTGGCATGCATAGTTTTGGCTGGGCGCTCTGACCAGAAAACGGAAAAAAAAAAAAACTAGAACCATGAATGGTACCATGCAGTGCGCATCCGGTTTCGTCCATTGGTGAAAAGTGACATCTTTTCATCCATGATGTCAGGTTTAAAGAAGAAAGCTTGTTTTACATTAAAATGCAGAAGGTACAAAATTTTAAAACGCACAATTTTGAATTCGGTAGTGAAAAGTAGAATAACCAGTTCACACACTTTAGTCAAAAGTGAAATAAACATTTCATGTTCGGTAGTGAAAAGTCATCTGATTAAAAAAAAGCATAATCACAGTTTGATATACATCGGTGGAAAACGCATATCACAAAATTTCTAAGATTTGTAAATAAGGTCTAAAGTGCAAGAAAGGACACATGAAAGAGCCAAATCTCAATTTAGAAACGGACTGCACAGTATTCATACTTCATAGTTTGAAATACAGATCATATTTTATCAATGCATAATTCATTCAAAGAAAATATATACTAGAACCATGAATGGTACCATGCAGTGCGCATCCGGTTTCGTCCATTGGTGAAAAGTGACATCTTTCAATCCATGATGTCAGGTTTACAGAAGAAAGCTTGTTTTACATTAAAATGCAGAAGGTACAAAATTTTAAAACGCACAATTTTGAATTCGGTAGTGAAAAGTAGAAAAACCAGTTAACACACGGTAGTCAAAAGTGAAATAAACATTTCATGTTCGGTAGTGAAAAGTCATCTGATTAAAAAAAGGCGTAATCACAGTTTGATATACATCAGTGGAAAACGCATATCACAAAATTTCTAAGATTTGTAAATAAGTTCTAAAATGCAAGAAAGGACACATGAAAGAGCCAAATCTCAATTTAGAAACGGACTGCACAGTATTCATACTTCATAGTTTGAAATACAGATCGAATTTTATCAATACATATTTCATTCAAAGAAAATATATCTTAATGTTTCTTTTAAACAGTTACAATGTAAAAAAAAGTACATTAATGATAACGTATCGCCCAAACGCAAGTTAATGGGAGAGGACGATCGCCCAAACGCAGCTTTATGTCAAAATGTAGTTCTCTCCCTTCAGCTGAAATTTGAATTTAATATTTTACAAGCAGATGGAATAACTAATTTTCAAAATTCAAAAGGCGCTATTTTAATTTTAAAATATTGTTTTACATATCCTTTGAAAAAGTAGATTTAGCATAATTAGATTGTGAAAGAATTTGTGACGTACATGAATTAGGTTACGTGTCAGAGCTCTTTAAAGCTAAAAACTGCAATTTTCAAATGGATATAAAACCGGAAGTAAACATCGGAAAACCTAAATGAAAGTATCTGTGCATAGGTATCGTCAATGGCAATGAATTTGTTTCAGGTCACTTGGTCACCAGAGGTCAAGGTCACAAGATATGAGCCTTTAAAGTTTTGACAATTACTGATTTAACTTAACCGGAAATTAAAATAAATCAGAATTGAAATTCAAAAATCGGCGTCTCATGTTTTTGTAGCATTCGACTGTAGATTCCAAAAACATCAGAATTATGCAAATTTCATTACACCCTGAGGCCCCATTTTGCGTTTTATGAAAATATACCATTTCAAGATGGCGACTGATCTGTTACATCCGGGTCAAATTTTATTATTTGTATACTTTTGTGTCTATATTACATACATACTGCAAAAAGAATTTTTCGAATATCATCAAAATTCCGGAAGTTAAAATTTCGACTTTGAGAGCCAATAACTTCAAAACCGGAAGTGATACAAAAATTTTGAAAACATATTTTTGTTCGCCATCAAAATGTCTATCTACCTGTAAGTTTTCAGAACGATCGAAATAAAAATTGAAAAAAACACGCACAGTTTCAATGGAAATTGTCACAAATTTTTCAAACTTTAAAAGGCGGAATTTTGATTCAAATATTTTGTGTTGTATATCATTGGAAAGAGCAGACATAGCATAGTACGACGGTGAAAGAAAATAAGACATATGTAAATTAGGTCACGTGGTAGGGCTGTTTAAAGTTAAAAATTACAATTTTCAAACGGCTATAAAACCGGAAGTAACCATTGGGCATCTTAAAAAAATATGTCATTGGATACATCTAATCAAGGGCAATAACTTTTGTACAGGTCACAAAGTCACAAAAGGTCAAGGTCACAAAATATGGGCCTTGAAAGTTTTGACAATTATTGATTTATTTTTACCGGAAATCAGAAAAATTCAGAATTGAAATTCAAAAATCGGCTTCCCATGTTTTGGTCGCAGTCGACTGCAAATTACATAGACATAAAAAATATGCAAATTCCATAACACCCTGAGGCCCCATTTTGCGTTTTATGAAAATATACCATTTCAAGATGGCGCCTGATCTGTTACATCCGGGTCAAATTTTATGATTTGTATAATTTTGAGTCTACATAACAAACATATTGCAAAAAGAATTTTTCGAATATCTTCAAAATTCCGGAAGTTGAAATTTCAACTTTGAGAGCGAATGACGTCAAAACCGGAAGTGATATCGAAACTTTGAAAATTGCTAATTGCTCGCAATCAAAATGTCTATAAATATGTTAGTTTTCAGGTTGATCAATATAAAATTGCAAAAGTTGAAAAAGTGGTCAAGAAAAAGTGCTCCAAAAGTCAGCAAGATTTTTCTCAAAATGATATTGTTAAACTTTTGTCTCGTGGTCAATCGATTAAAGAAATATGCAAAGTCAGTCCGATCAAAATCGGTTGAAAAATAAAGGAGATAATGGCCAAAACATCAAAACCCATATGTTCTCATACCTCATTTCCGGTTGGTAGGGCATGCGTCATTTTACATTTAAACAATACCGAGCATTAGATTATCGTGGGAAATATTGAGAGATTATGTGTGGCATATGTAGTTTTGGCTGGGCGCTCTGACCAGAAAGTGAAAAAAAAAAAAAACTAGAGCCGTACCAAAACGGCGCTGGGCAGTGCGTCATCCTGGAAATCTTTCATAAATCACAAGGCACTAAGCAAATGGTTATGAAAATATTAATATCAAAAAAGTTAGAAACATTTTTTCTAGTCTTGTTACAGCATGATAGCTTTAATAAAGGTTAACAATAAAAAATAGTAGTTCTCACCCTTCAACTGTTTTGACGATAATTGTAAGCGTTATTAAATCAAATGTGTTAGCGTTTTGGCGATAGTTTTTACTTTTTTGGTTTAGTATTGCCAAAACTCAAGTTAATTACAAGTTGAAGGGAGATCACTATCATTTAACCATTTAGACAACAAACATATTATTTTAGTTAATTAGCCAATAACGTCAAAACCGGTAGTAATATCGAAATTTTGAAGATATATTTGAGATCGCAATCAAAATGCTTAGCTACCCACAAGTTTTCAGAATATTCAAATAAAATTTTAAAAAACCCGCACAGTGACAATAGAACTTTGCACAAAACTTCCAAATATTATATCGCGCTATTATATCATTAAAAAGAATAGATTAGGCACAATAAGAATATATAAGAATGTGTGACGTATTAAAGTTAAGTCACGTGACAAAGGTATTTAAAGTTAAAAATCGCAAATAGCAAATGGCCATAGAACCGGAAGTAAACATCGGACAACTAAAATGGATACATCAATACATAGATCTGGTCAAGGGCAATAACCTTTGTTAAGGTAACAAGGTCAAAAAAGTTCAAGGTCACGAGTTACAATTCTTTGAAAGTTTGGCAATTACATTAAATACAATATACCGGAAATAACAAAAAAGCATCATCGAATACCAAAATCGAATAACGTACTTTTTGGGGCAATCGACTAAGCTGTCTCCAAATACTACAATTACGAATTCCGCTTATAACCCCGAGGCCCCATTTTGAGTTTTACAAAAGTTAGTCATATAAATATGGCGGTCGATCTATTACAACTGGGTCAAATTTCATTGATTGATTGTTTATATAGCATCATGTCAAATATATTGCAAACAAAAAAAATCATATATCTTCAAAATTCCGGAAGTTAGATTTTAGATTTAAAAAGCGAATAACGTCAAAACCGGAAGTGTTATCGAAATTTTGAAAACAGATTTGGGTTAGCAATCAAAATGTCTATCTACCTGTAAGTTTTCAGGACGGTCAAAATAAAATTTGAAAAAAACACGCACAGTTACAATGAAACTTTACACAAAATTTTCAAATTTTAAATCGCGCAATTGTCATTCAAACATAAAGTGTTATATATCACTGGAAAGAGTAAAATATGCACACTAATAATATATAAGTCTTAGAGTTTGTGACGTATGTTAGTTGGGTCACGTGACAGAGCTGTTTAAAGTTAAAAATCGCAAATTTCAAATGACAATAGAACCGGAAGTAAACATCGGACAACGGAAATGGATATTTCATTGGATAGATCTAGTCAAGGGCAATAACCTTTGTTCAGGTTCCAAGGTCATAAAAGGTCAAGGTCACGAGTTACAAGTTTTTGAAATTTTCGCGATAACTTTAAACGTTATACCGGAAATAACAAAAAGGCAGTATTAAAAATCAAAAATCTAATAACGTACTTTTTATGGCAATCGACTGGGCTGTCCTAAAATACTACTATTACGAAATCCGCTCATAACCCTGAGGCCCCATTTTGAGTTTTACAAAAGTTGGTCATATCAATATGGCGGCTTATTTGTAACTTCCGGGTCAATTCTTTTTCATTCATTGTTTTCGAATTGTCATTGCAATCATATTTCCAAAAAAAAATTTCACATATCTTCGAAATTCCGGAAGTTGAAATCTAAAAATTTTCGTCAAAACCGGAAGTGATATCGAAATTTTGAAATTAGCATTATGTTCACAATCAAATTGCCTATGTGCATTTTTATTTTCAGATTCTTCGAATTAAAATTGTAGAATTTGAAAAAATTTTATAATTAAAACTAAAAAAAGTTATCGACAAAATAAAATTTTTAAATTGCTTGAAGAAGCCGTATTGTAGACATTAGTTCAAAGAAGTAACCTAAAAAAATCCGAGTCAAATCGGATAAAAAATAGAGCCGTGAAATCGAAAATTCTAAAAAACCACTTTTTGTCCTACGTCATTTCCGGTTAGACAAAAATGCATCAAATAACATTTAAAAAATTTAGTTTTTCGAGAAAAAAAAGCAAATCGCATCAGTGCATATTTGACATTAGCAGTTTTTGCTGGGTGCTCTGACCAGTATTTGAAGAAAAAAAAAAAAAAAAAAAACATTATGAAAACAAAGCAGTGCGTTCGAAATCGAACGCACTGCAAAAAAAAAAAAAAAAAACTAGAGCCGTACCAAAACGGCGCTGGGCAGTGCGTCATCCTGGAAATCTTTCATAAATCTTAAGGCACTAAGTCTAAGGCAAATGGTTATGAAAATATGAACATTAGAAAAGTTAAATCTAGAGAGATTTTCTTATTTTAAGGAATTAAAATAACTGTTTGTGATCTGAATGCTTAAAAGATTGACTATTGGTTAGTTTTCGACTATAGCAAAATCTCTCCTTTGCTAGTTTCAGGGTTGGCTTGATAATAATAATAGTGACCGCTTATTACTGATGTTGACAGTCCGATGTATGTATATCAACTGACTGAATGACGTGGCTTACACGGCTTTATAGTGGGTCGGTGGAGGCCATATTTCTTCGCTACGGAGGCTAAAAGTAGTAAATATGTCGATTAGTGGCGGATGGTTTGACTTATTTTTTATAAACATTTCTAGTTTAATTACACCATGATAGCTTTAATAAAGATTTATAATTAAAATAGTAGTTCTCTCCCTTCAACTGTTTTGACGATAAATGTATGCGTTTAAAGTTAAAAATCGCAAATTTCAAATGGCAATAGAACCGGAAATAAACATTGAACAACTAAATTGTACATACCATTGGATAGATCTAATCAAGGACAATAACCTTTCTTCAGGTAACAAGGTAAAAAAAAGTCAAGGTCAAGTCTTTGAAATTTTGGAAATTACTTAAAACATTATACTGAGAAATAACAAGAAAGCAATATCGAATATCAAAAATCAAATAGCGTATTTTTTATGACAATCGACTGAGCTGTCCAAAAATACTACAATCACGAAAATCGCTCATATCCCTGAGGCCCCATTTTGAGTTTTACAAAAGTTGGTCATATCAATATGGCGGCTGTTATATTACATCCGGGTCAGATTTTATTAATTAATAGTTCCTATAACACCATTTCTAATATAATGCCGACAAAAAATTTCAAATATCTTCAAAATTCCGGAAGTTGAAATTTAAATTTAAAAAGTCAAAAACGTCAAAACCGGAAGTGATATCTAAATTTTAAAAACAGATTTGAGTTTGCAATCAAAACATCTATCTACCTGTATATTTTCAGAACGCTCAAAATAAAATTTGAAAAAAACACGCACAGTTACAATGGAACTTTGAACAAAATTTTCAAATTTTAAATCGCGCAATTTCAATAAACATATAGAGTATTATATATCTCTGGAAAGAAGACATTATGCACATTAAGAATATATAAGAATTTGTGACGTATGTAAAATAGGTCACGTGACAGAGCTGTTTAAAGTTCAAAATCGCAAATTTCAAATGGCTATAGAACCGGAAGTAAATATCGGACAAACAAAATTGATATATCATTTGATAGATCTAGTCAAGGGCAATAACTTTTGTTCAGGTCACAAGGTCAAAAAAGGTCAAGGTCACGAGTTACAAGTCTTTGAAATTTTGGCACTTTCTTAAAACGTTATACCGGAAATGAGCAAAAAGCACAATCAAACATCAAAAATCGATTTGCGTATTTTTGGGGGCAGTCGACTGAGCTGTCCAAAAATACTATAAATATGAATTCCGCCGATAATCCTGAGGCCCCATTTTGAGTTTTACAAAAGTTGCTCATATCAATATGGTGGCTTATCTGTTACTTCCGGGTCAAAAATTTTTAATTTGTTGTTTTTGCGTTATCATTTGAATCGTATTGCAGAAAATTTTTTTCAAATAACTTCACAATTCCGGAAGTTGAAATTTTAACTTTACGGGCCAATAACGTCAAAACCGGAAGTGATATCGAAATTTTGAAAATTGTATTTTTTTAACAATCAAAAGGTCTATATGCTTGTTTATTTTCAAATTGATCGAAATAAAATTGTAGAAGTTGAAAAATTCATAAATTTCAAACCATAAAAGTTAGCTTCAAAATTCAAAATTTGTAATGTCTTCAAGAAGCCGAATTGTAGCTTTTGGTTTTTGCAATCAAACACAAAAAATCCGATTAGAATTGAATTTAAAATAGAGTAGGAAAATCGAAAATTCTAAAATACACTTTTGTATCCTACGTCATTTCCGGTTGGATAAAAATGCGTCAAATTATATTTAAAAAATTTAGTTTTTCGAGTACAGAAAAGAAATCATATCAGTGTATATGTGGCATTTGCAGTTTTGGCTGTGTACTCTGACCAGAATTCGAAGAAAAAAAAAAAAAAAAAAAAAAAAAAAAAAACATTCTGAAAACAAAGCAGTGCGTTCGAAATCGAACGCACTGCAAAAAGTCATTTGCAAAACAAAGCAGTGCGTTCGCTAGAACGCACTGCAATTAATGTTTCTTTTAAAACAGTTACAATGTAAAAAAAAGTACATTAATGATAACTTATCGCCCAAACGCAAGTTAATGGGAGAGGGCGATCGCCCAAACGCAGCTTTATGTCAAAATGTAGTAGCCTCCCTTCAACTGAAATTTGAATTTAATATTTTACAAGCAGATGGAATAACTAATTTTCAAAATTCAAAAGGCGCTATTTTCATTAAAAAAATATTGTGTTGTATATACTTTGAAAAAGTAGATTTAGCATAATTAGATAGTGAAAGAATTTGTGACGTACTTGAATAAGGTCACGTGTCAGAGCTCTTTAAAGTAAAAAACTGCAATTTTCAAATGGATATCAAACCGGAAGTAAACATCGGAAACCTAAATGAAAGTATCCGTGCATAGGTAACATTAATGCCAATGAATTTTTTCAGGTCACATGGTCACCGAAGGTCAAGGTCACGAGATACAAGCCTTTAAAATTTTGACAATTACTGATTTATTTTAACCGGAAATTAAAATGAATCAGAATTGAAATTCAAAAATCGGCATCTCATGTTTTGATAGCAATTGACTGTAGATTCCATAGACATCTTAATTATGCAAATTCTATAACACCATGAGGCCCCATTTTGCCTTTTATAAAAATATACCATTTCAAGATGACGACTGATCTGTTACATCCGGGTCAAATTTTATCATTTGTATACTTTTGTGTCTACATTACAAACATATTGCAAAAAGAATTTTTCGAATATCTTCAAAATTCCGGAAGTTGAAATTTTGACTTTGAGAGCTAATAACTTCAAAACCGGAAGTGATATCAAAATTTTGAAAACATATTTTTGTTCGCCATCAAAATGTCTATCTATCTGTAAGTTTTCAGAACGATCGAAATAAAATTTGAAAAAAACACGCACAGTTTCAATGGAAATTGGCACAAATTTTTCAAACTTTAAAAGGCGGAATTTTTATTCAAATGTATTGTGTTGTATATCATTGGAAAGAGCAGACAGAGCATATTAAGACGGTGAAAGAAAATAAGACATAAGTAAATTAGGTCACGTGGTAGAGCTGTTTAAAGTTAAAAATGGCAATTTTCAAACGGCTATAAAACCGGAAGTAAACTTTGGGCATCTGAAAACAATATGTCATTAGATACATCTCCTCAAGGGCAATAATTTTTGTACAGGTCATTAGGTCAAGAAAGGTCAAGGTCACGAAATATGGGCCTTGAAAGTTTTGACAATTACTGATTTATTTTTACCGGAAATTAGAAAAATTCAGAATTAAAATTCAAAAATCCGCTTCCCATGTTTTGGTCGCAATCGACTGTAGATTGCATAGACATTAAAATTATGCAAATTCCATAACACCCTGAGGCCCCATTTTCCGTTTTATGAAAATATACCATTTCAAGATGGCGACTGACCCGTTACATCCGGGTCAAATTTTATGATTTGTATACTTTTGTGTCTACATAACAAACACACTGCAAAAAGAATTTTTCGAATATCTTCAAAATTCCGGAAGTTGAAATTTCAACTTTGAGAGCGTATGACGTCAAAACCGGAAGTGATATCGAAATTTTGAAAATTGTTAATTGTTCGCAATCAAAATGTCTATATATATGTAAGTTTTCAGGTTGATCAATATAAAATTGCAAAAGTTGAAAAAGTGGTCAGGAAAAGGTGCTCCAAAAGTCAGCAAGATTTTTCTCAAAATGAGATTGTTAAACTTTTGTCTCGTGGAGAATCGATTAGAGAAATAAGCAAAGTCAGTCCGATCAAAATCGGTTCAAAAATAAAGCAGATAATGGCCAAATCATCAAAACCCATATGTTCTCATACCTCATTTCCGGTTGGTAGGGCATGCGCCATTTTACATTTAAACAATACCGAGCAGTAGATTATCGTGGGAAATCTTGACAGATTATGTGTGGCATGTGTAGTTTTGGCTGGGCGCTCTGACCAGAAGGCGAAAAAAAAAAAAAAAAAAAAAAAAAAAGTCATTTGCAAAACAAAGCAGTGCGTTCGCTAGAACGCACTGCAACTAGAACCATGAATGGTACCATGCAGTGCGCATCCGGTTTCGTCCATTGGTGAAAAGTGACATCTTTCAATCCATGATGTCAGGTTTACAGAAGAAAGCTTGTTTTACATTAAAATGCAGGAGGTACAAAATTTTAAAACGCACAATTTTGAATTCGGTAGTGAAAGTAGAATAACCAGTTCACACACGGTAGTCAAAAGTGAAATAAACATTTCATGTTCGGTAGTGAAAAGTCATCTGATTAAAAAAAAAGCGCAATCACAGTTTGATATACATCAGTGGAAAACGCATATCACAAAATTTCTAAGATTTGTAAATAAGTTCTAAAGTGCAAGAAAGGACACATGAAAGAGACAAATCTCAATTTAGAAACGGACTGCACAGTATTCATACTTCATAGTTTGAAATACAGATCGAATTTTATCAATACATAATTCGTTCAAAGAAAACACATATTAATGTTTCTTTTAAAACAGTTAAAATGTAAAAAAAAGTACATTAATGATAACTTATCGCCCAAACGCAAGTTAATGGGAGAGGGCGATCGCCCAAACGCAGCTTTATGTCAAAATGTAGTACTCTCCCTTCAACTGAAATTTGAATTTAATATTTTACAAGCAGATGGAATAACTAATTTTCAAAATTCAAAAGGAGCTATTTTGATTTTAAAATATTGTGTTGTATATAATTGAAAAGTAGATTTAGCATAATTAGATTGTGAAAGAATTTGTGACGTACATGAATTAGGTCACGTGTCAGAGCTCTTTAAAGCTAAAAACTGCAATTTTCAAATGGATATAAAACCGGAAGTAAACATCGGAAAACCTAAATGAAAGTATCTGTGCATAGGTATCGTCAATGGCAATGGATTTGTTTCAGGTCACTTGGTCACCAGAGGTCAAGGTCACAAGATATGAGCCTTTAAAGTTTTGACAATTACTGATTTATCTTAACCGGAAATTAAAATAAATCAGAATTGAAATTCAAAAATCAGCGTCTCATGTTTTGGTAGCAATCGACTGTAGATACCAAAAACATCAGAATTATGCAAATTTCATTACACCCTGAGGCCCCATTTTGCGTTTTATGAAAATATACCATATCAAGATGGCGACTGATCTGTTACATCCGGGTCAAATTTTATTATTTGTATACTTTTGTGTCTATATTACATACATACTGCAAAAAGAATTTTTCAAATATCTTCAAAATTCCGGAAGTTGAAATTTCGACTTTGAGAGCCAATAACTTCAAAACCGGAAGTGATACAAAAATTTTCAAAACATATTTTTGTTCGCCATCAAAATGTCTATCTACTTGTAAGTTTTCAGAACGATCGAAATAAAAATTGAAAAAAACACGCACAGTTTCAATGGAAATTGACACAAATTTTTCAAACTTAAAAAGGCGGAATTTTGATTCAAATATATTGTGTTGTATATCATTGGAAAGAGCAGACATAGCATAGTACGACGGTGAAAGAAAATAAGACATATGTAAATTAGGTCACGTGGTAGGGCTGTTTAAAGTTAAAAATTACAATTTTCAAACGGCTATAAAACCGGAAGTAACCATTGGGCATCTGAAAAAAATATGTCATTGGATACATCTAATCAAGGGCAATAACTGTTGTACAGGTCACAAAGTCACAAAAGGTCAAGGTCACAAAATATGGGCCTTGAAAGTTTTGACAATTACTGACTTATTTTTTCCGGAAATCAAAAAAATTCAGAATTGAAATTCAAAAATCGGCTTCCCATGTTTTGGTCGCAGTCGACTGTTGATTACATAGACATAAAAATTATGCAAATTCCATAACACCCTGAGGCCCCATTTTGCGTTTTATGAAAATATACCATTTCAAGATGGCGCCTGATCTGTTACATCCGGGTCAAATTTTATGATTTGTATAATTTTGAGTCTACATAACAACCATATTGCAAAAAGAATTTTTCGAATATCTTCAAAATTCCGGAAGTTGAAATTTCAACTTTGAGAGCGAATGACGTCAAAACCGGAAGTGATATCGAAATTTTGAAAATTGCTAATTGCTCGCAATCAAAATGTCTATAAGCATGTAAATTTTCAGGTTGATCAATA
This sequence comes from Lottia scabra, assembly GCA_029955415.1. NCBI lineage: Eukaryota > Metazoa > Mollusca > Gastropoda > Lottiidae > Lottia > Lottia scabra. Next base: position 6,071,155 of record JARJEI010000013.1, on the reverse strand, counting down.
TAAAATTGCAAAAGTTGAAAAAGTGGTCAAGAAAAAGTGCTCCAAAAGTCAGCAAGAATTTTCTCAAAATGATATTGTTAAACTTTTGTCTCGTGGACAATCGATTAGAGAAATATGCAAAGTCAGTCCGATCAAAATCGGTTGAAAAATAAAGGAGATAATGACCAAAACATCAAAACCCATATGTTCTCATACCTCATTTCCGGTTGGTAGGGCATGCGTCATTTTACATTTAAACAATACCGAGCAGTAGATTATCGTGGGAAATCTTGAGAGATTATATGTGGCATGTGTAGTTTTGGCTGGGCGCTCTGACCAGAAAGTGAAAAAAAAAAAAAACTAGAACCATGAATGGTACCATGCAGTGCGCATCCGGTTTCGTCCATTGGTGAAAAGTGACATCTTTCAATCCATGATGTCAGGTTTACAGAAGAAAGCTTGTTTTACATTAAAATGCAGAAGGTACAAAATTTTAAAACGCACAATTTTGAATTCGGTAGTGAAAGTAGAATAACCAGTTCACACACGGTAGTCAAAAGTGAAATAAACATTTCATGTTCGGTAGTGAAAAGTCATCTGGTTAAAAAAAAAGAGCAATCACAGTCTGATATACATCAGTGGAAAACGCATATCACAAAATTTCTAAGATTTGTAAATAAGTTCTAAAGTGCAAGAAAGGACACATGAAAGAGCCAAATCTCAATTTAGAAACGGACTGCACAGTATTCATACTTCATAGTTTGAAATACAGATCGAATTTTATCAATACATAATTCGTTCAAAGAAAACACATATTAATGTTTCTTTTAAAACAGTTAAAATGTAAAAAAAAGTACATTAATGATAACTTATCGCCCAAACGCAAGTTAATGGGAGAGGGCGATCGCCCAAACGCAGCTTTATGTCAAAATGTAGTACTCTCCCTTCAACTGAAATTTGAATTTAATATTTTACAAGCAGATGGAATAACTAATTTTCAAAATTCAAAAGGCGCTATTTTGATTTTAAAATATTGTGTTGTATATAATTGAAAAAGTAGATTTAGCATAATTAGATTGTGAAAGAATTTGTGACGTACATGAATTAGGTCACGTGTCAGAGCTCTTTAAAGCTAAAAACTGCAATTTTCAAATGGATATAAAACCGGAAGTAAACATCGGAAAACCTAAATGAAAGTATCTGTGCATAGGTATCGTCAATGGCAATGAATTTGTTTCAGGTCACTTGGTCACCAGAGGTCAAGGTCACAAGATATGAGCCCTAAAGTTTTGACAATTACTGATTTATCTTAACCGGAAATTAAAATAAATCAGAATTGAAATTCAAAAATCAGCGTCTCATGTTTTGGTTGCAATCGACTGTAGATTCCAAAAACATCAGAATTATGCAAATTTCATTACACCCTGAGGCCCCATTTTGCGTTTTATAAAAATATACCATTTCAAGATGGCGACTGATCTGTTACATCCGGGTCAAATTTTATTATTTGTATACTTTTGTGTCTATATTACATACATACTGCAAAAAGAATTTTTCAAATATCTTCAAAATTCCGGAAGTTGAAATTTCGACTTTGGGAGCCAATAACTTCAAAACCGGAAGTGATACAAAAATTTTGAAAACATATTTTTGTTCGCCATCAAAATGTCTATCTACCTGAAAGTTTTCAGAACGATCGAAATAAAAATTGAAAAAAACACGCACAGTTTCAATGGAAATTGACACAAATTTTTCAAACTTTAAAAGGCGGAATTTTGATTCAAATATATTGTGTTGTATATCATTGGAAAGAGCAGACATAGCATAGTACGACGGTGAAAGAAAATAAGACATATGTAAATTAGGTCACGTGGTAGGGCTGTTTAAAGTTAAAAATTACAATTTTCAAACGGCTATAAAACCGGAAGTAACCATTGGGCATCTGAAAAAAATATGTCATTGGATACATCTAATCAAGGGCAATAACTTTTGTACAGGTCACAAAGTCACAAAAGGTCAAGGTCACAAAATATGGGCCTTGACAGTTTTGACAATTACTGACTTTTTTTTACCGGAAATCAGAAAAATTCAGAATTGAAATTCAAAAATCGGCTTCCCATATTTTGGTCGCAGTCGACTGTTGATTACATAGACATAAAAATTATGCAAATTCCATAACACCCTGAGGCCCCATTTTGCGTTTTATGAAAATATACCATTTCAAGATGGCGCCTGATCTGTTACATCCGGGTCAAATTTTATGATTTGTATAATTTTGAGTCTACATAACAAACATATTGCAAAAAGAATTTTTCGAATATCTTCAAAATTCCGGAAGTTGAAATTTCAACTTTGAGAGCGAATGACGTCAAAACCGGAAGTAATATCAAAATTTTGAAAACATATTTTTATTTGCCATCAAAATGTCTATCTACTTGTAAGTTTTCAGAACGATCGAAATAAAATTTGAAAAAAACACGCACAGTTTCAATGGAAATTGGCACAGATTTTTCAAACTTTAAAAGGCGGAATTGTGATTCCAATGTATTGTGCTGTATATCATTGGAAAGAGCAGAGAGAGCATAGTACGACGGTGAAAGAAAATAAGACATATGTAAATTAGGTCACGTGATAGGGCTGTTTAAAGTTCAAAATTACAATTTTCAAACGTCTATAAAACCGGAAGTAACCATTGGGCATCTGAAAAAAATATGTCATTGGATACATCTAATCAAGGGCAATAACTTTTGTACAGGTCACTAAGTCACAAAAGGTCAAGGTCACAAAATATGGGCCTGGAAAGTTTTGACAATTACTGATTTATTTTTACCGGAAATTAGAAAAATTCAGAATTGAAATTCAAAAATCGGCTTCCCATGTTTTGGTCGCAGTCGACTGTTGATTACATAGACATAAAAAATTATGCAAATTCCATAACACCCTGAGGCCCCATTTTGCGTTTTATGAAAATATACCATTTCAAGATGGCGCCTGATCTGTTACATCCGGCTTAAATTTTATGATTTGTATAATTTTGAGTCTACATAACAAACATATTGCAAAAAGAATTTTTCGAATATCTTCAAAATTCCGGAAGTTGAAATTTCAACTTTGAGAGGGAATGACGTCAAAACCGGAAGTGATATCGAAATTTTGAAAATTGCTAATTGTTTGCAATTAAAATGTCTATATATATGTAAGTTTTCAGGTTGATCAACTTAAAATTGAAAAAGTTGAAAAAGTGGTCAAGAAAAGGTGCTCCAAATGTCAGCAAGCTTGTTCACAAAATGATATTGTTTAAATTTCATCTTGTGGACAATCAATTAAAGAAATTAGCAAAGTCAGTCCGATCAAAATCGGTTGAAAAATAAAGCAGATAATGGCCAAAACATTAAAACCCATATGTTCTCATACCTCATTTCCGGTTGGTAGGGCATGCGTCATTTTACATTTAAACAATACCGAGCAGTAGATTATCGTGGGAAATCTTGAGAGATTATGTGTGGCATGCGTAGTTTTGGCTGGGCGCTCTGACCAGAAGGCGAAAAAAAAAAAAAACTAGAACCATGAATGGTACCATGCAGTGCGCATCCGGTTTCGTCCATTGGTGAAAAGTGACATCTTTCAATCCCAATCGTATATACGTCGGCCATTTTTTATCAATAATAACCTCGTATGCAGATAGAAGAAAACCTTCCAATGCCAATGGGCGGAAGGAGATTACGCGATAAAAAATAGTTCTGTTTATGGGTTGTTAGTTACCTCCCTTGCCCATTATCCTTATAGATAGGAAAAGTCTGGATGTCAGAGACTTTTCAGATGACATCATCAATAGAGACAAAAGTAGTGCGATTTATCCGCCTGATGCATACGAGGTTATTATTGATAGAAAATGGCCGACGTATATACGATTGCTTTCAATCCATGATGTCAGGTTTACAGAAGAAAGCTTGTTTTACATTAAAATGCAGAAGGTACAAAATTTTAAAACGCACAATTTTGAATTCGGTAGTGAAAAGTAGAAAAACCAGTTCACACACGGTAGTCAAAAGTGAAAGAAACATTTCATGTTCGGTAGTGAAAAGTCATCTGATTAAAAAAAAGGCGTAATCACAGTTTGATATAGATCAGTGGAAAACGCATATCACAAAATTTCTAAGATTTGTAAATAAGTTCTAAAGTGCAAGAAAGGACACATGAAAGAGCCAAATCTCAATTTAGAAACGGACTGCACAGTATTCATACTTCATAGTTTGAAAGACAGATCGAATTTTATCAATACATATTTCATTCAAAGAAAATATATCTTAATGTTTCTTTTAAACAGTTACAATGTAAAAAAAAAGTACATTAATGATAACGTATCGCCCAAACGCAAGTTAATGGGAGAGGACGATCGCCCAAACGCAGCTTTATGTCAAAATGTAGTACTCTCCCTTCAACTGAAATTTGAATTTAATATTTTACAAGCAGAAGGAGTAACTGATTTTCAAAATTCAAAAGACGCTATTTTCATTTTAAAATATTGTGTTGTATATAATTGAAAAAGTAGATTTAGCATAATTAGATTGTGAAAGAATTTGTGACATACATGAATAAGGTCACGTGTCAGAGCTCTTTAAAGCTAAAAGCTGCAATTTTGAAATAGATATAAAACCGGAAGTAAACATCGGAAAACCTAAATGAAAGTATCTGTGCATAGGTATCGGCAATGGCAATGAATTTGTTTCAGGTCACTTGGTCACCAGAGGTCAAGGTCACAAGATATGAGCCTTTAAAGTTTTGACAATTACTGATTTATCTTAACCGGAAATCAAAATAAATCAGAATTGAAATTCAAAAATCGGCGTCTCATGTTTTGGTAGCAATCGACTGTAGATTCCAAAAACATCAGAATTATGCAAATTTCATTACACCCTGAGGCCCCATTTTGCGTTTTATGAAAATATACCATTTCAAGATGGCGACTGATCTGTTACATCCGGGTCAAATGTTATTATTTGTATACTTTTGTGTCTATATTACATACATACTGCAAAAAGAATTTTTCAAATATCTTCAAAATTCCGGAAGTTGAAATTTCGACTTTGAGAGCCAATAACTTCAAAACCGGAAGTGATACAAAAATATTGAAAACATATTTTTGTTCGCCATCAAAATGTCTATCTACCTGTAAGTTTTCAGAACGATCGAAATAAAATTTGAAAAAAACACGCACAGTTTCAATGGAAATTGACACAAATTTTTCAAACTTTAAAAGGCGGAATTTTGATTCAAATATATTGTGTTGTATATAATTGGAAAGAGCAGACATAGCATAGTACGACGGTGAAAGAAAATAAGACATATGTAAATTAGGTCACGTGGTAGGGCTTTTTAAAGTCAAAAATTACAATTTTCAAACGGCTATAAAACCGGAAGTAACCATTGGGCATCTGAAAAAAATATGTCATTGGATACATCTAAATTTCGACTTTGAGAGCCAATAACTTCAAAACCGGAAGTGATACAAAAATATTGAAAACATATTTTTGTTCGCCATCAAAATGTCTATCTACCTGTAAGTTTTCAGAACGATCGAAATAAAATTTGAAAAAAACACGCACAGTTTCAATGGAAATTGACACAAATTTTTCAAACTTTAAAAGGCGGAATTTTGATTCAAATATATTGTGTTGTATATAATTGGAAAGAGCAGACATAGCATAGTACGACGGTGAAAGAAAATAAGACATATGTAAATTAGGTCACGTGGTAGGGCTTTTTAAAGTCAAAAATTACAATTTTCAAACGGCTATAAAACCGGAAGTAACCATTGGGCATCTGAAAAAAATATGTCATTGGATACATCTAATCAAGGGCAATAACTTTTGTACAGGTCACAAAGTCACAAAAGGTCAAGGTCACAAAATATGGGCCTTGAAAGTTTTGACAATTAATGACTTATTTTTACCGGAAATCAGAAAAATTCAGAATTGAAATTCAAAAATCGGCTTCCCATGTTTTGGTCGCAGTCGACTGTTGATTACATAGACATAAACATTATGCAAATTCCATAACACCCTGAGGCCCCATTTTGCGTTTTATGAAAATATACCATTTCAAGATGGCGACCGATCTGTTACATCCGGGTCAAATTTTATTATTTGTATACTTTTGTGTCTGTATTACAAACATACTACAAAAAGAATTTTTCGAATATCTTCAAAATTCCGGAAGTTGAAATTTTAACTTTAAGAGCAAATGACGTCACAACCGGAAGTGATACTAAATTTTTGAGAACAGATTTTTGTTCGCCATCAAAATGTCTATCTATCCGTAAGTTTTCAGAACGATCGAAATAAAATTTGAAAAAAATACGCATAGTTTCAATGGAAATTGGCACAAATTTTTCAAACTTTAAAAGGCGGAATTTTGATTCAAATGTATTGTGTTGTATATCATTGGAAAGAGCAGACAGAGCATAGTAAGACGGTGAAAGAAAATAAGACATATGTAAATTAGGTCACGTGGTAGAGCTGTTTAAAGTTAAAAATGGCAATTTTCAAACGGCTATAAAACCGGAAGTAAACCTTGGGCATCTGAAAACAATATGTCAATGGATACATCTCCTCAAGGGCAATAATTTTTGTACAGGTCATTAGGTCAAGAAAGGTCAAGGTCACGAAATATGGGCCTTGAAAGTTTTGACAATTACTGATTTATTTTTACCGGAAATTAGAAAAATTCAGAATTAAAATTCAAAAATCCGCTTCCCATGTTTTGGTCGCAATCGACTGTAGATTGCATAGACATTATAATTATGCAAATTCCATAACACCCTGAGGCCCCATTTTGCGTTTTATGAAAATATACCATTTCAAGATGGCGACTGATCTGTTACATCCGGGTCAAATTTTATGATTTGTATACTTTTGTGTCTACATAACAAACATACTGCAAAAACAATTTTTCGAATATCTTCAAAATTCCGGAAGTTGAAATTTCAACTTTGAGAGCGAATGACGTCAAAACCGGAAGTGATATCGAAATTTTGAAAATTGCTAATTGTTTGCAATCAAAATGTCTATATACATGTAAGTTTTCAGGTTGATCAACATAAAATTGCAAAAGTTTAAAAAGTGGTCAAGAAAAGGTGCTCCAAAAGTCAGCAAGATTTTTCTCAAAATGATATTGTTAAACTTTTGTCTCGTGGAGAATCGATTAGAGAAATATGCAAAGTCAGTCCGATCGAAATCGGTTGAAAAATAAAGGAGATAATGGCCAAAACATCAAAACCAATATGTTCTCATACCTCATTTCCGGTTGGTAGGGCCTGCGCCATTTTACATTTAAACAATACCGAGCAGTAGATTATCGTGGGAAATCTTGAGAGATTATGTGTGGCATGCATAGTTTTGGCTGGGCGCTCTGACCAGAAAACGGAAAAAAAAAAAAAAAAAAAAGACATTTGCAAAACAAAGCAGTGCGTTCGCTAGAACGCACTGCAAAAAAACTAGAACCATGAATGGTACCATGCAGTGCGCATCTTGTTTCGTCCGTTGGTGAAAAGTGACATCTTTCAATCCATGATGTCAGGTTTACAGAAGAAAGCTTGTTTTACATTAAAATAAAGAAGGTACAAAATTTCAAAACGCACAATTTTGAATTCGGTAGTGAAAAGTAGAAAAACCAGTTCACACACGGTAGTCAAAAGTGTAATAAACATTTCATGTTCCGTAGTGAAAAGTCATCTGATTTAAAAAGGCGTAATCACAGTTTGATATACATCAGTGGAAAACGCATATCACAAAATTTCTAAGATTTGTAAATAAGTTCTAAAGTGCAAGAAAGGACACATGAAAGAGCCAAATCTCAATTTAGAAACGGACTGCACAGTATTCATACTTCATAGTTTGAAATACAGATCGAATTTTATCAATACATATTTCATTCAAAGAAAATATATCTTAATGTTTCTTTTAAACAGTTACAATGTAAAAAAAAGTACATTAATGATAACGTATCGCCCAAACGCAAGTTAATGGGAAAGGACGATCGCCCAAACGCAGCTTTATGTCAAAATGTAGTACTCTCCCTTCAACTGAAATTTGAATTTACTATTTTACAAGCAGATAGAATAACTAATTTTCAAAATTCAAAAGGCGCTATTTTGATTTTAAAATATTGTGTTGTATATAATTGAAAAATAGATTTAGCATAATTAGATTGTGAAAGAATTTGTGACGTACATGAATTAGGTCACGTGTCAGAGCTCTTTAAAGCTAAAAACTGCAATTTTTTCAAATGGATATAAAACCGGAAGTAAACATCGGAAAACCTAAATGAAAGTATCCGTGCATAGGTAACATTAATGCCAATGAATTTTTTCAGGTCACATGGTCACCGAAGGTCAAGGTCACGAGATATAAGCCTTTAAAATTTTGACAATCACTGATTTATTTTAACCGGAAATTAAAATGAATCAGAATTGAAATTCAAAAATCGGCATCTCATGTTTTGGTAACAGTTTACTGTAGATTCCATAGACATCTTAATTATGCAAATCCTATAACACCATGAGGCCCCATTTTGCCTTTTATAAAAATATACCATTTCAAGATGACGACTGATCTGTTACATCCGGGTCAAATTTTATCATTTGCATACTTTTGTGTCTACATTACAAATATACTGCAAAAAGAATTTTTCGAATATCATCAAAATTCCGGAAGTTGAAATTTCGACTTTGAGAGCCAATAACTTCAAAACCGGAAGTGATATCAAAATTTTGAAAACATATTTTTGTTCGCCATCAAAATGTCTATCTACCTGTAAGTTTTCAGAACGATCGAAATAAAAATTGAAAAAAACACGCACAGTTTCAATGGAAATTGACACAAATTTTTCAAACTTTAAAAGGCGGAATTTTGATTCGAATATATTGTGTTGTATATCATTGGAAAGAGCAGACATAGCATAGTACGACGGTGAAAGAAAATAAGACATATGTAAATTAGGTCACGTGGTAGGGCTGTTTAAAGTTAAAAATTACAATTTTCAAACGGCTATAAAACCGGAAGTAACCATTGGGCATCTGAAAAAAATATGTCATTGGATACATCTAATCAAGGGCAATAACTTTTGTACAGGTCACAAAGTCACAAAAGGTCAAGGTCACAAAATATGGGCCTTGAAAGTTTTGACAATTACTGATTTATTTTTACCGGAAATCAGAAAAATTCAGAATTGAAATTCAAAAATCGGCTTCCCATGTTTTGGTCGCAGTCGACTGTTGATTACATAGACATAAAAATTATGCAAATTTCATAACACCCTGAGGCCCCATTTTGCGTTTTATGAAAATATACCATTTCAAGATGGCGCCTGATCTGTTACATCCGGGTCAAATTTTATGATTTGTATAATTTTGAGTCTACATAACAAACATATTGCAAAAAGAATTTTTCGAATATCTTCAAAATTCCGGAAGTTGAAATTTCAACTTTGAGAGCGATTGACGTCAAAACCGGAAGTGATATCGAAATTTTGAAAATTGCTTATTGCTCGCAATCAAAATGTCTATAAACATGTAAGTTTTCAGGTTGATCAATATAAAATTGCAAAAGTTGAAAAAGTGGTCAAGAAAAAGTGCTCCAAAAGTCAGCAAGATTTTTCTCAAAATGATATTGTTAAACTTTTGTCTCGTGGACAATCGATTAGAGAAATATGCAAAGTCAGTCCGATCGAAATCGGTTGAAAAATAAAGGAGATAATGGCCAAAACATCAAAACACATATGTTCTCATACCTCATTTCCGGTTGGTAGGGCATGCGCCATTTTACATTTAAACAATACCGAGCAGTAGATTATCGTGGGAAATCTTGAGAGATGATGTGTGGCATGCATAGTTTTGGCTGGGCGCTCTGACCAGAAAGTGAAAAAAAAAAAAAACTAGAACCATGAATGGTACCATGCAGTGCGCATCCGGTTTCGTCCATTGGTGAAAAGTGACATCTTTAAATCCATGTTGTCAGGTTTACTGAAGAAAGCAAATTTTAAAACACACAATTGTGAATTCGGTAGTGAAAAGTTATATAACCAGTTCACACACGGTAGTCAAAGGTGAAATAAACATTTCATGTTCGGTAGTGAAAAGTAATCTGATTAAAAAAAAGGCGTAATCACAGTTTGATATACATCAGTGGAAAACGCATATCACAAAATTTCTAAGATTTGTAAAAAAGTTCGAAAGTGCAAAAAGGACACATGAAAGAGCCAATTCTCAGTTTAGAAACGGACTGCAAAGCATTCAGACTTCGTAGTTTGAAATACAGATCGAAATTTATCAATCCATAATTCGTTCAAAGAAAATATATATTAATGTTTCTTTTAAAACTGTTACAATGTAAAAAAGTACATTTATGATATACGTATCGCCCAAACGCAAGTTAATGGCAGAGGGCGATCGCCCAAACGCAACTTTATGTCAAAATGTAGTACTCTCCCTTCAACTGAAATTTGAATTTAATATTTTACAAGCAGATGGAATAACTAATTTTCAAAATTCAAAAGGCACTATTTTCATTTAAAAATATTGTGTTGTATATAATTGAAAAAGTGATTTAGCATAATTAGATTGTGAAAGAATTTGTGACGTACTTGAATTAGGTCACGTGTCAGAGCTCTTTAAAGTTAAAAACTGCAATTTTCAAATGGATATAAAACCAGAAGTAAACATCGGAAAACCTAAATGAAAGTATCCGTGCATAGGTATCGTCAATGGCAATGAATTTGTTTCAGGTCACTTGGTCACCAGAGGTCAAGGTCACGAGATATGAGCCTTTAAAGTTTTGACAATTACTGATTTATCTTAACCGGAAATTAACATAAATCAGAATTGAAATTCAAAAATCGGCTTCTCATGTTTTGGTAGCAATCGACTGTAGATTCCAAAGACATCAGAATTATGCAAATTCCATTACACCTTGAGGCTCCATTTTGCGTTTTATGAAAATATACCATTTCAAGATGGCGACTGATCTGTTACATCCGGGTCAAATTTTATTATTTGTATACTTTTGTGTCTGTATTACAAACATACTGCAAAAAGAATTTTTCGAATAACTTCAAAATTCCGGAAGTTGAAATTTTAACTTTAAGAGCAAATAACGTCACAACCGGAAGTGATACTAAATTTTTGAAAACATATTTTTGTTCGCCATCAAAATGTCTATCTATCCGTAAGTTTTCAGAACGATCGAAATAAAATTTGAAAAAAATACGCATAGTTTCAATGGAAATTGGCACAAATTTTTCAAACTTTAAAAGGCGGAATTTTTATTCAAATGTATTGTGTTGTATATCATTGGAAAGAGCAGACAGATCATAGTAAGACGGTGAAAGAAAATAAGACATATGTAAATTAGGTCACGTGGTAGAGCTGTTTAAAGTTAAAAATGGCAATTTTCAAACGGCTATAAAACCGGAAGTAAACCTTGGGCATCTGAAAACAATATGTCAATGGATACATCTCCTCAAGGGCAATAATTTTTGTACAGGTCATTAGGTCAAGAAAGGTCAAGGTCACGAAATATGGGCCTTGAAAGTTTTGACAATTACTGATTTATTTTTACCGGAAATTAGAAAAATTCAGAATTAAAATTCAAAAATCCGCTTCCCATGTTTTGGTCGCAATCGACTGTAGAATGCATAGACATTATAAATATGCAAATTCCATAACACCCTGAGGCCCCATTTTGCGTTTTATGAAAATATACCATTTCAAGATGGCGACTGATCTGTTACATCCGGGTCAAATTTTATGATTTGTATACTTTTGTGTCTACATAACAAACATACTGCAAAAAGAATTTTTCGAATATCTTCAAAATTCCGGAAGTTGAAATTTCAACTTTGAGAGCGAATGACGTCAAAACCGGAAGTGATATCGAAATTTTGAAAATTGCTAATTGTTTGCAATCAAAATGTCTATATATATGTAAGTTTTCAGGTTGATCAACATAAAATTGCAAAAGTTTAAAAAGTGGTCCAGAAAAGGTGCTCCAAAAGTCAGCAAGATTTTTCTCAAAATGATATTGTTAAACTTTTGTCTCGTGGAGAATCGATTAGAGAAATATGCAAAGTCAGTCCGATCAAAATCGCTTCAAAAATAAAGGAGATAATGGCCAAAACATCAAAACCAATATGTTCTCATACCTCATTTCCGGTTGGTAGGGCCTGCGCCATTTTACATTTAAACAATACCGAGCAGTAGATTATCGTGGGAAATCTTGAGAGATTATGTGTGGCATGCATAGTTTTGGCTGGGCGCTCTGACCAGAAAACGGAAAAAAAAAAAAAAAAAAAAGACATTTGCAAAACAAAGCAGTGCGTTCGCTAGAACGCACTGCAACTAGAACCATGAATGGTACCATGCAGTGCGCATCCGGTTTCGTCCATTGGTGAAAAGTGACATCTTTCAATCCATGATGTCAGATTTACAGAAGAAAGCTTGTAAAATGTTAAAATGCAGAAGGTACAAAATTTTAAAACGCACAATTTTGAATTCGGTAGTGAAAAGTAGAATAACCAGTTCACACACGGTAGTCAAAAGTGAAATAAACATTTCATGTTCGGTAGTGAAAAGACATCTGATTAAAAAAAGCGTAATCACAGTTTGATATACATCAGTGGAAAACGCACATCACCAAAATTTCTAAGATTTGTAAATAAGTTCTAAAGTGCAAGAAAGGACACATGAAAGAGCCAAATCTCAATTTAGAAACGGACTGCACAGTATTCATACTTCATAGTTTGAAATACAGATCGAATTTTATCAATACATATTTCATTCAAAGAAAATATATCTTAATGTTTCTTTTAAACAGTTACAATGTAAAAAAAAGTACATTAATGATAACGTATCGCCCAAACGCAAGTTAATGGGAGAGGGCGATCGCCCAAACGCAGCTTTATGTCAAAATATAGTTCTCTCCCTTCAACTGAAATTTGAATTGAATATTTTACAAGCAGATGGAATAACTAATTTTCAAAATTCAAAAGGCGCTATTTTTATTTTAAAATATTGTGTTGTATATAATTGAAAAAGTAAATTTAGCATAATTAGATTGTGAAAGAATTTGTGACGTACATAATTTAAGTCACGTGTCAGAGCTCTTTAAAGCTAAAAACTGCAATTTTCAAATGGATATAAAACCGGAAGTAAACATCGGAAAACCTAAATGAAAGTATCCGTGCATAGGTAACATTAATGCCAATGAATTTTTTCAGGTCACATGGTCACCGAAGGTCAAGGTCACAAGATATAAGCCTTTATGATTTTGACAATCACTGATTTATTCTAACCGGAAAATAAAATGAATCAGAATCGAAATTCAAAAATCGGCATCTCATGTTTTGATAGCAATTGACTGTAGATTCCATAGACATCTTAATTATGCAAATTCTATAACACCATGAGGCCCCATTTTGCCTTTTATAAAAATATACCATTTCAAGATGACGACTGATCTGTTACATCCGGGTCAAATTTTATCATTTGTATACTTTTGTGTCTACATTACAAACATATTGCAAAAAGAATTTTTCGAATATCTTCAAAATTCCGGAAGTTGAAATTTCGACTTTGAGAGCTAATAACTTCAAAACCGGAAGTGATATCAAAATTTTGAAAACATCTTTTTGTTCGCCATCAAAATGTCTATCTACCTGTAAGTTTTCAGAATGATCGAAATAAAAATTGAAAAAAACACGCACAGTTTCAATGGAAATTGACACAAATTTTTCAAACTTTAAAAGGCGGAATTTTGATTCAAATACATTGTGTTGTATATCATTGGAAAGAGCAGACATAGCATAGTACGACGGTGAAAGAAAATAAGACATATGTAAATTAGGTCACGTGGTAGGGCTGTTTAAAGTTAAAAATTACAATTTTAAAACGGCTATAAAACCGAAAGTAACCACTGGGCATCTGAAAAAATATGTCATTGGATACATCTAATCAAGGGCAATAACTTTTGTACAGGTCACTAAGTCACAAAAGGTCAAGGTCACAAAATATGGGCCTTGAAAGTTTTGACAATTACTGATTTATTTTTACCGGAAATCAGAAAAATTCAGAATTGAAATTCAAAAATCGGCTTCCCATGTTTTGGTCGCAGTCGACTGTTGATTACGTAGACATAAACATTATGCAAATTCCATAACACCCTGAGGCCCCATTTTGCGTTTTATGAAAATATACCATATCAAGATGGCGCCTGATCTGTTACATCCGGGTCAAATTTTATGATTTGTATAAATTTGTGTCTACATAACAAACATACTGCAAAAAGAATTTCTCGAATATCTTCAAAATTCCGGAAGTTGAAATTTCAACTTTGAGAGCGAATGACGTCAGAACCGGAAGTGATATCGAAATTTTGAAAATTGCTAAATGTTTGCAATCAAAATGTCTATAAATATGTAAGTTTTCAGGTTGATCAATATAAAATTGCAAAAGTTGAAAAAGTGGTCCAGAAAAGGTGCTCCAAAAGTCAGCAAGATTTTTCTCAAAATGATATTGTTAAACTTTTGTATCATGGACAATCGATTAAAGAAATAAACAAAGTCAATCCGATCGAAATCGGTTGAAAAACAAAGGAGATAATAGCCAAAACATCAAATATGATATGTTCTCATACCTCATTTCCGGTTGGTAGGGCATGCGCCATTTTACATTTAAACAATACCGAGCAGTAGATTATCGTGGGAAATATTGAGAGATGGTGTGTGGCATGCATAGTTTTGGCTGGGCGCTCTGACCAGAAAACGGAAAAAAAAAAAAAACTAGAACCATGAATGGTACCATGCAGTGCGCATCCGGTTTCGTCCATTGGTGAAAAGTGACATCTTTCAATCCATGATGTCAGGTTTACAGAAGAAAGCTTGTTTTACATTAAAATGCAGAAGGTACAAAATTTTAAAACGCACAATTTTCAATTCGGTAGTGAAAAGTAGAAAAACCAGTTCACACACGGTAGTCAAAAGTGAAATAAACATTTCATGTTCGGTAGTGAAAAGTCATCTGATTAAAAAAATGCGTAATCACAGTTTGATATACATAAGTGGAAAACGCATATCACAAAATTTCTAAGATTTGTAAATAAGTTCTAAAGTGCAAGAAAGGACTCATGAAAGAGCCAAATCTCAATTTAGAAACGGACTGCACAGTATTCATACTTCATAGTTTGAAATACAGATCGAATTTTATCAATACATATTTCATTCAAAGAAAATATATCTTAATGTTTCTTTTAAACAGTTACAATGTAACAAAAAGTGCATTAATGATAACGTATCGCCCAAACGCAAGTTAATGGGAGAGGACGATCGCCCAAACGCAGCTTTATGTCAAAATGTAGTACTCTCCCTTCAACTGAAATTTGAATTTAATATCTTACAAGCAGATGGAATAACTAATTTTCAAAATTCAAAAGGCGCTATTTTGATTTTAAAATATTGTGTTGTATATAATTGAAAAAGTAGATTTAGCATGATTAGATTGTGAAAGAATTTGTGACGTACATGAATTAGGTCACGTGTCAGAGCTCTTTAAAGCTAAAAACTGCAATTTTCAAATGGATATAAAACCGGAAGTAAACATCGGAAAACCTAAATGAAAGTATCTGTGCATAGGTATCGTCAATGGCAATGAATTTGTTTCAGGTCACTTGGTCACCAGAGGTCAAGGTCACAGAATATGAGCCTTAAACGTTTTGACAATTACTGATTTATCTTAACCGGAAATTAAAATAAATCAGACTTGAAATTCAAAAAACGGCGTCTCATGTTTTGGTAGCAATCGACTGTAGATTCCAAAAACATCAGAATTATGCAAATTTCATTACACCCTGAGGCCCCATTTTGCGTTTTATGAAAATATACCATTTCAAGATGGCGACTGATCTGTTACATCCGGGTCAAATTTGATCATTTGTATACTTTTGTGTCTATATTACATACATACTGCAAAAAGAATTTTTTAAATATCTTCAAAATTCCGGAAGTTGAAATTTCGACTTTGAGAGCCAATAACTTCAAAACCGGAAGTGATACAAAAATTTGGAAAACATATTTTTGTTCGCCATCAAAATGTCTATCTACTTGTAAGTTTTCAGAACGATCGAAATAAAAATTGAAAAAAACACGCACAGTTTCAATGGAAATTGACACAAATTTTTCAAACTTTAAAAGGCGGAATTTTGATTCAAATATATTGTGTTGTATATCATTGGAAAGAGCAGACATAGCATAGTACGACGGTGAAAGAAAATAAGACATATGTAAATTAGGTCACGTGGTAGGGCTGTTTAAAGTTAAAAATTACAATTTTCAAACGGCTATAAAACCGGAAGTAACCATTGGGCATCTGAAAAAAATATGTCATTGGATACATCTAATCAAGGGCAATAACTTTTGTACAGGTCACAAAGTCACACAAGGTCAAGGTCACAAAATATGGGCCTTGAAAGTTTTGACAATTACTGACTTATTTTTTCCGGAAATCAGAAAAATTCAGAATTGAAATTCAAAAATCGGCTTCCCATGTTTTGGTCGCAGTCGACTGTTGATTACATAGACATAAAAATTATGCAAATTCCATAACACCCTGAGGCCCCATTTTGCGTTTTATGAAAATATACCATTTCAAGATGGCGCCTGATCTGTTACATCCGGGTCAAATTTTATGATTTGTATAATTTTGAGTCTACATAACAAACATATTGCAAAAAGAATTTTTCGAATATCTTGAAAATTCCGGAAGTTGAAATTTCAACTTTGAGAGCGAATGACGTCAAAACCGGAAGTGATATCGAAATTTTGAAAATTGCTAATTGCTCGCAATCAAAATGTCTATAAACATGTAAGTTTTCAGGTTGATCAATATAAAATTGCAAAAGTTGAAAAAGTGATCAAGAAAAAGTGCTCCAAAAGTCAGCAAGATTTTTCTCAAAATGATATTGTTAAACTTTTGTCTCGTGGACAATCGATTAGAGAAATATGCAAAGTCAGTCCGATCAAAATCGGTTGAAAAATAAAGGAGATAATAACCAAAACATCAAAACCCATATGTTCTCATACCTCATTTCCGGTTGGTAGGACATGCGTCATTTTACATTTAAACAATACCGAGCAGTAGATTATCGTGGGAAATCTTGAGAGATTATATGTGGCATGTGTAGTTTTGGCTGGGCGCTCTGACCAGAAAGTGAAAAAAAAAAAAAAAAAAAAAAAAAAAAAAAAAGTCATTTGCAAAACAAAGCAGTGCGTTCGCTAGAACGCACTGCAAAAAAGACATTTGCAAAACAAAGCAGTGCGTTCGCTAGAACGCACTGCAAAAAAAAAAAAGTCATTTGCAAAACAAAGCAGTGCGTTCGCTAGAACGCACTGCAAAAAAAACTAGAACCATGAATGGTACCATGCAGTGCGCAACCGGTTTCGTCCATTGGTGAAAAGTGACATCTTTCAATCCACGATGTCAGGTTTACAGAAGAAATCTTGTTTTACATTAAAATGCAGAAGGTACAAAATTTTAAAACGCACAATTTTGAATTTGGTAGAGAAAAGTAGAATAACCAGTTCACACACGGTAATCAAAAGTGAAATAAACATTTCATGTTCGGTAGTGAAAAGTCATCTGATTAAAAAAAAAGCGTAATCACAGTTTGATATAGGCTACATCAGTGGAAAACGCATATCACAAAATTTCTAAGATTTGTAAATAAGTTCTAAAGTGCAAGAAAGGACACATGAAAGAGCCAAATCTCAATTTAGAAACGGACTGCACAGTATTCATACTTCATAGTTTGAAATACAGATCGAATTTTATCAATGCATAATTCATTCAAAGAAAATATATATTAATGTTTCTTTTAAAACAGTTACAATGTAAAAAAAAGTACATTAATGATAACTTATCGCCCAAACGCAAGTTAATGGGAGAGGGCGATCGCCCAAACGCAGCTTTATGTGAAAATGTAGTACTCTCCCTTCAACTGAAATTTAATATTTTACAAGCAGATGGAATAACTAATTTTCAAAATTCAAAAGGCGCTTTTCATTTAAAAATATTGTGTTGTATATAATTGAAAAAGTAGATTTAGCATAATTAGATTGTGAAAGAATTTGTGACGTACATGAATTAGGTCAAGTGTCAGAGCTCTTTAAAGTTAAAAACTGCAATTTTTAAATGGATATAAAACCGGAAGTAAACATCGGAAAACCTAAATGAAAGTATCCGTGCATAGGTAACAGTAATGCCAATAATTTTTTTCAGGTCACATGGTCACCGAAGGTCAAGGTCACGAGATATGAGCCTTTAAAATTTTGACAATTACTGATTTATTTTAACCGGTAATTAAAATGAATCAGAATTGAAATTCAAAAATCGGCATCTCATGTTTTGGTAGCAATTGACTGTAGATTCCATAGACATCTTAATTATGCAAATTCTATAACACCATGAGGCCCCATTTTGCCTTTTATAAAAATATACCATTCCAAGATGACGACTGATCTGTTACATCCGGGTCAAATTTTATCATTTGTATACTTTTGTGTCTACATTACAAACATACTGCAAAAAGAATTTTTCGAATATCTTCAAAATTCCGGAAGTTGAAATTTCGACTTTGAGAGCCAATAACTTCAAAACCGGAAGTGATATCAAAATTTTGAAAACATATTTTTGTTCGCCATCAAAATGTCTATCTACCAGTTAGTTTTCAGAACGATCGAAATAAAAATTGAAAAAAACACGCACAGTTTCAATAGAAATTGACACAAATTTCTCAAACTTTAAAAGGCGGAATTTTGATTCAAATGTATTGTGTTGGATATCATTGGAAAGAGCAGAGAGAACATAGTACGACGGTGAAAGAAAATAAGACATATGTAAATTAGGTCACGTGGTAGGGCTGTTTAAAGTTAAAAATTACAATTTTCAAACGGCTATAAAACCGGAAGTAACCATTGTGCATCTGAAAAAAATATGTCATTGGATACATCTAATCAAGGGCAATAACTTTTGTACAGGTCACTAAGTCACAAAAGGTCAAGGTCACAAAATATGGGCCTTGAAAGTTTTGACAATTACTGATTTATTTTTACCGGAAATCAGAAAAATTCAGAATTGAAATTCAAAAATCGGCTTCCCATGTTTTGGTCGCAGTCGACTGTTGATTACATAGACATAAAAATTATGCAAATTCCAAAACACCCTGAGGCCCCATTTTGCGTTTTATGAAAATATACCAAATCAAGATGGCGCATGATCCGTTATAACCGGGTCAAATTTTATGATTTGTATAATTTTGTGTCTACATAACAAACATAATGCAAAAAGAATTTCTCGAATATCTTCAAAATTCCGGAAGTTGAAATTTCAACTTTGAGAGCGAATGACGTCAAAACCGGAAGTGATATCGAAATTTTGAAAATTGCTAATTGTTCGCAATCAAAATGTCTATAAATATGCAAGTTTTCAGGTTGATCAATATAAAATTGCAAAAGTTGAAAAAGTGGTCAAGAAAAGGTGCTCCAAAAGTCAGCAAGATTTTTCTCAAAATGATATTGTTAAACTTTTGTCTCGTGCACAATCGATTAGAGAAATAAGCAAAGTCAGTCCGATCAAAATCGGTTGAAAAATAAAGGAGATAATGACCAAAACATCAAAACCCATATGTTCTCATACCTCATTTCCGGTTGGTAGGGCATGCGTCATTTTACATTTAAACAATACCGAGCAGTAGATTATCGTAGGAAATCTTGAGAGATTATATGTGGCATGTGTAGTTTTGGCTGGGCGCTCTGACCAGAAAGTGAAAAAAAAAAAAAACTAGAACCGTGATAACGGTACTGAGCAGTGCGCAATTTAAACATCCTTGAACGGTTGCATTTTATTCCTGCATATAAATTAGGTCATGTGACAGAGCTGTTTATTGTTAAATATCTCAATTTTCAATCGGCTATTAAACCGGAAGTAAACATCGGAAAACACAAAGTACAACATCATTTGATAGATTTTATCGAGGGCAATAGCTTTTGTTCAGATCAAAAGGTCATTAAACGTCAAGGTCACGAGTTTTGAGCTTTGGAAGTGTTTGCTATTGCTGAATTTCTTTAACCGAAAATAGACAAAACTTTTAATCGAAATTAGGAAATCGGCTGTCACAATTTTATTAGTAATATATTGAAGATGCCATAGACATCAACATTATGTAAATCGGATGATATCCTGATCACTTATATCGATTTAAAGAAAAGTTGGTCATTTCAAGATGGAGGTCTACTAGTTACTTCCGGGTCCAATTTTATCCTTTTTTTTTCTATGAATGTTATGTCATTTATATCTTCAAAAGAATGTGTCGACACTCTTTAAAAATCCACAATTTAGGAACCACGTGTTTTTTCGCGCCAAAAAAGCCACGCAGTTACTTTAGAACATTGAAAAAATTTCCAAATTAAAAAAAAAGCAAAATGATTAAAATATCTACTATTATATATCAAGCGGAGATTAAGCATAATAAGAAAAGACGGTTTTTTGTGACGTACGTAAATTAGGTTCAAACTGACAATTTTCATTTGGCTATAGAACAAGAAGTAAATATTGGACAACAAAAATGAATTTACCATTGGATAGATCTTATTCCGGGCATGTTCTTTCATATCTTAAGAAGAAATTGTTACCTATCTTATGAAATCAGATCGTAATTCAGATAACACGTGTTTTTTTCCCGCCAAAAAACCACGCAGAGTTACTATAGAACAAAGAACAAAATTCCAAATAGCAATTTTGATCAAAATATCTAGTGTTATATCACTGGAAAGAGGAGATAAAGCGTAATAAGAAAAGGAGATATTTTGTGACGTGACGTCACGTGACAGAGCTGTTCAAAGTTCATACTAACAATTTTTAAATGGCTATAAAATCGGAAGTAAATATTGGACAACAAAAATGAATACACCGTTAGGTAGATCTCATCATGGGCAATAACTTTTGTTCAGGTCATAAGGTCACCCAAATCCAAGATAACGTGTAATGAGCTTTGAAAATGGTTGTCATTTCTGAATATCTTTTATCGGAAATAGGCAAACATCATAATCGAAATTAGCAAATTGGCTGTCATCATTTTGTTGGCCATAGATTGAAAATGCCCTAGACATCAATATTATACAAATCGGATGATACCCTGTTCACTTCTCTCGATTTAAAGAAAACATGTTCATTTCAAGATGGTGGCCAGCGTGTTACTTCCGGTTACGATTTTATCATATTTTTTTCTTTGTTAGTCATGTTCTTCCATATCTTAAAAAGAAATTGTTACCTATCTAATGAAATCCGTAATTCAGATAACACGTGTTTTTTCCCGCCAAAAAAAACACGCAGAGTTACTATAGAACAAAGAACAAAATTCGAAAAAGCAATTTTGATCGAAATATCTAGTGTTATACATTTTTGGAAACAGGAGATTAAGCGTGATAATAATAAAAAATAATTTGTGACGTACATGAATTAGGTCACGTGACAGAGCTGTTTAAAGTCAAACCTCGACATTTTCAAATGGCTATAAAACCGGAAGTAGACATCGGACAGCAAAAATGAATACATCAGTTGATAGATCTCATCAAGGGCAATGACTTTTGTTCAGGTCACAAAGTCACTCAAGGTCAAGGTCACAAGATATGAGCCTTAAAAGTTTTGACTATTACTTAAAATTTTAAACCGGAAATAAAAAAAATTCTGAATCGAAATTCAAAAATCGGCTTCCCATGTTTTGTTAGCAATCGACTGTAGATTCCATAGACATCATTTTTATTCAAATCGAATGATTCCCTGATTCTGAATAGCGATTTAAAGAAAAATCAGTCATTTCAAGATGGCGACTGATATGAAATATCTGGGTCAGATTTTTTCATTTCATTTTTAGTCAACGGTTATTTCTAGCACATCTCAAAAAGATTTATTTGAATATCTTAATTATTCCGGAAGTTGAAATTTCAACTTTACAAGCGAATGACGTCAAAACCGGAAGTGATATAAACATTTTGAAAATACTATTTAGTTAGAAATCAAAATGTTTATACACCTGTAAGTTTTCAGTTTGATCGAAATAAAATTGCAAAAGTTAAAAAAACGGTTAAAAAAGTGCTCCAAAAAGTCAGCAGAGAATATCTAAAAGTGCATATATGTTGAGAGCTATTATGTAGACATTAGAATAACGAAATAAACAAAAAAAGTTCCATCAAAATCGGTTGAAAAACAGAGGTAAAAATGGTAAAAAACATAACATGGGTTTTTCTGTCAAATGTCATTTCCGGTTAGACAAAAAACCGCCATTTTACATTCACCCAACACCGAGCAGTTAGATATTGTAGGAAAACATGTGAGATAAGGTGTGACATGCTCCCTTCATACCGAATTAGCGTGACCAGAAGTAGACAAAAAAAAAAAAAAAAAGTCATTATGAAAACAAAGCAGTGCGTTCGCTAGAACGCACTGCAAAAAAAAAAAAGTCATTTGCAAAACAAAGCAGTGCGTTCGCTAGAACGCACTGCAAAAAAGTCATTTGCAAAACAAAGCAGTGCGTTCGCTAGAACGCACTGCAACTAGAACCATGAATGGTACCATGCAGTGCGCATCCGGTTTCGTCCATTGGTGAAAAGTGACATCTTTCAATCCATGATGTCAGGTTTACAGAAGAAGCTTGTTTTACATTAAAATGCAGAAGGTACAAAATTTCAAAACGCAAAATTTTGAATTCGGTAGTTAAAAGTAGAAAAACCAGTTCACACACGGTAGTCAAAAGTGAAATAAACATTTCATGTTCGGTAGTGAAAAGTCATCTGATTAAAAAAGGCGTAATCACAGTTTGATATACATCAGTGGAAAACGCATATCACAAAATTTCTAAGATTTGTAAATAAGTTCTAAAGTGCAAGAAAGGACTCATGAAAGAGCCAAATCTCAATTTAGAAACGGACTGCACAGTATTCATACTTCATAGTTTGAAATTCAGATCGAATTTTATCAATACATATTTCATTCAAAGAAAATATATCTTAATGTTTCTTTTAAACAGTTACAATGTAAAAAAAAGGACATTAATGATAACGTATCGCCCAAACGCAAGTTAATGGGAGAGGACGATCGCCCAAACGCAGCTTTATGTCAAAATGTAGTTCTCTCCCTTCAACTGAAATTTGAATTTAATATTTTACAAGCAGATGGAATAACTAATTTTCAAAATTCAAAAGCCGCTATTTTGATTTTAAAATATTGTGTTGTATATAATTGAAAAAGTAGATTTAGCATAATTAGATTGTGAAAGAATTTGTGACGTACATGAATTAGGTCACGTGTCAGAGCTCTTTAAAGCTAAAAACTGCAATTTTCAAATGGATATAAAACCGGAAGTAAACATCGGAAAACCTAAATGAAAGTATCTGTGCATAGGTATCGTCAATGGCAATGGATTTGTTTCAGGTCACTTGGTCACCAGAGGTCAAGGTCACAAGATATGAGCCTTTAAAGTTTTGACAATTACTGATTTATCTTAACCGGGAATTAAAATAAATCAGACTTGAAATTCAAAAATCGGCGTATCATGTTTTGGTAGCAATCGACTGTAGATTCCAAAAACATCAGAATTATGCAAATTTCATTACACCCTGAGGCCCCATTTTGCGTTTTATGAAAATATACCATTTCAAGATGGCGACTGATCTGTTACATCCGGGTCAAATTTTATTATTTGTATACTTTTGTGTCTATATTACATACATACTGTATAAAGAATTTTTCAAATATCTTCAAAATTCCGGAAGTTGAAATTTCGACTTTGAGAGTCAATAACTTCTAAACCGGAAGTGATACAAAAATTTTGAAAACATATTTTTGTTTGCCATCAAAATGTCTCTCTACCTGTAAGTTTTCAGAACGATCGAAATAAAAATTGAAAAAAACACGCACAGTTTCAATGGAAATTGACACAAATTTTTCAAACTTTAAAAGGCGGAATTTTGATTCAAATATATTGTGTTGTATATCATTGGAAAGAGCAGACATAGCACAGTACGACGGTGAAAGAAAATAAGACATATGTAAATTAGGTCACGTGGTAGGGCTGTTTAAAGTTAAAAATTACAATTTTCAAACGGCTATAAAACCGGAAGTAACCATTGGGCATCTGAAAAAAATATGTCATTGGATACATCTAATCAAGGGCAATAACTTTTGTACAGGTCACAAAGTCACAAAAGGTCAAGGTCACAAAATATGTGCCTTGAAAGTTTTGACAATTACTGACTTATTTTTTCTGGAAATCAGAAAAATTCAGAATTGAAATTCAAAAATCGGCTTCCCATGTTTTGGTCGCAGTCGACTGTTGATTACATAGACATAAAAATTATGCAAATTCCATAACACCCTGAGGCCCCATTTTGCGTTTTATGAAAATATACCATTTCAAGATGGCGCCTGATCTGTTACATCCGGGTCAAATTTTATGATTTGTATAATTTTGAGTCTACATAACAAACATATTGCAAAAAGAATTTTTCGAATATCTTCAAAATTCCGGAAGTTTAAATTTCAACTTTGAGAGCGAATGACGTCAAAACCGGAAGTGATATCGAAATTTTGAAAATTGCTAATTGCTTGCAATCAAAATGTGTATAAATATGCAAGTTTTCAGGTTGATCAATATAAAATTGCAAAAGTTGAAAAAGTGGTCAAGAAAAGGTGCTCCAAAAGTCAGCAAGATTTTTCTCAAAATGATATTGTTAAACTTTTGTCTCGTGGACAATCGATTAGAGAAATAAGCAAAGTCAGTCCGATCAAAATCGGTTGAAAAATAAAGGAGATAATGGCCAAAACATTAAAACCCATATGTTCTCATACCTCATTTCCGGTTGGTAGGGCATGCGCCATTTTACATTTAAACAATACCGAGCAGTAGATTATAGTGGGAAATCTTGAGAGATTATGTGTGGCATGCATAGTTTTGGCTGGGCGCTCTGACCAGAAAACGGAAAAAAAAAAAAAACTAGAACCATGAATGGTACCATGCAGTGCGCATCCGGTTTCGTCCATTGGTGAAAAGTGACATCTTTCAATCCATGATGTCAGGTTTACAGAAGAAAGCTTGTTTTACATTAAAATGCAGAAGGTACACAATTTTAAAACGCACAATTTTGAATTTGGTAGTGAAAAGTAGAAAAACCAGTTCACACACGGTAGTCAAAAGTGAAATAAACATTTCATGTTCGGTAGTGAAAAGTCATCTGATTAAAAAAGGCGTAATCACAGTTTGATATACATCAGTGGAAAACGCATATCACAAAATTTCTAAGATTTGTAAATAAGTTCCAAAGTGCAAGAAAGGACACTTGAAAGAGCCAAATCTCAATTTAGAAACGGACTGCACAGTATTCATACTTCATAGTTTGAAATACAAATCGAATTTTATCAATACATATTTCATTCAAAGAAAATATATATTAATGTTTCTTTTAAATAGTTACAATGTAACAAAAAGTGCATTAATGATAACGTATCGCCCAAACGCAAGTTAATGGGAGAGGACGATCGCCCAAACGCAGCTTTATGTAAAAATGTAGTACTCTCCCTTCAACTGAAATTTGAATTTAATATCTTACAAGCAGATGCAATAACTAATTTTCAAAATTCAAAAGGCGCTATTTTGATTTTAAAATATTGTGTTATATATAATGGAAAAAGTAGATTTAGCATGATTAGATTGTGAAAGAATTTGTGACGTACATGAATTAGGTCACGTGTCAGAGCTCTTTAAAGCTAAAAACTGCAATTTTCAAATGGATATAAAACCGGAAGTAAACATCGGAAAACCTAAATGAAAGTATCTGTGCATAGGTATCGTCAATGGCAATGAATTTGTTTCAGGTCACTTGGTCACCAGAGGTCAAGGTCACAAGATATGAGCCTTTAAAGTTTTGACAATTACTGATTTATCTTAACCGGAAATCAAAATAAATCAGAATTGAAATTCAAAAATCGGCGTCTCATGTTTTGGTAGCAATCGACTGTAGATTCCAAAAACATCAGAATTATGCAAATTTCATTACACCCTGAGGCCCCATTTTCCGTATTATGAAAATATACCATTTCAAGATGGGACTGATCTGTTACATCCGGGTCAAATTTTATTATTTGTATACTTTTGTGTCTATATTACATACATACTGCAAAAAGAATTTTTCAAATATCTTCAAAATTCCGGAAGTTGAAATTTTGACTTTGAGAGCCAATAACTTCAAAACCGGAAGTTATACAAAAATTTTGAAAACATATTTTTGTTCGCCATCAAAATGTCTATCTACCTGTAAGTTTACAGAACGATCGAAATAAAAATTGAAAAAAACACGCACAGTTTCAATGGAAATTGACACAAATTTTTCAAACTTTAAAAGGCGGAATTTTGATTCAAATATATTGTGTTGTATATCATTGAAAAGAGCAGACATAGCATAGTACGACGGTGAAAGAAAATAAGACATATGTAAATTAGGTCACGTGGTAGGGCTGTTTAAAGTTAAAAATTACAATTTTCAAACGGCTATAAAACCGGAAGTAACCATTGGGCATCTGAAAAAAATATGTCATTGGATACATCTAATCAAGGGCAATAACTTTTGTACAGGTCACAAAGTCACAAAAGGTCAAGGTCACAAAATATGGGCCTTGAAAGTTTTGACAATTACTGATTTATTTTTACCGGAAATCAGAAAAATTCAGAATTGAAATTCAAAAATCGGCTTCCCATGTTTTGGTCGCAGTCGACTGTTGATTACATAGACATAAAAAATTATGCAAATTCCATAACACCCTGAGGCCCCATTTTGCGTTTTATGAAAATATACCATTTCAAGATGGCGCCTGATCTGTTACATCCGGGTCAAATTTTATGATTTGTATAATTTTGGGTCTACATAACAAACATATTGCAAAAAGAATTTTTCGAATATCTTCAAAATTCCGGAAGTTGAAATTTCAACTTTGAGAGCGAATGACGTCAAAACCGGAAGTGATATCGAAATTTTGAAAATTGCTAATTGCTCACAATCAACATGTTTATAAATATGTAAGTTTTCAGGTTGATCAATATAACATTGCAAAAGTTGAAAAAGTGGTCAAGAAAAAGTGCTCCAAAAGTCAGCAAGATTTTTCTCAAACTGATATTGTTAAACTTTTGTCTCGTGGACAATCGATTAGAGAAATATGCAAAGTCAGTCCGATCAAAATCGGTTGAAAAATAAAGGAGATAATGGCCAAAACATCAAAACCCATATGTTCTCATACCTCATTTCCGGTTGGTAGGGCATGCGTCATTTTACATTTAAACAATACCGAGCAGTAGATTATCGTGGGAAATGTTGAGAGATTATATGTGGCATGTGTAGTTTTGGCTGGGCGCTCTGACCAGAAAGTGAAAAAAAAAAAAACTAGAACCATGAATGGTACCATGCAGTGCGCATCCGGTTTCGTCCATTGGTGAAAAGGGACATCTTTCAATCCATGTTGTCAGGTTTACAGAAGAAAGCAAATTTTAAAACGCACAATTGTGAATTCGGTAGTGAAAAGTTGAATAACCAGGTGAAATAAACATTTCATGTTCGGTAGTAAAAAGTAATCTGATTAAAAAAAGGCGTAATCACAGTTTGATATACATCAGTGGAAAACGCATATCACAAAATTTCTAAGATTTGTTAAAAAAGTTCTAAAGTGCAAAAAGGACACATGAAAGAGCCAAATCTCAATTTAGAAACGGACTGCAAAGCATTCAGACTTCGTAGTTTGAAATACAGCTCGAAATTTATCAATACATAATTCGTTCAAAGAAAATATATATTAATGTTTCTTTTAAAACTGTTACAATGTAAAAAAAGTACATTTATGATATACGTATCCCCCAAACGCAAGTTAATGGCAGAGGGCGATCGCCCAAACGCAGCTTTATGTCAAAATGTAGTACTCTCCCTTCAACTGAAATTTGAATTTAATATTTTACAAGCAGATGGAATGACTAATTTTCAAAATTCAAAAGGCGCTATTTTCATTTAAAAATATTGTGTTGTATATAATTGAAAAAGTAGATTTAGCATAATTAGATTGTGAAAGAATTTGTGACGTACTTGAATTAGGTCACGTGTCAGAGCTCTTTAAAGTTAAAAACTGCAATTTTCAAATAGATATCAAACCGGAAGTAAACATCGGAAAACCTAAATGAAAGTATCCGTGCATAGGTAACATTAATACCAATGAATTTTTTCAGGTCACATGGTCACCGAAGGTCAAGGTCACGAGATATAAGCCTTTAAAATTTTGACAATTACTGATTTATTTTAACCGGAAATTAAAATGAATCAGAATTGAAAATAAAAAATCGGCGTCTCATGATTTGGTAGCAATCGACTGTAGATTCCAAAGACATCAGAATTATGCAAATTTCATTACACCCTGAGGCCCCATTTTGCGTTTTATGAAAATATAACATTTCAAGATGGCGACTGATCTGTTACATCCGGGTGAAATTTTATTATTTGTATACTTTTGTGTCTATATTACAAACATACTGCAAAAAGAATTTTTCGAATATCTTCAAAATTCCGGAAGTTGAAATTTTAACTTTAAGAGCAAATGACGTCACAACCGGAAGTGATACAAAAATTTTGAAAACATATTTTTGTTCGCCATCAAAATGTCTATCTATCTGTAAGTTTTCAGAACGATCGAAATAAAATTTGAAAAAAACACGCATAGTTTCAATGGAAATTGGCACAAATTTTTCAAACTTTAAAAGGCGGAATTTTTATTCAAATGCATTGTGTTGTATATCATTGGAAAGAGCAGACAGGGCATAGTAAGACGGTGAAAGAAAATAAGACATATGTAAATTAGGTCACGTGGTAGGGCTGTTTAAAGTTAAAAATTGCAATTTTCCAACGGCTATAAAACCGGAAGTAACCATTGGGCATCTGAAAAAAATATGTCATTGGATACAGCTAATCAAGGGCAATAATGTTTGTACAGGTCATTAGGTCAAGAAAGGTCAAGGTCACGAAATATGGGCCTTGAAAGTTTTGACAATTACTGATTTATTTTTACCGGAAATTAGAAAAATTCAGAATTAAAATTCAAAAATCCGCTTCCCATGTTTTGGTCGCAATCGACTGTAGGTTGCATAGACATTATGATTATGCAAATTCCATAACACCCTGAGGCCCCATTTTGCGTTTTATGAAAATATACCATATCAAGATGGCGACTGATCTGTTACATCTGGGTCAAATTTTATGATTTGTATACTTTTGTGTCTACATAACAAACATACTGCAAAAAGAATTTTTCGAATATCTTCAAAATTCCGGAAGTTGAAATTTCAACTTTGAGAGCGAATGACGTCAAAACCGGAAGTGATATCGAAATTTTGAAAATTGCTAATTGTTTGCAATCAAAATGTCTATATATATTTAAGTTTTCAGGTTGATCAACATAAAATTGCAAAAGTTTAAAAAGTGGTCCAGAAAAGGTGCTCCAAAAGTCAGCAAGATTTTTCTCAAAATGAAATTGTTAAACTTTTGTCTCGTGGAGAATCGATTAGAGAAATATGCAAAGTCAGTCCGATCGAAATCGGTTGAAAAATAAAGGAGATAATGGCCAAAACATCAAAACCAATATGTCCTCATACCTCATTTCCGGTTGGTAGGTCCTGCGCCATTTTACATTTAAGCAATACCGAGCAGTAGATTATCGTGGGAAATCTTGAGAGATTATGTGTGACATGCATAGTTTTGGCTGGGCGCTCTGACCAGAAAACGGAAAAAAAAAAAAAAAAAAAAGACATTTGCAAAACAAAGCAGTGCGTTCGCTAGAACGCACTGCAACTAGAACCATGAATGGTACCATGCAGTGCGCATCCGGTTTCGTCCATTGGTGAAAAGTGACATCTTTCAATCCATGATGTCAGGTTTACAGAAGAAAGCTTGTTTTACATTAAAATGCAGAAGGTACAAAATTTCAAAACGCACAATTTTGAATTCGGTAGTGAAAAGTAGAAAAACCAGTTCACACACGGTAGTCAAAAGTGTAATAAACATTTCATGTTCCGTAGTGAAAAGTCATCTGATTTAAAAAGGCGTAATCACAGTTTGATATACATCAGTGGAAAACGCATATCACAAAATTTCTAAGATTTGTAAATAAGTTCTAAAGTGCAAGAAAGGACACATGAAAGAGCCAAATCTCAATTTAGAAACGGACTGCACAGTATTCATACTTCATAGTTTGAAATACAGATCGAATTTTATCAATACATATTTCATTCAAAGAAAATATATCTTAATGTTTCTTTTAAACAGTTACAATGTAAAAAAAAGTACATTAATGATAACGTATCGCCCAAACGCAAGTTAATGGGAAAGGACGATCGCCCAAACGCAGCTTTATGTCAAAATGTAGTACTCTCCCTTCAACTGAAATTTGAATTTACTATTTTACAAGCAGATAGAATAACTAATTTTCAAAATTCAAAAGGCGCTATTTTGATTTTAAAATATTGTGTTGTATATAATTGAAAAATAGATTTTTTTTTTTTTTTTTTTTTTTTTTTTTTTTTAATTACATTCTATATCATCATATTTACATACAGCATTAATTAGCAGGTCAGAATAAATAATAATGGTAATATACAAAAAGAAAATACATACACTACTGTAGATATGATAAGTGTTGCTAATACTTACAAACATATATATTATCAATACTTGCTAATATTTACAAAACATGTATTATCAATACTTAAAATTAACATCTGTCTAATTTTGATTTACCTTTCCCCTCTTTTATTTTACATTCTGTTTCTATACTATATTTCAAAAATTTAATGTATTCGTTACAATTGGGTTTTATCTCTCTTAATTTACATTTATATAAAAAGTATTTTGTTAATATTATTGTCAAATTCATCAAAATATTTTCATTTTTATGAGTGTCCTTATATATGCCAAGATGAATGTCAAAATTTTTCGGATTAAAATCAATGTTTAAATCTTTAAGATATGATATGGCCAAACTCCATATTCTTTGGGTATAAAAGCAAAATATAAATAAATGGTTAAGACTTTCAACATGAGAGGAGCAAAACGTACATAAGGAACTTTCCTTCTTAGATATTTTTAGTAGTTTTGTATTTGTAAATATAATATCGTAAACATATTTATATTGGAAACATTGATATCTGATATTATTACTGGTTATCTTTATAAGTTTGAATATATTTTTAATTTCTGCGTCATCAAAATAACAGTCAAGGTAATTTTCCCATTTCTTAAAAACTTTTGGCTTGATATACTTTAATTCCATCTGAATATTATAAATGTCCCTGGGTTTTATAGCAGTTATATCTTTTGAATACATACCCTTCAAAATTATATTAAGTTGATTTAAATTGTTTATTCTATTATTTGTAACTTGTTCTACTTGTGAATATTTCTTGGAACTTAAAGATTTTACTATTGATTTTAAACTGTTTACTAATATAAAATTCTTTTGGTCACATTTAAAAATACCCACATTACCTACAAACATTAATCCTTTGTTATAAAGTTCCCAATTAAAAATAGGAGAATTGTTGATCAGTATATGAATATTATTCCAGATTATTTGATCTTGAATTTGAATATGAACGTCAATATATTTTGTGTATATATCGTGCCAATTGCTAAATAAATCATTATAGAATACATTTGATGTGTTTATTTTCTTATTATAATTACAAAAGGGGAGTAGACTACCGTTAAAATTTTTCAATGTAAAGTTATAGATGATGTTCCAGGGTGAGTTGTTTGAATTGACTATTTTTCGTATCCAGAAAACCGCTCTGCATTTATTCATTTCCATAATATCTATCATACCCATCCCCCCCAATTCATATTTTTGACATAAGTTAATTCGTTTTATTTTGTCTGTTCCATTCCATAAAAATTTATAGATAATAGTGTTAATTGAGTTCATAATTTCACTTGGTGTTTTTAAACTTAAAGACGGGTATAACAATTTAGGTATGACAAAGGTTTTTATAACTAGAATTTTTCCACCAAGGCTTAAATTTCTATGATTCCAATTACCAATAATATTCGATATTTCAGTGATCCTATTTTCAAAATTTAGTTCGCTTACTAAGTTTTCATCGTTTGCAAAATTTATACCGCATATTTTAATAGACCTACCACAGATTCTTAAACCAAGAGATTTCAGTTTGAGTTCTAAATCTTCTTCATCACTATTAAGATTCCATACTTCAGATTTTGACATATTAATTTCTAAACCTGATATAAGTCTAAAAAGTTTTAATACTTCAAACAGGTGTCTTGCGGATTTAAAATTTCTAGTTAATATTGTGATATCGTCTGCAAACGCAATTATCTTAATCATATCTGTGCCAAATTTTATCCCTTCAATTTTTTTATCTGATTTTATCGCATTTATCAGAATTTCAATAACTAGAGTAAATAAATTTCCTGACATAGGATCGCCCTGCCTCACACCTTTTTCTATTTGAAAGCTGGGTGTGGTTAGCCCATTATGAAAAACAGTACATGTTATATTTGAGTATAAAGTTTTGATCCATCTGATGAAATTGTTTTTAAAACCAAATATTCTTAAAATGTGGATCATAAATTTATGACTTAAACTGTCGTATGCTTTAGAAAAATCTAAAGCCATCAAAAAACCTACAATACGTTTTTTCTTCGCTAATTGTATACAGTCATCGATTATTCTTATATTTTCCTGAATGTGTCTATCTGGGACGAATGCTGTTTGATTTGGACCTATGAGTTTATATAAATACGGTTTAAGACGACTCGCCAAAATTTTACTTATTATTTTCACGTCAACATTTATTAAGGTTATTGGTCTCCAATTAGATAAGTCATATCTATCTTTATTCATTTTTGGAATTATTTTAATAAGTGATTGTCGTTGACTAGTTGACAGTATGCAATTTTCAAAACTATAATTTAACGAATTCAACACAAATGGGTAAATAACAGGCCAAAATTTATCATAGAACTCGATTGTCAATCCGTCATTTCCCGGAGATTTACTTTTTTTAAAACTTTTAATGGCATTTTCGCATTCATAGTAATCAATTTTGTATTCTAATAGGTCGTTTTCAAGATCATCAAGTTTATTTAAGGTGCAATCTGTGAAAGTTTTTTCAAATTTATCAATATCACTATCTTGAGTAGATTTTGAGTACAATTGCTTATAAAATTTGTATATTTCGTTTTGAATTATTTTAGGGTCAGTTGTATCGTTTCCATTCTTTAGATTCAACCTATTCAGTGTCGTAATTTTATTGTTGTGTTTTTCAAGGTTCAGGAAATATTTAGTATTTTTCTCACCCTCTTCATACCATCTTACTTTAGATCTGATAATTTCTCCCTGTGTAATTTCTGTTGTCAAATCGACTATCTTACTTTTTATGAAGATGTATTCATCATATATTTCGTTTTTATTATTATCGTTAATATCAAGCTCCTTTTCTAGCTTATTCAATTTCTCGTCTAATTCGTCCTTAAGTTTACTTTTTACCCTTTGTTTTTTCTTACAATATTGTATAGTGAAGTTTTTAATTTTAAATTTTAAAAAATCCCAGATTCCATTCTTATCATTTTTGTCATGAAATTCGACTTTCCATTGATTTATAGAGCTTTTTATTAGATTGACATATGTCGGGTCATTAGTTAATGACGCATTGAATATCCAAAGGCCTGGTCCCCTCTTAATTTTATCGGTTAAAATTTCTAAAGAGATAGCTGAATGGTCACTGAATGGGCATGCAAATATTTTCACTTTATTTACAAAGTCCATGTAAGTTTCCGAAAAAAGCCAAAAATCAATTCTACTTTGTATACGAGGATGTTTTTGTCTCCACGTAAATTCTTGTTTTTTAGGATATTTACACCTATATATATCATTTAGATTAAAACATTTCATTATGTCACTGATAGCAGATTTTCCTTGTGTTTTAATTTTATAGTTACCTCCCTTTCTGTCAATAGTTTTGTCTAGTACATTATTAAAGTCTCCCCCTAAAATTATGCATATATCCTCATATTTTTCACAGATTTCTTCCAGGGATTTATTTATATTTTCATAATAACATTTTTGATCTTTGTCCAATATTGGACTATATATGTTAAAAAAGAGATATTTTTTATCGTTTATTTCTACTATCAGAATGTTATAGTAACCCCCTTTATCATTTAAAGATTCGATTATATTAAGGTTATTACTAATATTGCTAAGAATTGCCGTTCCTGCTGAGTTACTTCTAGAATGCGATAATTCAACAATATTCCATTTCTCTGACCATACCTTTAAATCTGATTCTATTGTGTGTGTTTCTTGGAGAAAGTAGATGTCGTATTTTAATTCTTGAAGCCAGTGAAAAACGTTTTCGAGTTTTTTACTGTTACGCAAACCTCTTACATTACATGACATAATTTTGATTGCCATTTTAACATATTGTGAAAATTTTGTATATCTTTACAACATCTATTTTATCCAAATTATCAACGTCACTAATAACATTCAAATGATTCATTCCGTGCTTATAATAATAATTTAACAGAAACACATACCATAATTTTAAAATGCATACATATTGATGTACATTTAGTTCCCATCTTTTCATGGTTTTATGTACATTTTTATAGGCAATATTAGAGGGATATTTTTGTTTTTTGTTTAAGATTTGCTCGTAACATGATAATATATACCAATACATTTCATAATATACATATTTAAATAACAAATGATTACAAAACATCGTAATAGATTGAGTAAACACAACGCTGATTTTATAGTTCTGACTACTAATTACACTATTGTACAAGACGGTAATGATTGTTTATCAATTACATGTATATACCGGTGCACTGAGCTCTAATTACTATTTCTGCCCTTTTTACAAAGTTAACATGTAATGTTATATAGTGCATATAATATACACTTGTAGATTTTCCGTTACACTAACTGTGAAGCCCTTTTAAAGTAGTCAATTTCATAATACTAATAATATAAAGATTTAAGCTACTTTGTATGGCACTTGAGACATACAATTGTATGCAATGTTATTTTTATTTGTCAAGCTCCCTTTGAGCCAAAACACTGATTAATTGCTAATTTTCTAGCTCAAAAAGAAACCTTAATTATGACCTTCTTAAATCATTATGCATTATTGGAGCGGCTCTGAGTTTTTCATCCACGTCTACGTCGAAAATGTCGAATTTTACTCCCTTTTTGCCCCTCATCTTTGCATATACGTGCCCATTATAGTACCATGCGTTCTCAACAATTTCTTTATTTTTAAGTCTGTTTATCAGACTTTGATTTTTAAAAGTAACATCATCAAAGATCATTAACCTATTGTCATAAAATTTTTTCTTTTGAGTCATCACAGTTCTCTTTATTTCACTATTTTTAAATTTTATTATAATCGGTCTTGGTTTATCTCTAAATTTACTTGGTAGTCTATGTACCGCAATAATGTCAGTTTTTAGACATATTATATTACAAATATTGTTAATCATTTCTGTAATTTTTCCTAAAAGAACCTCACCACTTTCTTCTGGTACACCTAATAATTTCACATTATTTTTTCTAGAGTATTGCTCGTTATAGTTGCTGATACACATTGCTTCCATACTCCGCGAATCACTCACTGCTAGATCGGACGTGAGCTCTTGTACGTTTTTCTTTAATTCAATATTTTCCTTCCTTAAATCGTCAACTGTTTTAGCCACATGCTCGTACTTTTCAGAGAGATCAACCATTGCTTTATTTACTGCTTCCATTTCGTTATGAACATCCTTTCGAATCTGATCTGACATGTTTTTGAACATCTCATCAAAAATAGATTTAGCATAATTAGATTGTGAAAGAATTTGTGACGTACATGAATTAGGTCACGTGTCAGAGCTCTTTAAAGCTAAAAACTGCAATTTTTTCAAATGGATATAAAACCGGAAGTAAACATCGGAAAACCTAAATGAAAGTATCCGTGCATAGGTAACATTAATGCCAATGAATTTTTTCAGGTCACATGGTCACCGAAGGTCAAGGTCACGAGATATAAGCCTTTAAAATTTTGACAATCACTGATTTATTTTAACCGGAAATTAAAATGAATCAGAATTGAAATTCAAAAATCGGCATCTCATGTTTTGGTAACAGTTTACTGTAGATTCCATAGACATCTTAATTATGCAAATCCTATAACACCATGAGGCCCCATTTTGCCTTTTATAAAAATATACCATTTCAAGATGACGACTGATCTGTTACATCCGGGTCAAATTTTATCATTTGCATACTTTTGTGTCTACATTACAAATATACTGCAAAAAGAATTTTTCGAATATCATCAAAATTCCGGAAGTTGAAATTTCGACTTTGAGAGCCAATAACTTCAAAACCGGAAGTGATATCAAAATTTTGAAAACATATTTTTGTTCGCCATCAAAATGTCTATCTACCTGTAAGTTTTCAGAACGATCGAAATAAAAATTGAAAAAAACACGCACAGTTTCAATGGAAATTGACACAAATTTTTCAAACTTTAAAAGGCGGAATTTTGATTCGAATATATTGTGTTGTATATCATTGGAAAGAGCAGACATAGCATAGTACGACGGTGAAAGAAAATAAGACATATGTAAATTAGGTCACGTGGTAGGGCTGTTTAAAGTTAAAAATTACAATTTTCAAACGGCTATAAAACCGGAAGTAACCATTGGGCATCTGAAAAAAATATGTCATTGGATACATCTAATCAAGGGCAATAACTTTTGTACAGGTCACAAAGTCACAAAAGGTCAAGGTCACAAAATATGGGCCTTGAAAGTTTTGACAATTACTGATTTATTTTTACCGGAAATCAGAAAAATTCAGAATTGAAATTCAAAAATCGGCTTCCCATGTTTTGGTCGCAGTCGACTGTTGATTACATAGACATAAAAATTATGCAAATTTCATAACACCCTGAGGCCCCATTTTGCGTTTTATGAAAATATACCATTTCAAGATGGCGCCTGATCTGTTACATCCGGGTCAAATTTTATGATTTGTATAATTTTGAGTCTACATAACAAACATATTGCAAAAAGAATTTTTCGAATATCTTCAAAATTCCGGAAGTTGAAATTTCAACTTTGAGAGCGATTGACGTCAAAACCGGAAGTGATATCGAAATTTTGAAAATTGCTTATTGCTCGCAATCAAAATGTCTATAAACATGTAAGTTTTCAGGTTGATCAATATAAAATTGCAAAAGTTGAAAAAGTGGTCAAGAAAAAGTGCTCCAAAAGTCAGCAAGATTTTTCTCAAAATGATATTGTTAAACTTTTGTCTCGTGGACAATCGATTAGAGAAATATGCAAAGTCAGTCCGATCGAAATCGGTTGAAAAATAAAGGAGATAATGGCCAAAACATCAAAACACATATGTTCTCATACCTCATTTCCGGTTGGTAGGGCATGCGCCATTTTACATTTAAACAATACCGAGCAGTAGATTATCGTGGGAAATCTTGAGAGATGATGTGTGGCATGCATAGTTTTGGCTGGGCGCTCTGACCAGAAAGTGAAAAAAAAAAAAAAAAAACTAGAACCATGTATGGTACCATGCAGTGCGCATCCGGTTTCGTCCATTGGTGAAAAGTGACATCTTTCAATCCACGATGTCAGTCAGGTTTACAGAAGAAAGCTTGTTTTACATTAAAAT
Source organism: Lottia scabra (assembly GCA_029955415.1). NCBI lineage: Eukaryota > Metazoa > Mollusca > Gastropoda > Lottiidae > Lottia > Lottia scabra. Next base: position 6,033,300 of record JARJEI010000013.1, on the reverse strand, counting down.
GCATAAGGTACAACATTTTAAAACGCACAATTTTGAATTCGGTAGTGAAAAGTAGAAAAACCAGTTCACACACGGTAGTCAAATGTGAAATAAACATTTCATGTTCGGTAGTGAAAAGTCATCTGATTAAAAAAAGCGTAATCACAGTTTGATATACATCAGTGGAAAACGCATATCACAAAAGTTCTAAGATTTGTAAATAAGTTCTAAAGTGCAAGAAAGGACAAATGAAAGAGCCAAATCTCAATTTAGAAACGGACTGCACAGTATTCATACTTCATAGTTTGAAATACAGATCGAATTTTATCAAAACATATTTCATCCAAAGAAAATATATCTTAATGTTTCTTTTAAACAGTTACAATGTAAAAAAAAGTACATTAATGATAACGCATCGCCCAAACGCAGGTTAATGGAAGAGGACGATCGCCCAAACGCAGCTTTATGTCAAAATGTAGTACTCTCCCTTCAACTGAAATTTGAATTTAATATTTTACAAGCAGATGGAATAACTAATTTTCAAAATTCAAAAAGCGCTATTTTGATTTTAAAATATTGTGTTGTATATAATTGAAAAAGTAGATTTAGCATAATTAGATTGTGAAAGAATTTGTGACGTACATGAATTAGGTCACGTGTCAGAGCTCTTTAAAGCTAAAAACTGCAATTTTCAAATGGATATAAAACCGGAAGTAAACATCGGAAAACCTAAATGAAAGTATCCGTGCATAGGTAACATTAATGCCAATGAATTTTTTCAGGTCACATGGTCACCGAAGGTCAAGGTCACGAGATATATGCCTTTAAAATTTTGACAATCACTGATTTATTTTAACCGGAAATTAAAATGAATCAGAATTGAAATTCAAAAATCGGCATCTCATGTTTTGGTAGCAATTGACTGTAGATTCCATAGACATCTTAATTATGCAAATTCTATAACACCTTGAGGCCCCATTTTGCCTTTTATAAAAATATACCATTTCAAGATGACGACTGATCTGTTACATCCGGGTCAAATTTTAACATTTGCATACTTTTGTGTCTACATTACAAACATACTGCAAAAAGAATTTTTCAAATATCTTCAAAATTCCGGAAGTTGAAATTTCGACTTTGAGAGCCAATAACTTCAAAACCGGAAGTGATATCAAAATTTTGAAAAGATATTTTTGTTCGCCATCAAAATGTCTATCTACCTGTAAGTTTTCAGAACGATCGAAATAAAAATTGAAAAAAACACGCACAGTTTCAATGGAAATTGACACAAATTTTTCAAACTTTAAAAGGAGGAATTTTGATTCAAATATATTGTGTTGTATATCATTGGAAAGAGCAGACATAGCATAGTACGACGGTGAAAGAAAATAAGACATATGTAAATTAGGTCACGTGGTAGGGCTGTTTAAAGTTAAAAATTACAATTTTCAAACGGCTATAAAACCGGAAGTAACCATTTGGCATCTGAAAAAAATATGTCATTGGATACATCTAATCAAGGGCAATAACTTTTGTACAGGTCACAAAGTCACAAAAGGTCAAGGTCACAAAATATGGGCCTTGAAAGTTTTGACAATTACTGATTTATTTTTACCGGAAATCAGAAAAATTCAGAATTGAAATTCAAAAATCGGCTTCCCATGTTTTGATCGCAGTCGACTGTTGATTACATAGACATAAAAATTATGCAAAATCCATAACACCCTGAGGCCCCATTTTGCGTTTTATGAAAATATACAATTTCAAGATGGCGCCTGATCTGTTACATCCGGGTCAAATTTTATGATTTGTATAATTTTGAGTCTACATAACAAACATATTGCAAAAAGAATTTTTCGAATATCTTCAAAATTCCGGAAGTTGAAATTTCAACTTTGAGATCGAATGACGTCAAAACCGGAAGTGATATCGAAATTTTGAAAATTGCTAAATGTTTGCAATCAAAATGTCTATAAATATGTAAGTTTTCAGGTTGATCAATATAAAATTGCAAAAGTTGAAAAAGTGGTCCAGAAAAGGTGCTCCAAAAGTCAGCAAGATTTTTCTCAAAATGATATTGTTAAACTTTTGTATCATGGACAATCGATTAGAGAAATAAGCAAAGTCAGTCCGATCGAAATCGGTTGAAAAACAAAGGAGATAATAGCCAAAACATCAAATCCGATATGTTCTCATACCTCATTTCCGGTTGGTAGGGCATGCGCCATTTTACATTTAAACAATACCGAGCAGTAGATTATCGTGGGAAATCTTGAGAGATGGTGTGTGGCATGCATAGTTTTGGCTGGGCGCTCTGACCAGAAAACGGAAAAAAAAAAAAACTAGAACCATGAATGGTACCATGCAGTGCGCATCCGGTTTCGTCCATTGGTGAAAAGTGACATCTTTCAATCCATGATGTCAGGTTTACAGAAGAAAGCTTTTTTTACATTAAAATGCAGAAGGTACACAATTTTAAAACGCACAATTTTCAATTCGGTAGTGAAAAGTAGAAAAAACCAGTTCACACACGGTAGTCAAAAGTGAAATAAACATTTCATGTTCGGTAGTGAAAAGTCATCTGATTAAAAAAAAAGCGTAATCACAGTTTGATATACATCAGTGGAAAACGCATATCACAAAATTTCTAAGATTTGTAAATAAGTTCTAAAGTGCAAGAAAGGACACATGAAAGAGCCAAATCTCAATTTAGAAACGGACTGCACAGTATTCATACTTCATAGTTTGAAATACAGATCGAATTTTATCAATACATATTTCATTCAAAGAAAATATATCTTAATGTTTCTTTTAAACAGTTACAATGTAAAAAAAAAGTACATTAATGATAACGTATCGCCCAAACGCAAGTTAATGGGAGAGGACGATCGCCCAAACGCAACTTTATGTCAAAATGTAGTACTCTCCCTTCAACTGAAATTTGAATTTAATATTTTACAAGCAGATGGAATAACTAATTTTCAAAATTCAAAAGGCGCTATTTTTATTTAAAAATATTGTTTTGCATATCCTTTGAAAGAGCAGATTTAGCATAATAAGACTGTGAAAGAATTTGTGACGCATATGAATAAGGTCACGTGTCAGAGCTCTTTAAAGTTAAAAAACTGCAATTTTCAAATGGATATAAAACCGGAAGTAAACATCGGAAAACCTAAATGAAAGTATCCGTGCACAGGTATCGTCAATGGCAATGAATTTGTTTCAGGTCACTTGGTCACCAGAGGTCAAGGTCACGAGATATGAGCCTTTAAAGTTTTGACAATTACTGATTTATCTTAACCGGAAATTAAAATAAATCAGAATTGAAATTCAAAAATCGGCTTCTCATGTTTTGGTAGCAATCGACTGTAGATTCCAAAGACATCAGAATTATGCAAATTTCATTACACCCTGAGGCCCCATTTTGCGTTTTATGAAACTATACCATTTCAAGATGGCGACTGATCTGTTACATCCGGGTCAAATTTTATTATTTTATACTTTTGTGTCTATATTACAAACATACTACAAAAAGAATTTTTCGAATATCTTCAAAATTCCGGAAGTTGAAATTTTAAATTTAAGAGCAAATGACGTCACAACCGGAAGTGATACAAAAATTTTGAAAACATATTTTTGTTCGGCATCAAAATGTCTATCTATCTGTAAGTTTTCAGAACGATCGAAATAAAATTTGAAAAAAACACGCACAGTTTCAATGGAAATTGGCACAAATTTTTCAAACTTTAAAAGGCGGAATTTTGATTCAAATGTATTGTATTGTATAACATTGGAAAGAGCAGACAGAGCATAGCAAGACGGTGAAAGAAAATAAGACATATGCAAATTAGGTCACGTGGTAGGGCTGTTTAAAGTGAAAAATTGCAATTTTCAAACGGCTATAAAACCGGAAGTAACCATTGGGCATCTGAAAAAAATATGTCATCGGATACATCTAATCAAGGACAATAACTTTTGTACAGGTCACTAAGTCACAAAAGGTCAAGGTCACAAAATATAGGCCTTGAAAGTTTTGACAATTACTGATTTATTTTTACCGGAAATTAGAAAAATTCAGAATTGAAATTCAAAAATCGGCTTCCCATGTTTTGGTCGCAGTCGACTTTTGATTACATAGACATAAACATTATGCAAATTTCATAACACCCTGAGGCCCCATTTTGCGTTTTATGAAAATATACCATATCAAGATGGCGCATGATCCGTTACATCCGGGTCAAATTTTATGATTTGTATAATTTTGTGTCTACATAACAAACATACTGCAAAAAGAATTTCTCGAATATCTTCAAAATTCCGGAAGTTGAAATTTCAACTTTGAGAGCGAATGACGTCAAAACCGGAAGTGATATCGAAATGTTGAAAATTGCTAAATGTTTGCAATCAAAATGTCTATAAATATGTAAGTTTTCAGGTTGATCAATATAAAATTGCAAAAGTTGAAAAAGTGGTCCAGAAAAGGTGCTCCAAAAGTCAGCAAGATTTTTCTCAAAATGATATTGTTAAATTTTTGTATCATGGACAATCGATTAGAGAAATAAGCAAAGTCAGTCCGATCGAAATCGGTTGAAAAATAAAGGAGATAATAGCCAAAACATCAAATCCGATATGTTCTCATACCTCATTTCCGGTTGGTAGGGCATGCGCCATTTTACATTTAAACAATACCGAGCAGTAGATTATCGTGGGAAATCTTGAGAAATGGTCTGTGGCATGCATAGTTTTGGCTGGGCGCTCTGACCAGAAAACGGAAAAAAAAAAAAAAAAAAAAGACATTTGCAAAACAAAGCAGTGCGTTCGCTAGAACGCACTGCAAAAAAGACATTTGCAAAACAAAGCAGTGCGTTCGCTAGAACGCACTGCAAAAAGAAAGTCATTTGCAAAACAAAGCAGTGCGTTCGCTAGAACGCACTGCAAAAAAACTAGAACCATGAATGGTACCTTGCAGTGCGCATCCGGTTTCGTCCATTGGTGAAAAGTGACATCTTTCAATCCATGATGTCAGGTTTACAGAAGAAAGCTTGTTTTACATTAAAATGCAGAAGGTACAAAATTTTAAAACGCACAATTTTGAATTCGGTAGTGAAAAGTAGAAAAACCAGTTCACACACGGTAGTCAAAAGTGAAATAAACATTTCATGTTCGGTAGTGAAAAGTCATCTGATTAAAAAAGGCGTAATCACAGTTTGATATACATCAGTGGAAAACGCATATCACAAAATTTCTAAGATTTGTAAATAAGTTCTAAAGTGCAAGAAAGGACACATGAAAGAGCCAAATCTCAATTTAGAAACGGACTGCATAGTATTCATACTTCATAGTTTGAAATACAGATTGAATTTTATCAATACATATTTCATTCAAAGAAAATATATCTTAATGTTTCTTTTAAACAGTTACAATGTAAAAAAAAAGTACATTAATGATAACTTATCGCCCAAACGCAAGTTAATGGGAGAGGACGATCGCCCAAACGCAGCTTTATGTCAAAATGTAGTACTCTCCCTTCAACTGAAATTTGAATTTAATATTTTACAAGCAGATGGAATAACTAATTTTCAAAATTCAAAAGGCGCTATTTTAATTTTAAAATATTGTTTTACATATCCTTTGAAAAAGTAGATTTAGAATAATTAGATTGTGAAAGAATTTGTGACGTACATGAATTAGGTTACGTGTCAGAGCTCTTTAAAGCTAAAAACTTCAATTTTCAAATGGATATAAAACCGGAAGTAAACATCGGAAAACCCAAATGAAAGTATCTGTGCATAGGTATCGTCAATGGCAATGAATTTGTTTCAGGTCACTTGGTCACCAGAGGTCAAGGTCACAAGATATGAGCCTTTAAAGTTTTGACAATTACTGATTTATCTTAACCGGAAATTAAAATAAATCAGAATTGAAATTTAAAAATCGGCGTCTCATGTTTTGGTAGCAATCGACGGTAGATTCCAAAAACATCAGAATTATGCAAATTTCATTACACCCTGAGGCCCCATTTTGCGTTTTATGAAAATATACCATTTCAAGATGGCGACTGATCTGTTACATCCGGGTCAAATTTTATTATTTGTATACTTTTGTGTCTATATTACATACATACTGCAAAAAGAATTTTTCAAATATCTTCAAAATTCCGGAAGTTGAAATTTTGACTTTGAGAGCCAATAACTTCAAAACCGGAAGTGATACAAAAATTTTGAAAACATATATTTGTTTGCCATCAAAATGTCTATCTACCTGTAAGTTTTCAGAACGATCGAAATAAAAATTGAAAAAAACACGCACAGTTTCAATGGAAATTGACACAAATTTTTCAAACTTTAAAAGGCGGAATTTTGATTCAAATATTTTGTGTTGTATATCATTGGAAAGAGCAGACATAGCATAGTACGACGGTGAAAGAAAATAAGACATATGTAAATTAGGTCACGTGGTAGGGCTGTTTAAAGTTAAAAATGGCAATTTTCAAACGGCTATAAAACCGGAAGTAACCATTGGGCATCTGAAAAAAATATGTCATTGGATACATCTAATCAAGGGCAATAACTTTTGTACAGGTCACAAAGTCACAAAAGGTCAAGGTCACAAAATATGGGCCTTGAAAGTTTTGACAATTACTGACTTATTTTTACCGGAAATCAGAAAAATTCAGAATTGAAATTCAAAAATCGGCTTCCCATGTTTTGGTCGCAGTCGACTGTTGATTACATAGACATAAAAATTATGCAAATTCCATAACACCCTGAGGCCCCATTTTGCGTTTTATGAAAATATACCATTTCAAGATGGCGCCTGATCTGTTACATCCGGGTCAAATTTTATGATTTGTATAATTTTGAGTCTACATAACAAACATATTGCAAAAAGAATTTTTCGAATATCTTCAAAATTCCGGAAGTTGAAATTTCAACTTTGAGAGCAAATGACGTCAAAACCGGAAGTGATATCGAAATTTTGAAAATTGCTAATTGCTCGCAATCAAAATGTCTATAAATATGTAAGTTTTCAGGTTGATCAATATAAAATTGCAAAAGTTGAAAAAGTGGTCAAGAAAAAGTGCTCCAAAAGTCAGCAAGATTTTTCTCAAAATGATATTGTTAAACTTTTGTCTCGTGGACAATCGATTAGAGAAATATGCAAAGTCAGTCCGATCAAAATCGGTTGAAAAATAAAGGAGTTAATGGCCAAAACATCAAAACCAATATGTTCTCATACCTCATTTCCGGTTTGTAGGGCATGCGTCATTTTACATTTAAACAATACCGAGCAGTAGATTATCGTGGGAAATCTTGGGAGATTATGTGTGGCATGTGTAGTTTTGGCTGGGCGCTCTGACCAGAAAGTGAAAAAAAAAAAAAACTAGAGCCACATGTGGCACAGAGTGGGACTTTGCAAATGTGCAAATTGCTAAGGGAAATTAAAAAAAAATAGGCCCTGAACGTTAATCCGAAGTGTCAAAAAAGTCGACAACTTTTAAAATTTTTGAATTTTTGGAAAGGTTGTGAAACCGGAAGTAGTCACCAGACCTAACATTTGAACATAGCAGCTGAAAACCTTTATCAATAACCTTCGTCCTACTGAAGGTCAAGGTCACTGAAGGTCAAATTCACGAGAAACAAGTCTTTAAAATTTGGAAATGCATACAGTAATAACACCGGAAGTTGACGCTAGACATCAAATATGAAAGTATAAATGAACAGCCAAAGTCAATGACCTTTGATCCTAAAAAGGTCAAGGTAAAAAACGAAATTTTTTTTTTGTTTAACCTTGTTCCCTTTTTTGAACTACAAAGCCGAAATCAATGAGCCTTTAACATAAGCTGACTAAAGCAATGCTGTAACTGTATGCAATGTCATTTTTTGAACAAATTTAAACTTTACCTTTATTCTGGATAAACAAAATTTTGACAAAAACAATATTTTAACCGGATGTGCCACGCCTACATCAGATTATTTTCTGTGACTTTATTCATATTAATAATATCTTACTATGGCTAAATCATCAAGCCTTTGCATCTATTGGTAAACGAGATATACAATCATAAATGTCAAAAAAGTTCAAAATCTATAATCGGAAATTTTGAAATTGATAAACCTTGTTCCCTTTTTTGAACTATACAGCCGAAATAGCTGAGATTTTGATATAATTGAGTTAAAGTAATGAGGTTGGTGTGTGCAGAAGCATTTTTCAAAAAAATATAGTCTATATGGACTTTTTCCAGACAACAAAACGTTAACAAAATTAAAATTTAACCCGGATGTGCCACGCCCATGTCATTTTTTTTTATGAATACATTTATATGGGGTATGTTCACTTATGTTCCAATTTTCAAGCCTCTAAACGTAATGGATCATAAACTATGCATATATTAAAGTCAAAAAATTCTAAAAATCGGGTAAAGGTTTTCAAAATTGCAAAATTTAAAAAATTTCAAATTTTACATTACAATCAACTGTGATATATCGTTCGAAAGAGCTCGTAAAGCACATTCAGAATCTGAAAAAATAACTCTCTAAGTAAACTAGGTCACGTGCTAGAGCAGTCCAAAGTTGTCAATTTTGCTGTTTTCGAACAGCTATAAAACCGGAAGTTGATATCAGAGGTCAAATATTAAAGTATCATCTGGTAGCCCAGGTCGATGACCTTTGACCTAGTTAAGGTCAAGGTCATCAAAGGTCAAGGTCACGAGATATGAGCCTTCAAAAACTAGAAAAAAAATCAACAGGAAATTGCAGAAAAGGAAAATCGAAATTCAAAATTCGGCTTCCCAGTTTTTTGTCGCAATCGACTATAGTTTCCAGAAATACAAACATCACACACATGACACTTACCACCAAGGCCCCATTTTTCGTTTTATAAAAATGTATCAAATCAACATGGCGGCCAAAGTATTTTTTTCGGACTAAATTTTATTTTAAAATCGGCTGTAGAATTACGATTAATAACGATATACATAATTTCGTTGAAATATTTCAATTACACCGGAAGTTATTCGACCGGAAGTGAAAATCGATTTTCCACTTTAACCGGAAGTGACGCAAAATTTTTGAATACGTCAAATTGTTTGCATTAGTGACATGCATCTTTTATTAAAATTTCAGATTAATCCGATAAAAACTGAAAAATGGTCCAAAAATTTCGAAAATCGGCCAAAAAAAGTATGCTACGAATTTTCGAAATTTGAAATTTTTTAACTCATATCACATCGGAAATTAGTCACAGATTCCAAAAATGAAAACCCGAGCAAAATCGGCCGAAAAATGTGGCTTCCAGAGTCAAAAAACCCGTTTTTGCTCATGTTGCAAAGTGCAACTTGCACTGTTGCAAAAATGTTTCAATTTATATTCATTAAGTACCTCGCCAAAAACGGACCTCAGAAGTTGTAAAAAGATTGCTGCAGCTGTTGCGGTTTAGGCTGTGTGCCCTGTGTAAAAAACGAAAAAAAAAAAAAAATGGAAACATTTCGAAAAAAAACTGGGACTTTGCGGTAGCAAAGTCCCACAACTAGAACCATGAATGGTACCATGCAGTGCGCATCCGGTTTCGTCCATTGGTGAAAAGTGACATCTTTCAATCCATGATGTCAGGTTTACAGAAAAAAGCTTGTTTTACATTAAAATGCAGAAGGTACAAAATTTTAAAACGCACAATTTTGAATTCGGTAGTGAAAAGTAGAAAAACCAGTTCACACACGGTAGTCAAAAGTGAAATAAACATTTCATGTTCGGTAGTGAAAAGTCATCTGATTAAAAAAGGCGTAATCACAGTTTGATATACATCAGTGGAAACTCATATCACAAAATTTCTAAGATTTGTAAATAAGTTCGAAAGTGCAAGAAAGGACACATGAAAGAGCCAAATCTCAATTTAGAAACGGACTGCACAGTATTCATACTTCATAGTTTGAAATACAGATCGAATTTTATCAATACATATTTCATTCAAAGAAAATATATCTTAATGTTTCTTTTAAACAGTTACAATGTAAAAAAAAAGGACATTAATGATAACGTATCGCCCAAACGCAAGTTAATGGGAGAGGACGATCGCCCAAACGCAGCTTTATGTCAAAATGTAGTTCTCTCCCTTCAACTGAAATTTGAATTTAATATTTTACAAGCAGATGGAATAACTAATTTTCTAAATTCAAAAGGCGCTATTTTGATTTTAAAATATTGTGTTGTATATAATTGCAAAAGTAGATTTAGCATAATTAGATTGTGAAAGAATTTGTGACGTACATGAATTATGTCACGTGTCAGAGCTCTTTAAAGCTAAAAACTGCAATTTTCAAATGGATATAAAACCGGAAGTAAACATCGGAAAACCTAAATGAAAGTATCTGTGCATAGGTATCGTCAATGGCAATGAATTTGTTTCAGGTCACTTGGTCACCAGAGGTCAAGTTCACAGGATATGAGCCTTTAAAGTTTTGACAATTACTGATTTATCTTAACCGGAAATTAAAATAAATCAGACTTGAAATTCAAAAATCGGCGTCTCATGTTTTGGTAGCAATCGACTGTAGATTCCAAAAACATCAGAATTATGCAAATTTCATTACACCCTGAGGCCCCATTTTGCGTTTTATGAAAATATACCATTTCAAGATGGCGACTGATCTGTTACATCTGGGTCAAATTTTATTATTTGTATACTTTTGTGTCTATATAGCATACATACTGCAAAAAGAATTTTTCAAATATCTTCAAAATTCCGGTAGTTGAGATTTCGACTTTGAGAGCCAATAACTTCAAAACCGGAAGTGATACAAAAATTTTGAAAACATATTTTTGTTCGCCATCAAAATGTCTATCTACCTGTAAGTTTTCGGAACGATCGAAATAAAAATTGAAAAAAACACGCACAGTTTCAATGGAAATTGACACAAATTTTTCAAACTTTAAAAGGCGGAATTTTGATTCAAATATATTGTGTTGTATATCATTGGAAAGAGCAGACATAGCATAGTACGACGGTGAAAGAAAATAAGACACATGTAAATTAGGTCACGTGGTAGGGCTGTTTAAAGTTAAAAATTACAATTTTAAAACGGCTATAAAACCGGAAGTAACCATTGGGCATCTGAAAAAAATATGTCATTGGATACATCGAATCAAGGGCAATAACTTTTGTACAGGTCACAAAGTCACAAAAGGTCAAGGTCACAAAATATGGGCCTTGAAAGTTTTGACAATTACTGACTTATTTTTTTCGGAAATTAGAAAAATTCAGAATTGAAATTCAAAAATCGGCTTCCCATGTTTTGGTCACAGTCGACTGTTGATTACATAGACATAAAAATTATGCAAATTCCATAACACCCTGAGGCCCCATTTTGCGTTTTATGAAAATATACCATTTCAAGATGGCGCCTGATCTGTTACATCCGGGTCAAATTTTATGATTTGTATAATTTTGAGTCTACATAACAAACATATTGCAAAAAGAATTTTTCGAATATCTTCAAAATTCCGGAAGTTGAAATTTCAACTTTGAGAGCGAATGACGTCAAAACCGGAAGTGATATCGAAATTTTGAAAATTGCTAATTGCTCGAAATCAAAATGTCTATAAACATGTAAATTTTCAGGTTGATCAATATAAAATTGCAAAAGTTGAAAAAGTGGTCAAGAAAAAGTGCTCCAAAAGTCAGCAAGATTTTTCTCAAACTGATATTGTTAAACTTTTGTCTCGTGGACAATTGATTAGAGAAATATGCAAAGTCAGTCCGATCAAAATCGGTTGAAAAATAAAGGAGATAATGACCAAAACATCAAAACCCATATGTTCTCATACCTCATTTCCGGTTGGTAGGGCATGCGTCATTTTACATTTAAACAATACCGAGCAGTAGATTATCGTGGGAAATCTTTAGAGATTATATGTGGCATGTCTAGTTTTGGCTGGGCGCTCTGACCAGAAAGTGAAAAAAAAAAAAAACTAGAACCATGAATGGTACCATGCAGTGCGCATCCGGTTTCGTCCATTGGTGAAAAGTGACATCTTTCAATCCACGATGTCAGGTTTACAGAAGAAAGCTTGTTTTACATTAAAATGCAGAAGGTACAAAATTTTAAAACGCACAATTTTGAATTCGGTAGTGAAAAGTAGAAAAACCAGTTCACACACGGTAGTCAAATGTGAAATAAACATTTCATGTTCGGTAGTGAAAAGTCATCTGATTAAAAAAGGCGTAATCACAGTTTGATATACATCAGTGGAAAACGCATATCACAAAATTTCTAAGATTTGTAAATAAGTTCTAAGTGCAAGAAAGGACACATGAAAGAGCCAAATCTCAATTTAGAAACGGACTGCACAGTATTCATACTTCATAGTTTGAAATACAGATCGAATTTTATCAATACATATTTCATTCAAAGAAAATATATCTTAATGTTTCTTTTAAACAGTTACAATGTAAAAAAAAGGACATTAATGATAACGTATCGCCCAAACGCAAGTTAATGGGAGAGGACGATCGCCCAAACGCAGCTTTATGTCAAAATGTAGTTCTCTCCCTTCAACTGAAATTTGAATTTAATATTTTACAAGCAGATGGAATAACTAATTTTCAAAATTCAAAAGGCGCTATTTTGATTTTAAAATATTGTGTTGTATATAATTGAAAAAGTAGATTTAGCATAATTAGATTGTTAAAAAATTTGTGACGTACATGAATTAGGTCACGTGTCAGAGCTCTTTAAAGCTAAAAACTGCAATTTTCAAATGGATATAAAACCGGAAGTAAACATCGGAAAACCTAAATGAAAGTATCTGTGCATAGGTATCGTCAATGGCAATGAATTTGTTTCAGGTCACTTGGTCACCAGAGGTCAAGGTCACAAGATATGAGCCTTTAAAGTTTTGACAATTACTGATTTATCTTAACCGGAAATCAAAATAAATCAGAATTGAAATTCAAAAATCGGCGTCTCATGTTTTGGTAACAATCGACTGTAGATTCCAAAAACATCACAATTATGCAAATTTCATTACACCCTGAGGCCCCATTTTGCGTTTTATGAAAATATACCATTTGAAGATGGCGACTGATCTGTTACATCCGGGTCAAATTTTATCATTTGTATACTTTTGTGTCTACATTACAAACATACTGCAAACATTATTTTTCGAATATCTTTCAAATTCCGGAAGTTGAAATTTCAACTTTGAGAGCCAATAACGTCAAAACCGGAAGTGATATAAAAATTTTGAAAACATATTTTTGTTCGCCATCAAAATGTCTATCTACCTGAAAGTTTTCAGAACGATCGAAATAAAATTTGAAAAAAACACGCACAGTTTCAATGGAAATTGGCACAAATTTTTCAAACTTTAAAAGGCGGAATTTTTATTCAAATGTATTGTGTTGTATATCATTGGAAAGAACAGAGAGAGCATAGTACGACGGTGAAAGAAAATAAGACATATGTAAATTAGGTCACGTGATAGGACTGTTTAAAGTTAAAAATTACAATTTTCAAACGGCTATAAAACCGGAAGTAACCATTGGGCATCTGAAAAGAATATGTCATTGGATACATCTAATCAAGGGCAATAACTTTTGTACAGGTCACAAAGTCACAAAAGGTCAAGGTCACAAAATATGGGCCTTGAAAGTTTTAACAATTACTGATTTATTTTTACCGGAAATCAGAAAAAATCAGAATTGAAATTCAAAAATCGGCTTCCCATGTTTTGGTCGCAGTCGACTGTTGATTACATAGACATAAACATTATGCAAATTCCATAACACCCTGAGGCCCCATTTTGCGTTTTATGAAAATATACCATATCAAGATGGCGCATGATCCGTTACATCCGGGTCAAATTTTATGATTTGTATAATTTTGTGTCTACATAACAAACATACTGCAAAAAGAATTTCTCGAATATCATTAAAATTCCGGAAGTTGAAATTTCAACTTTGAGAGCGAATGACGTCAAAACCGGAAGTGATATCGAAATTTTGAAAATTGCTAAATGTTTGCAATCAAAATGTCTATAACAATGTAAGTTTTCAGGTTGATCAATATAAAATTGCAAAAGTTGAAAAAGTGGTCCAGAAAAGATGCTCAAAAAGTCAGCAAGATTTTTCTCAAAATGATATTGTTAAACTTTTGTATCATGGACAATCGATTAGAGAAATAAGCAAAGTCAGTCCGATCGAAATCGGTTGAAAAACAAAGGAGATAATGGCCAAAACATCAAATCCGATATGTTCTCATACCTCATTTCCGGTTGGTAGGGCATGCGCCATTTTACATTTAAACAATACCGAGCAGTAGATTATCGTGGGAAATCTTGAGAGATGGTGTGTGGCATGCATAGTTTTGGCTGGGCGCTCTGACCAGAAAACGGAAAAAAAAAAAAAAACTAGAACCATGAATGGTACCATGCAGTGCGCATCCGGTTTCGTCCATTGGTGAAAAGTGACATCTTTCCATCCATGATGTCAGGTTTACAGAAGAAAGCTTGTTTTACAATAAAATGCAGAAGGTACAAAATTTTAAAACGCACAATTTTGAATTCGGTAGTGAAAAGTAGAATAACCAGTTCACACACGGTAGTCAAAAGTGAAATAAACATTTCATGTTCGGTAGTGAAAAGTCATCTGATTAAAAAAAAGCGTAATCACAGTTTGATATACATCAGTGGAAAACGCATATCACAAAATTTCTAAGATTTGTAAATAAGGTCTAAAGTGCAAGAAAGGACACATGAAAGAGCCAAATCTCAATTTAGAAACGGACTGCACAGTATTCATACTTCACAGTTTGAAATACAGATCGAATTTTATCAATGCATACTTCATTCAAAGAAAATATATATTAATGTTTCTTTTAAAACAGTTACAATGTAAAAAAAAAGTACATTAATGATAACTTATCGTCCAAACGCAAGTTAATGGGAGAGGGCGATCGCCCAAACGCAGCTTTATGTCAAAATGTAGTACTCTCCCTTCAACTGAAATTTGAATTTAATATTTTACAAGCAGATGGAATAACTAATTTTCAAAATTCAAAAGGCGCTATTTTCATTAAAAAAAATATTGTGTTGTATATAATTGAAAAAGTAGATTTAGCATAATTAGATTGTGAAAGAATTTGTGACGTACTTGAATAAGGTCACGTGTCAGAGCTCTTTAAAGTAAAAAACTGCAATTTTCAAATGGATATCAAACCGGAAGTAAACATCGGAAAACCTAAATGAAAGTATCCGTGCATAGGTAACATTAATGCCAATGAATTTTTTCAGGTCACATGGTCACCGAAGGTCAAGGTCACGAGATATAAGCCTTTAAAATTTTGACAATTACTGATTTATTTTAACCGGAAATTAAAATGAATCAGAATTAAAATTCAAAAATCAGCATCTCATGTTTTGATAGCAATTGACTGTAGATTCCATAGACATCTTAATTATGCAAATTCTATAACACCATGAGGCCCCATTTTGCCTTTTATAAAAATATACCATTTCAAGATGACGACTTATCTGTTACATCCGGGTCAAATTTTATCATTTGCATACTTTTGTGTCTACATTACAAACATACTGCAAAAAGAATTTTTCGAATATCTTCAAAATTCCGGAAGTTGAAATTTCGACTTTGAGAGCTAATAACTTCAAAACCGGAAGTGATATCAAAATTTTAAAAACATATTTTTGTTCGCCATCAAAATGTCTATCTACCTGTAAGTTTTCAGAATGATCGAAATAAAAATTGAAAAAAACACGCACAGTTTCAATGGAAATTGACACAAATTTTTCAAACTTTAAAAGGCGGAATTTTAATTCAAATACATTGTGTTGTATATCATTGGAAAGAGCAGACATAGCATAGTACGACGGTGAAAGAAAATAAGACATATGTAAATTAGGTCACGTGGTAGGGCTGTTTAAAGTTAAAAATTACAATTTTCAAACGGCTATAAAACCGGAAGTAACCATTGGGCATCTGAAAAAAATATGTCATTGGATACATCTTATCAAGGGCAATAACTTTTGTACAGGTCACTAAGTCACAAAAGGTCAAGGTCACAAAATATGGGCCTTGAAAGTTTTGACAATTACTGATTTATTTTTACCGGAAATCAGAAAAATTCAGAATTGAAATTAAAAAATCGGCTTCCCATGTTTTGGTCGCAGTCGACTGTTGATTACATAGACATAAACATTATGCAAATTCCATAACACCCTGAGGCCCCATTTTGCGTTTTATGAAAATATACCATTTCAAGATGGCGCCTGATCCGTTACATCCGGGTCAAATTTTATGATTTGTATAATTTTGAGTCTACATAACAAACATATTACAAAAAGAATTTTTCGAATATCTTCAAAATTCCGGAAGTTGAAATTTCAACTTTGAGAGCGAATGACGTCAAAACCGGAAGTGATATCGAAATTTTGAAAATTGCTAAATGTTTGCAATCAAAATGTCTATAAACATGTAAGTTTTCAGGTTGATCAATATAAAATTGCAAAAGTTGAAAAAGTGGTCCAGAAAAGGTGCTCCAAAAGTCAGCAAGATTTTTCTCAGAATGATATTGTTAAACTTTTGTATCATGGACAATCGATTAGAGAAATAAGCAAAGTCAGTCCGATCGAAATCGGTTCAAAAACAAAGGAGATAATAGCCAAAACATCAAATCCGATATGATCTCATACCTCATTTCCGGTTGGTAGGGCATGCGCCATTTTACATTTAAACAATACCGAGCAGTAGATTATCAAGGGAAATCTTGAGAGATGGTGTGTGGCATGCATAGTTTTGGCTGGGCGCTCTGACCAGAAAACGGAAAAAAAAAAAAAAACTAGAACCATGAATGGTACCATGCAGTGCGCATCCGGTTTCGTCCATTGGTGAAAAGTGACATCTTTCAATCCATGATGTCAGGTTTACAGAAGAAAGCTTGTTTTACATTAAAATGCAGAAGGTACAAAATTTTAAAACGCACTATTTTGAATTCGGTAGTGAAAAGTAGAAAAAACAGTTCACACGCGGTAGTCAAACGTGAAATAAACATTTCATGTTCGGTAGTGAAAAGTCATCTGATTAAAAAAGGCGTAATCACAGTTTGATATACATCAGTGGAAAACGCATATCAAAAAAATTCTAAGATTTGTAAATAAGTTCTAAAGTGCAAGAAAGGACACATGAAAGAGCCAAATCTCAATTTAGAAACGAACTGCACAGTATTCATACTTCATAGTTCGAAATACAGATCGAATTTTATCAATACATATTTCATTCAAAGAAAATATATCTTAATGTTTCTTTTAAACAGTTACAATGTAAAAAAAAAGGACATTAATGATAACGTATCGCCCAAACGCAAGTTAATGGGAGAGGACGATCGCCCAAACGCAGCTTTATGTCAAAATGTAGTTCTCTCCCTTCAACTGAAATTTGAATTTAAAATTTTACAAGCAGATGGAATAACTAATTTTCAAAATTCAAAAGGCGCTATTTTGATTTTAAAATATTGTGTTGTATATAATTGAAAAAGTAGATTTAGCATAATTAGATTGTGAAAGAATTTGTGACTTACATGAATTAGGTCACGTGTCAGAGCTCTTTAAAGCTAAAAACTGCAATTTTCAAATGGATATAAAACCGGAAGTAAACATCGGAAAACCTAAATGAAAGTATCTGTGCATAGGTATCGTCAATGGCAATGAATTTGTTTCAGGTCACTTGGTCACCAGAGGTCAAGGTCACAAGATATGAGCCTTTTAAGTTTTGACAATTACTGATTTATCTTAACCGGAAATTAAAATAAATCAGAATTGAAATTCAAAAATCGGCGTCTCATGTTTTGGTAGCAATCGACTGTAGATTCCAAAAACATCAGAATTATGCAAATTTCATTACACCCTGAGGCCCCATTTTGCGTTTTATGAAAATATACCATTTCAAGATGGCGACTATTCTGTTACATCCGGGTCAAATTTTATTATTTGTATACTTTTGAGTCTATATTACATACATACTGCAAAAAGAATTTTTCAAATATCTTTAAAATTCCGGAAGTTGAAATTTCGACTTTAAGAGCCAATAACTTCAAAACCGGAAGTGATACAAACATTTTGAAAACATATTTTTGTTCGCCATCAAAATGTCTATCTACCTGTAAGTTTTCAGAACGATCGAAATAAAATTTGAAAAAAACACGCACAGTTTCAATGGAAATTGACACAAATTTTTTAAACTTTAAAAGGCGGAATTTTGATTCAAATATATTGTGTTGTATATCATTGGAAAGAGCAGACATAGCATAGTACGACGGTGAAAGAAAATAAGACATATGTAAATTAGGTCACGTGGTAGGGCTGTTTAAAGTTAAAAATTACAATTTTCAAACGGCTATAAAACCGGAAGTAACCATTGGGCATCTGAAAAAAATATGTCATTGGATACATCTAATCAAGGTCAATAACTTTTGTACAGGTCACAAAGTCACAAAAGGTCAAGGTCACAAAATATGGGCCTTGAAAGTTTTGACAATTACTGACTTATTTTTTCCGGAAATCAGAAAAATTCAGAATTGAAATTCAAAAATCGGCTTCCCATGTTTTGGTCGCAGTCGACTGTTGATTACATAGACATAAAAATTATGCAAATTCCATAACACCCTGAGGCCCCATTTTGCGTTTTATGAAAATATACCATTTCAAGATGGCGCCTGATCTGTTACATCCGGGTCAAATTTTATGATTTGTATAATTTTGAGTCTACATAGCAAACATATTGCAAAAAGAATTTTTCGAATATCTTCAAAATTCCGGAAGTTGAAATTTCAACTTTGAGAGGGAATGACGTCAAAACCGGAAGTGATATCGAAATTTTGAAAATTGCTAATTGCTCGCAATCAAAATGTCTATAAACATGTAAGTTTTCAGGTTGATCAATATAAAATTGCAAAAGTTGAAAAAGTGGTCAAGAAAAAGTGCTCCAAAAGTCATCAAGATTTTTCTAAAAATGATATTGTTAAACTTTTGTCTCGTGGACAATCAATTAGAGAAATATGCAAAGTCAGTCCGATCAAAATCGGTTGAAAAATAAATGAGATAATGGCCAAAACATCAAAACCCATATGTTCTCATACCTCATTTCCGGTTGGTAGGGCATGCGTCATTTTACATTTAAACAATACCGAGCAGTAGATTATCGTGGGAAATCTTGAGAGATTATATGTGGCATGTGTAGTTTTGGCTGGGCGCTCTGACCAGAAAGTGAAAAAAAAAAAAAAAAAAAAAAAAAAAAAGTCATTTGCAAAACAAAGCAGTGCGTTCGCTAGAACGCACTGCAAAAAAAGACATTTGCAAAACAAAGCAGTGCGTTCGCTAGAACGCACTGCAAAAAGACATTTGCAAAACAAAGCAGTGCGTTCGCTAGAACGCACTGCAAAAAAAAAACTAGAACCATGAATGGTACCATGCAGTGCGCATCCGGTTTCGTCCATTGGTGAAAAGTGACATCTTTGAATCCATGATGTCAGGTTTACAGAAGAAAGCTTGTTTTACATTAAAATGCAGAAGGTACAAAATTTTAAAACGCAAAATTTTGAATTCGGTAGTAAAAGGTAGAAAAACCAGTCCACACACGGTAGTCAAAAGTGAAATAAACATTTCATGTTCGGTAGTGAAAAGTCATCTGATTAAAAAAGGCGTAATCACAGTTTGATATACATCAGTGGAAAATCACAAAATTTCTAAGATTTGTAAATAAGTTCTAAAGTGCAAGAAAGGACTCGTGAAAGAGCCAAATCTCAATTTAGAAACGGACTGCACAGTATTCATACTTCAAAGTTTGAAATACAGATTGAATTTTATCAATACATATTTCATTCAAAGAAAATATATCTTAATGTTTCTTTTAAACAGTTACAATGTAAAAAAAAGTACAGTAATGATAACGTATCGCCCAAACGCAAGTTAATGGGAGAGGACGATCGCCCAAACGCAGCTTTATGTCAAAATGTAGTACTCTCCCTTCAACTGAAATTTGCATTTAATATTTTACAAGCAGATGGAATAACTAATTTTCAAAATTCAAAAGGCGCTATTTTGATTTTAAAATATTGTGTTGTATATAATTGAAAAAGTAGATTTAGCATAATAAGATTCTGAAAGAATTTGTGACGTACATGAATTAGGTCACGTGTCAGAGCTCTTTAAAGCTAAAAACTGCAATTTTCAAATGGATATAAAACCGGAAGTAAACATCGGAAAACCTAAATGAAAGTATCTGTGCATAGGTATCGTCAATGGCAATGAATTTGTTTCAGGTCACTAGGTCACCAGAGGTCAAGGTCACAAGATATGAGCCTTTAAAGTTTTGACAATTACTGATTTATCTTAACCGGAAATTAAAATAAATCAGAATTGAAATTCAAAAATCGGCGTCTCATGTTTTGGTAACAATCGACTGTAGATTCCAAAAACATCAGAATTATGCAAATTTCATTACACCCTGAGGCCCCATTTTGCGTTTTATGAAAATATACCATTTCAAGATGGCGACTGATCTGTTACATCCGGGTCAAATTTTATTATTTGCATACTTTTGTGTCTATATTACATACATACTGCAAAAAGAATTTTTCAAATATCTTCAAAATTCCGGAAGTTGAAATTTCGACTTTGAGAGCCAATAACTTCAAAACCGAAAGTGATACAAAAATTTTGAAAACATATTTTTGTTCGCCATCAAAATGTCTATCTACCTGTAAGTTTTCAGAACGATCGAAATAAAAATTGAAAAAAACACGCACAGTTTCAATGGAAATTGACACAAATTTTTCAAACTTTAAAAGGCGGAATTTTGATGCAAATATATCGTGTTGTATATCATTGGAAAGAGCAGACATAGCATAGTACGACGGTGAAAGAAAATAAGACATATGTAAATTAGGTCACGTGGTAGGGCTGTTTAAAGTTAAAAATTACAATTTTCAAATGGCTATAAAACCGGAAGTAACCATTGGGCATCTGAAAAAAATATGTCATTGGATACATCTAATCAAGGGCAATAACTTTTGTACAGGTCACAAAGTCACAAAAGGTCAAGGTCACAAAATATGGGCCTTGAAAGTTTTGACAATTACTGATTAATTTTTACCGGAAATCAGAAAAATTCAGAATTGAAATTCAAAAATCGACTTCCCATGTTTTGGTCGCAGTCGATTGTTGATTACATAGACATAAAAATTATGCAAATTCCATAACACCCTGAGGCCCCATTTTGCGTTTTATGAAAATATACCATTACAAGATGGCGCCTGATCTGTTACATCCGGGTCAAATTTTATGATTTGTATAATTTTAAGTCTACATAACAAACATATTGCAAAAAGAATTTTTCGAATATCTTCAAAATTCCGGAAGTTGAAATTTCAACTTTGAGAGCGAATGACGTCAAAACCGGAAGTGATATCGAAATTTTGAAAATTGCTAATTGTTCGCAATCAAAATGTCTATATATATGTAAGTTTTCAGGTTGATCAACATAAAATTGAAAAAGTTGAAAAAGTGGTCAAGAAAAGGTGCTCCAAAAGTCAGCAAGCTTGTTCATAAAATGATATTGTTTAAATTTCAACTTGTGGACAATCAATTAAAGAAATAAGAAAAGTCAGTCCGATCAAAATCGGTTGAAAAATAAAGCAGATAATGGCCAAAACATTAAATTCCATATGTTCTCATACCTCATTTCCGGTTGGTAGGGCATGCGCCATTTTACATTTAAACAATACCGAGCAGTAGATTATCGTGGGAAATCTTGAGAGATTATGTGTGGCATGCGTAGTTTTGGCTGGGCGCTCTGACCAGAAGGCGAAAAAAAAAAAAAAAAAAAAAAAAAAGACATTTGCAAAACAAAGCAGTGCGTTCGCTAGAACGCACTGCAAAAAAGTCATTTGCAAAACAAAGCAGTGCGTTCGCTAGAACGCACTGCAAAAAAAAAAAAGTCATTTGCAAAACAAAGCAGTGCGTTCGCTAGAACGCACTGCAAAAAAAAGTCATTTGCAAAACAAAGCAGTGCGTTCGCTAGAACGCACTGCAAAAAAAGACATTTGCAAAACAAAGCAGTGCGTTCGCTAGAACGCACTGCAAAAAATGGAAACATTTCGAAAAAAATGCGGTAGCAAAGTCCCACAATGATTTATTATGAATGTATGCATACACTATTAGTACGTGTCCTGGGTGTGATATTAAATTACTACACAAAAATATAATCATTGCTTCATGTAGCTATTTACATTTTTTTGCCAAGTAAAAAATGTTGTTAAAAATTCAATATGCAGTCTTTGAATAATCGGTAGGCGTGATTTGATAATGGTGATAAATGTTCAGCTTTAAACGGGATAAACTAATTAAACCAACCGTTTATCATCGGCTGATAAATCACAGAAACCTCAATTTATAAGTTGAAAAAAATTAAACTATTTAAATAACATTCCAAACATTTAAAACATTTCATATAAAACATAACAATTGCGGTTCGTTAAGGTAGGCTTCTTAATTATTTTGATTATAACACTTGCATTGTTTTTTATCGGATAAAATAATACATGTACAATTTCTTTCTTTAATCTTTTAGACATATATATTATAAATCTGTTTTCTTTTTCTTAGATGAACTACTTTAGAGCCTTATTCACAATAGGCATTGTACAGTTTATAACGATAGGCATAGGTAAATAAATGTAGGAATCGAAACAAAAAATAGCTTTCATTGTTTGAAGTTAGCACCGTATACGCTCGTACATTGGTCATCTATTCTATTCTATTCCATAAGTTGAGCAATTTATACCCAACAGAATGCTACACACAGAGCACTGCTATTTTGACAAAAATAATTGAAATTTCGATTTTAATTTTTTCAATAGAAATTACCCTGATGAAATTAGCCTTTATAGACGGGGATTGTAAAGAAGAATTAGGCTACCAATATAGGGTTTGCTTCTTCCTACTAAATTCCATCTTATTATACATAATTATGACTGTGATTGAGATATGTACTAATAAATAATCTTTATCCCCCTACACTAATGTCATGTCATCGGTTTAATAAAAGTTTTTTTCAAGATATTAAATCTGTCGGTCGCCATTGAAAGTTTCATGTACAAGGTGTAGAAAATCCCCAATTTTCGTGGCTCAGTTTTTCCGACTCTTCCCCAGCCATATCTGTCTAAATAGCTATCAAAGGCTGGAAAAAGAGTCAGCAAGTTTCGAACTATACGTTAACATGCATTTCGAGATTCGTTTTATGGCTAGTACAGTTCGTGCTTTGGATTTATAATAGACCAAAGCTTCCTGTATTTTAAAGCTGTCAGTAGAGAGATAGAGGACCAAGATCGTGGGTTCTTCAAGTCTTTCTTGAACTGTTTGATAAATTGTTTTCAATTTTTTTTTTCTGCTTTCCCTGCATTTTGTATAATATTGGAACAATGCGGTGTAGATCTGGAAATGCCTACAGCCTGAGTTTATGAAAGATTTATTACCATGTTATTGAACTTTATATTTGACAAAATATACCTTAAGCTCTTTGTATTTAGTAGATAGAGGCTATTTCTGACGAAATTGCTGTCTTGATATTTAAAATTAAAGGGTGTGTGACATCACAACCATATGCTTATTTATTGATTTCGACATGATTTACAAACATATTTGTCTGGGAAAAAAAATTGGCGTAATTGTCAAGGTTGGCGTCGGTGTGTAATGTGTATGTTGTTTCATTGCCTCCAGTCGATTTCGTGAAGAGGACTTTCATTAAGACAACACTGTTCATTAATGAATATGACCTTTCTTTACTGATATGATTACTATATAGCATACAATATACTTATTCTGGTAGAGAATGTATTAATCCATGAACTGTACACCCACACCCAACTTTTGATTACTTCTGTCATATGTATAGTTATCCACGATTTTACATACCTTAACATTTTTATGACGGACAATAGTTTGTGAATATATGAATCAAACGGTCTCCGTGAAAGTTACTCTAGCGCTTTAAAAACTCCTGAGGATTGCTGATTGCGTATATGCTTGTTAAGTCTTTTAAGTATTTATTATATCTGCAATGTTCTTTCTTTCGATGTCAATACATTGGTCAATTCATAATTAATTAACGACAAACAGAGGAGGCTTCAAGTCCAAACAGCCCCCAGATACTCCAATCAATTCTACCTCCATATGTCAAACGTCAGAGAGTTCGTCACTCCGTCAGAGAGTTCGTCACTCCGTCAGGGAGTTCGCCACTCACGTCATTCGTCACTGGTTACCGAACAAAAAAAGTAATATTTATGAATTATAATCAAAAAACGAAATTAAAACGATATTCTTAGAAACACGTACGTCGATGCTTCCGTACAAAATGGGGAATACTTACGTATTTCAAAAACAAAACGAAGGAATATGCCAGTCTGTCATTGCCCCAACGTCGCCAGTCCGTCAATCACCCCAGTAGTGACAAGCCCGTTACATGTATGAAGTGAGCCAAAGGTGATACTAACATGGAGACTGACGTTTGACGTATGAGGAAGTCATAAACAGTGGAAAACATCTCATCCGTCATTCGTCGATGCTCAGTGACGGATTTTCTGACCTAGTGGCGAACGCTCTGACGGAGTGACGGACTCTCTGACGTTTGACGAAAAGAGGTAGCTCTAACATGAGTGACGAACTCTCTGACGGAGTGACGAACTCTCTGACGGAGTGACGGACTCTCTGACGTTTGACGAAAAGAGGTAGCTCTAATATGAGACTTTTGACGAGAGTCACGGTATTCCGTCATTGACCTCAATTTGTAAATAACAAACCCAGTGACGGAGTGACGAACTCTCTGACGGACTGACGAACTCTCTGACGGACTGACGAACTCTCTGACGGAGTGACGAACTCTCTGATGGAGTGACGAACTCTTTGACGGAGTGACGAACTCTTTGACGGAGTGACGAACTCTCTGACGTTTGACGAAAAGAGGTAGCTCTAACATGAGACTTTTGACGGGAGTGACGTTATTCCGTCAATGACCCAAATTTGTAAATAATAAACCCAGTGACGGAGTGACGAACTCTCTGACGGAGTGACGAACTCTTTGACGGAGTGACGAACTCTCTGACGGAGTGACGAACTCTTTGACGGAGTGACGAACTCTCTGACGGAGTGACGGACTCTCTGACGTTCGACGAAAAGAGGTAGCTCTAACATGTGACGAGTGACGAACTCTCTGACGGACTGACGAACTCTCTGACGGAGTGACGAACTCTTTGACGGAGTGACGAACTCTTTGACGGAGTGACGAACTCTTTGACGGAGTGACGAACTCTCTGACGGAGTGACGGACTCTCTGACGTTTGACGAAAAGAGGTAGCTCTAACATGTGACTTTTGACGGGAGTGACGGTATTCCGTCAATGATCCCAATTTGTAAATAACAAACCCAGTGACGGAGTGACGAACTCTCTGACGGAGCGACGAACTCTCTGACGGACTGACGAACTCTCTGACGGAGTGACGAACTCTCTGACGGAGCGACGAACTCTTTGACGGAATGACGAACTCTCTGACGTTTGACGAAAAGAGGTAGCTCTAACATGAGAGTGACTTTTGACGGGAGTGACGTTATTCCGTCAATGACCCAAATTTGTAAATAATAAACCCAGTGACGGAGTGACGAACTCTCTGACGGAGTGACGAACTCTTTGACGGAGTGACGAACTCTCTGACGGAGTGACGAACTCTTTGACGGAGTGACGAACTCTCTGACGGAGTGACGGACTCTCTGACGTTCGACGAAAAGAGGTAGCTCTAACATGTGACGAGTGACGAACTCTCTGACGGACTGACGAACTCTCTGACGGAGTGACGAACTCTTTGACGGAGTGACGAACTCTTTGACGGAGTGACGAACTCTTTGACGGAGTGACGAACTCTCTGACGGAGTGACGGACTCTCTGACGTTTGACGAAAAGAGGTAGCTCTAACATGTGACTTTTGACGGGAGTGACGGTATTCCGTCAATGATCCCAATTTGTAAATAACAAACCCAATGACGGAGTGACGAACTCTCTGACGGACTGACGAACTCTCTGACGGGGTGACGAACTCTCTGACGGGGTGACGAACTCTCTGACGGAGCGACGAACTCTTTGACGGAATGACGAACTCTCTGACGAACTCTCTGACGGAGCGACGAACTCTTTGACGGAATGACGAACTCTCTGACGTTTGACGAAAAGAGGTAGCTCTAACATGAGACTTTTGACGGGAGTGACGTTATTCCGTCAATGACCCAAATTTGTAAATAATAAACCCAGTGACGGAGTGACGAACTCTCTGACGGAGTGACGAACTCTCTGACGGAGTGACGAACTCTTTGACGGAGTGACGAACTCTCTGACGGAGCGACGAACTCTCTGAAGGACTGACGAACTCTCTGACGGACTGACGAACTCTCTGACGGAGTGACGAACTCTCTGATGGAGTGACGAACTCTTTGACGGAGTGACGAACTCTTTGACGGAGTGACGAACTCTCTGACGTTTGACGAAAAGAGGAAGCTCTAACATGAGACTTTTGACGGGAGTGACGTTATTCCGTCAATGACCCAAATTTGTAAATAATAAACCCAGTGACGGAGTGACGAACTCTCTGACGGAGTGACGAACTTTTTGACGGAGTGACGAACTCTCTGACGGAGTGACGAACTCTTTGACGGAGTGACGAACTCTCTGACGGAGTGACGGACTCTCTGACGTTCGACGAAAAGAGGTAGCTCTAACATGTGACGAGTGACGAACTCTCTGACGGACTGACGAACTCTCTGACGGAGTGACGAACTCTTTGACGGAGTGACGAACTCTTTGACGGAGTGACGAACTCTTTGACGGAGTGACGAACTCTCTGACGGAGTGACGGACTCTCTGACGTTTGACGAAAAGAGGTAGCTCTAACATGTGACTTTTGACGGGAGTGACGGTATTCCGTCAATGATCCCAATTTGTAAATAACAAACCCAGTGACGGAGTGACGAACTCTCTGACGGAGCGACGAACTCTCTGACGGACTGACGAACTCTCTGACGGAGTGACGAACTCTCTGACGGAGCGACGAACTCTTTGACGGAATGACGAACTCTCTGACGTTTGACGAAAAGAGGTAGCTCTAACATGAGAGTGACTTTTGACGGGAGTGACGTTATTCCGTCAATGACCCAAATTTGTAAATAATAAACCCAGTGACGGAGTGACGAACTCTCTGACGGAGTGACGAACTCTCTGACGGAGTGACGAACTCTTTGACGGAGTGACGAACTCTCTGACGGAGTGACGAACTCTTTGACGGAGTGACGAACTCTCTGACGGAGTGACGGACTCTCTGACGTTCGACGAAAAGAGGTAGCTCTAACATGTGACAAGTGACGAACTCTCTGACGGAGTGACGAACTCTCTGACGGAGTGACGGTCTCTCTGACGTTTGACGAAAAGAGGTAGCTCTAATATGAGACTTTTGACGGGAGTCACGGTATTCCGTCATTGACCTCAATTTGTAAATAACAAACCCAGTGACGGAGTGACGAACTCTCTGACGGAGCGACGAACTCTCTGACGGACTGACGAACTCTCTGACGGACTGACGAACTCTCTGACGGAGTGACGAACTCTCTGATGGAGTGACGAACTCTTTGACGGAGTGACGAACTCTTTGACGGAGTGACGAACTCTCTGACGTTTGACGAAAAGAGGTAGCTCTAACATGAGACTTTTGACGGGAGTGACGTTATTCCGTCAATGACCCAAATTTGTAAATAATAAACCCAGTGACGGAGTGACGAACTCTCTGACGGAGTGACGAACTCTTTGACGGAGTGACGAACTCTCTGACGGAGTGACGAACTCTTTGACGGAGTGACGAACTCTCTGACGGAGTGACGGACTCTCTGACGTTCGACGAAAAGAGGTAGCTCTAACATGTGACGAGTGACGAACTCTCTGACGGACTGACGAACTCTCTGACGGAGTGACGAACTCTTTGACGGAGTGACGAACTCTTTGACGGAGTGACGAACTCTTTGACGGAGTGACGAACTCTCTGACGGAGTGACGGACTCTCTGACGTTTGACGAAAAGAGGTAGCTCTAACATGTGACTTTTGACGGGAGTGACGGTATTCCGTCAATGATCCCAATTTGTAAATAACAAACCCAGTGACGGAGTGACGAACTCTCTGACGGAGCGACGAACTCTCTGACGGACTGACGAACTCTCTGACGGAGTGACGAACTCTCTGACGGAGCGACGAACTCTTTGACGGAATGACGAACTCTCTGACGTTTGACGAAAAGAGGTAGCTCTAACATGAGAGTGACTTTTGACGGGAGTGACGTTATTCCGTCAATGACCCAAATTTGTAAATAATAAACCCAGTGACGGAGTGACGAACTCTCTGACGGAGTGACGAACTCTTTGACGGAGTGACGAACTCTCTGACGGAGTGACGAACTCTTTGACGGAGTGACGAACTCTCTGACGGAGTGACGGACTCTCTGACGTTCGACGAAAAGAGGTAGCTCTAAAATGTGACGAGTGACGAACTCTCTGACGGACTGACGAACTCTCTGACGGAGTGACGAACTCTTTGACGGAGTGACGAACTCTTTGACGGAGTGACGAACTCTTTGACGGAGTGACGAACTCTCTGACGGAGTGACGGACTCTCTGACGTTTGACGAAAAGAGGTAGCTCTAACATGTGACTTTTGACGGGAGTGACGGTATTCCGTCAATGATCCCAATTTGTAAATAACAAACCCAGTGACGGAGTGACGAACTCTCTGACGGACTGACGAACTCTCTGACGGGGTGACGAACTCTCTGACGGGGTGACGAACTCTCTGACGGAGCGACGAACTCTTTGACGGAATGACGAACTCTCTGACGAACTCTCTGACGGAGCGACGAACTCTTTGACGGAATGACGAACTCTCTGACGTTTGACGAAAAGAGGTAGCTCTAACATGAGACTTTTGACGGGAGTGACGTTATTCCGTCAATGACCCAAATTTGTAAATAATAAACCCAGTGACGGAGTGACGAACTCTCTGACGAACTCTCTGACGGAGTGACGAACTCTCTGACGGAGTGACGAACTCTTTGACGGAGTGACGAACTCTTTGACGGAGTGACGAACTCTTTGACGGAGTGACGAACTCTCTGACGGAGTGACGGACTCTCTGACGTTTGACGAAAAGAGGTAGCTCTAACATGTGACTTTTGACGGGAGTGACGGTATTCCGTCAATGATCCCAATTTGTAAATAACAAACCCAGTGACGGAGTGACGAACTCTCTGACGGAGCGACGAACTCTCTGACGGACTGACGAACTCTCTGACGGAGTGACGAACTCTCTGACGGAGCGACGAACTCTTTGACGGAATGACGAACTCTCTGACGGAGTGACGAACTCTTTGACGGAGTGACGAACTCTTTGACGGAGTGACGAACTCTTTGACGGAGTGACGAACTCTCTGACGGAGTGACGGACTCTCTGACGTTTGACGAAAAGAGGTAGCTCTAACATGTGACTTTTGACGGGAGTGACGGTATTCCGTCAATGATCCCAATTTGTAAATAACAAACCCAGTGACGGAGTGACGAACTCTCTGACGGAGTGACGAACTCTCTGACGGGCTGACGAACTCTCTGACGGAGTGACGAACTCTCTGACGGAGTGACGAACTCTCTGACGGAGTGACGAACTCTTTGACGGAGTGACGAACTCTTTGACGGAGTGACGAACTCTCGTCAAAGAGTTCGTCACTCCGTCAAAGAGTTCGTCACTCCGTCAAAGAGTTCGTCACTCCGTCAAAGAGTTCGTCACTCCGTCAGTCCGTCAGAGAGTTCGTCACTCCGTCAAAGAGTTCGTCACTCCGTCAAAGAGTTCGTCACTCCGTCAGAGAGTTCGTCACTCCGTCAAAGAGCTCGTCACTCCGTCACTGTGTTTATGACGGAATAACGTCACTCCCTGTTAGAATAATATGTAAACTTTGGTATATGTACGCACTGTATATGATTAAACACTTGTTACGTTATGTGATTACGTTATTGTATGCTCTCTACAAAAGGAGATAATAAAGTATTGTTCTTTCACCCTTCCGAAAACTTGTAGTCATCTATATCCCCACAAATTCAAGAAATAAAGAATAGTTTTATATAATTATCCTCCATCATGACTTCAACACTCCCGTCAAAAGTCACATACTCCCATATTAGAGCTACCCCTTTTCGTCGAACGTCAGAGAGTCCGTCACTCCGTCAGAGAGTTCGTCACTCCGTCAAAGAGTTCGTCACTCCGTCAAAGAGTTCGTCACTCCGTCAGAGAGTTCGTCAGTCCGTCAGAGAGTTCGTCACTCCGTCACTGGGTTTATTATTTACAAATTGAGGTCATTGACGGAATAACGTCACTCCCGTCAAAAGTCACTCCCCATGTTAGAGCTACCTCTTTTCGTCAAACGTCAGAGAGTTCGTCATTCCGTCAAAGAGTTCGTCGCTCCGTCAGAGAGTTCGTCACTCCGTCAGAGAGTTCGTCAGTCCGTCAGAGAGTTCG